>CM038143.1:67349680-67852092 GCA_021437245.1 Aegilops speltoides
CGGTTTTCCAGGCGCTCTCAATCGCACAGTACTTTCGTACTATGGACGCCAAGTCGGCAAAGCGTGTAATTTCACGACGACTTATGGCGTTTAGGATTCCCTTGTCCATGCAATTATTGCGGAAAAGTGAAATTGCGTCTTCCTCGCGGAAGTCCTTTGTCCTGTCCATAGCCAGGAGGAATCTGGCCCAGTAATGGTGTACTGTTTCAGCGGGCTCTTGCCGGATTCGGGATAGATCGCTTATGTTTGGGTGGGCGGGTGGAATTAAATTCGGAACCCCGTCCAATCTAAGACTCAAGGGCAAAAAGTTTCCGAACTTGGAAGCTTGGGTTTTGTCCAATGAATCCAGCCCGCTGCCTCACTTTAGGTTCAGGACTTGATCGACGTTTGTCCCTCCGTGGGAATCCGGCATGGAGGGGTCAGGAATCCAGACATAGCTAGTCCTTAATATAGAAGAAGGGTCGCCGTACTGTTCCTCCACCACAACAACGTGGTGGGTTGCCTGGGGAGAGTCGATCTCTCTCAGATCGGTTTTAGGCCCAATCTGATCATAGTCTGTAGCGACTCCCAGGGCGGCGATGCGATCCAAGAGCTCGTTTAAGGAGGAGAGCTCCATCGGATCTAGCTGCTCGGCGAGTTCCGAGTTGACGTGAAGATTGCTTTTGATGACCCGAGAAGTCATCGTCGGCGCGGCGGCCGAACAGGCGGTCATAAGAAAACCGCCTAGCTGGAGAGTTTGGTCGATGGCCAAAGCTCTTTTAGCAAAGGTGCCATCTTTAAAGACGGGACGAGGCATCCTTCCTGATGTTGACGGCACAGAGGAACTCTCAATGAAAGCACCAATGTCGGTGTCAAAACTGGCGGATCTCGGGTAGGGGGTCCCGAAATGTGCGTCTAGGCGGATGGTAACATGAGACAAGGGACACGGTGTTTTTACCCAGGTTCGGGCCCTCTCGATGGAGGTAAAACCCTACTCCTGCTTGATTAATATTGATGATATGGGTAGTACAAGAGTAGATCTACCACGAGATCAAAGAGGCTAAACCCTAGAAGCTAGCATATGGTATGATTGTTGTTCGTCCTATGGACTAAAACCCTCTGGTTTATATAGACACCGAAGAGGGCTAGGGTTACACAGAGTCGGTTACAATGGTAGGAGATCTACATATCCGTATCGCCAAGCTTGCCTTCCACGCCAAGGAAAGTCCCATTTGGACACGGGACGGAGTCTTCAATCTTGTATTTTCATAGTCCAGGAGTCCGGCCAAAGGTGATAGTTCGGCTATCCGGACACCCACTAATCCGGGACTCCCTCAGCAATGTTACTGGATCAACAAATGTCAATCTTTCAAGTTTGACAAATGGCAACATACCCAATATGACAGATGCAAATCTTACCAAATTGTTTGTAAGTGGTTGCACACGGGTCATCCAAAACAACCATTTGTGTTGAAGAGATGCACAAATCCTGCTCTCGCTTTGCATACGGGTGTTCTATCTAAAACGTTTGCGATCAAGAGCTGCACAAATCCTGCTCGACACATTTTCCCTTGGCTTCCTGGGGAAGCTATCGGTTTGCATACGGGTGTTCTAACTAAAACGTTTGTGATCGAGATGCAATATTAAACCCAAGAAAAAAACTATTTCCGGCAGCGGAGGCGGCGTGTCGCGCCGTCCTTGTCGTTGTCGTCCTTGTTGTTGAAGTCTCGTGGCGGCGTTGTCGAAGTCTTGAAGGCAGCTGAGAATGTTCTTCACTTGTAAATCAAACAACATGTCGTTGTGCGATCGATGGGCGGGGCGCGGGAGGACGGGAGCTAGCGGCGCCGAGAGGTATTTGACGATGGCGGCGTCCCATGCCATTGAGGGGGGCGCGCATGGGCACGGGCACGGCAGGTGCAACCAAACGCACGGGTACTAGCCCAGAGGTGGGTGGAGGGGTGTGCATGGGCACGGGCACTAGCGCTGGCGCTGGCATGTACATGAGATCTCGCGGGTCCACGGAGACCTCGGTGACCCCACGGCTTCTAGCTTTGCGATAGTGCTCGGCGACCAGCCCGTCAATTCTACGACGATGGTCGCTGGCGCAGGCATGGGGATGGGAGCTGGGATGGGAGTGAGGGTAGCAACAACCACGGCCACCTCGTTCTGGGTCATGTCCGTGAGGCCCCATTCCAACTTATTTTCTATCTCCTCCAGCTCGGAGTCAACTTCACCAAACTTGAAGACTAGTGGCAGATGATCCTTCTGCGCCATGGCGTTGGTGGAGGTCTGCGGGAGGGACGGGAATGGGAGGCGAACAGTAAGGCCGCCCGTATTAAGCAGCAGCTCGGGCGCCATTAATGGAAAGGATGGCGGGCTGCCAGGGAAGTCCAAGGGCTCGATTCCCAGTGAGCCTGCGTAGCATACAGCTCGCACGCTTCCTGGTGAGCCTGCGCATAAGAGGACAGCTTGCATGCCTCTTAGTCAGCCTGCGCACCAGACTGCGCTCGCATGCCTCCCGTTCAGTCAAGCAGCTGTCCGCACGGCACCTTGTATAGCCATTAAAACGAATAAACGTGGCGTCACGTGAATGGTTAACATAACGCACATGATTTGAATTATACAAACGTTTGCGAGGTTAGAGTGGCAGCTATCTGTTTGAAAATGCCTTTGTTGCCTGTTATTCGGGTGCTTCTTTTCTGAAAATGGACACGAAAAATACCACAGCATGTTGGGTGCCATTCCATGATAGCATGCCAAGTTTCATGAATTTGAGACGAGTTTTGGATTTGCTAGAATTTAAAAACAAAGTATCTCAACATTTTGCCGGCAATCAACAATGTCCTGATGTTTGAAATTCATTCCCATTTCTTGCATGGGACCTAAGCATGCACCCAAGAACAAAGATTTGATTTTTCAACCAATTTATATGCACTGGAGCATGTGCATGTAGTTAAAAATTTTGAATTATGCACAAAAAATGCCCAGAAAACCCAGTTAATGTATAAAAATGTCCAAACGAACCCCGAAAAATCCCAAAATTTAACACAACACTCCCGTTGCTCTATGTTGACACTAGAAAAAATTTGAAAGCAATAAGAGGCAGCGGATATCATTTCTTCCCCGAAGGTGGGACGTTCCCTACCGAAACCATCAGGCTTGTTGTGAGAAGCTCTGGTTTGTGAGAAGCTTATACCCAAAGCTGACCCAAATTGGCTAAAACAATTACCATGATATTTTGATGTCGCTCCATGATAGCATGCCAAGTTTCATGAATTTCAGACGAGTTTTGGATTTACTAGAATTTAAAAATGAGGAATCTCAATGTTTGCGGCCGAGTGATGGTGGCAGGGTGTTTGACATTCATTCCTATTTCTTGCATGGGACCTAAGCATGCAACCAAGGACACCGATTTCAATTTTCAACCAATTTATATGCATTAGAGCATGTGCATGTAGTTCAAATTTGAATTATGCACATAAACGCATTGAAAACTCAATTAATGCATAAAAATGTCCAAACTAACCCTGAAAAATCCCAAAAAATTGACACAACACTCCTGTTGTTCTATGTTGACACTAGAAAAAATTTGAAAGCAATAAGAGGCAGCTGATATCATTTCGTCCCCAAAGGTGGGGCGTTCCCTACCGAAACCATCAGGCTTGTTGTGAGAAGCTCTGGTTTGTGAGAAGCTTATACCCAAACCCGCCCCAAATGAGACAAAAAGATTACCACAGCATGTTGATGCCGCTCCATGATAGCATGCCAAGTTTCATGAATTTCAGACGAGTTTTGGATTTACTAGAATTTAAAAACCAGGAATCTCAATGTTTGCGAGAGAGTGACGGTGGCAGGGTGATTGACATTCATTCCCATTTCTTGCATCGGACCTAAGCATGCAACCAAGGACACATATTTGAATTTTCAACCAATTTATATGCAATAGAGCATGTGCATGTAGTTCAAATTTGAATTATGCACATAAATGCATCAAAAACTCAATTAATGCATAAAAATGCCAAACGAACCCCCAAAAATCCAAAAATTGACACAACACTCCTGTTGTTCTATGTTGACACTAGAAAAAATTTGAAAGCAATAAGAGGCTGCTGATATCATTTCGTCCCCAAAGGTGGGGCGTTCCCTATCGAAACCATCAGGCTTGTTGTGAGAAGCTCTGGTTTGTGAGAACCTTATACCCGAACCTGCCCCAAATGGGACAAAAATTTACCATGGCATGTTGATGCCGCTCCATGATAGCATGCCAAGTTTCATGAATTCAGATGAGTTTTGGATTTATTAGAATTTAAAAACCAGGAATCTCAATGTTTGCGGTAGGGTGTTTGACATTCATTCCCATTTCTTGCATGGACCTAAGCATGCAACCAAGGACACAGATTTGAATTGTCAACCAATTTATATGAATTAGAGCATGTGCATGTAGTTCAAATTTGAATTATGCACGTAAATGCATCGAAAACTCAATTAATGCATAAAAATGTCCAAACAAACCCCGAAAAATCCCAAAAATTGACACAACAGTCCTATTGTTCTATGTTTACACTAGAAAAAAAATTGAAAGAAATAAGAGGCAGCTGATATCGTTTCGTCCCCAAAGGTGGGACGTTCCCTACTGAAACCATCAGGCTTGTTGTGAGAACCTTTGGTTTGTGAGAAGCATATCCCCAAACCTGCCCCAAATGGGACAAAGAATTTACAACTGCATGTTGATGCCGCTCCATGATAGCATGCCAAGTTTCATGAATTTCATACGAGTTTTGGATTTGCTAGAATTTAAAAACCAGGAATCTCGGTTTTTGCGACTGAGTGACGGTGGCAGGGTGTTTGACATTCATTCCCATTTCTTGCATGGGACCTAAGAATGCAACCAAGGACACAGACTTGAATTTTCAACCAACTTATATGCATTAGAGCATGTGCATGTAGTCCAAATTTGAATTATGCACATAAACGCATTGAAAACTCAATTAATGCATAAAAATGTCCAAACTAACCCTGAAAAATCCCAAAAATTGACACAACACTCCTGTTGTTCTATGTTGACACTAGAAAAAAATTGAAAGCAATAAGAGGCAGCTGATATCATTTCGTCCCAAACGGTGGGGCGTTCCCTACCGAAACCATCAGGCTTGTTGTGAGAAGCTCTGGTTTGTGAGAAGCTTATACCCAAACCCGCCCCAAATGAGACAAAAAGATTACCACAGCATGTTGATGCCGCTCCATGATATGCCAAGTTTCATGAATTTCAGACGAGTTTTGGATTTACTAGAATTTAAAAACTAGGAATCTCAATGTTTGCGAGAGAGTGACGGTGGCAGGGTGTTTGACATTCATTCCCATTTCTTGCATCGGACCTAAGCATGCAACCAAGGACACATATTTGAATTTTCAACCAATTTATATGCAATAGAGCATGTGCATGTAGTTCAAATTTGAATTATGCACATAAATGCATCAAAAACTCAATTAATGCATAAAAATGCCAAACGAACCCCCAAAAATCCAAAAATTGACACAACACTCCTGTTGTTCTATGTTGACACTAGAAACAATTTGAAAGCAATAAGAGGCTGCTGATATCATTTCGTCCCCAAAGGTGGGACGTTCCCTACCGAAACCATCAGGCTTGTTGTGAGAAGCCCTGGTTTGTGAGAACCTTATACCCGAACCTGCCCCAAATGGGACAAAAATTTACCACAGCATGTTGATGCCGCTCCATGATAGCATGCCAAGTTTCATGAATTCAGATGAGTTTTGGATTTATTAGAATTTAAAAACCAGGAATCTCAATGTTTGCGGTAGGGTGTTTGACATTCATTCCCATTTCTTGCATGGACCTAAGCATGCAACCAAGGACACAGATTTGAATTGTCAACCAATTTATGTGAATTAGAGCATGTGCATGTAGTTCAAATTTGAATTATGCACGTAAATGCATCGAAAACTCAATTAATGCATAAAAATGTCCAAACAAACCCCGAAAAATCCCAAAAATTGACACAACAGTCCTATTGTTCTATGTTTACACTAGAAAAAAAATTGAAAGAAATAAGAGGCAGCTGATATCGTTTCGTCCCCAAAGGTGGGACGTTCCCTACTGAAACCATCAGGCTTGTTGTGAGAACCTTTGGTTTGTGAGAAGCATATCCCCAAACCTGCCCCAAATGGGACAAAGAATTTACCACTGCATGTTGATGCCGCTCCATGATAGCATGCCAAGTTTCATGAATTTCATACGAGTTTTGGATTTGCTAGAATTTAAAAACCAGGAATCTCGGTTTTTGCGACTGAGTGACGGTGGCAGGGTGTTTGACATTCATTCCCATTTCTTGCATGGGACCTAAGCATGCAACCAAGGACACAGACTTGAATTTTCAACCAACTTATATGCATTAGAGCATGTGCATGTAGTTCAAATGTGAATTATGCACATAAATGCAACGAGAACTCAATTAATGCATAAAAATGTCCAAACGAACCCCCAAAAATCTGTAAAATTGACACAGCACTTCTGTTGTTCTATGTTGACACTAGAAAAAATTTGAAAGCAATAAGAGGCAGCTGATATCATTTCGTCCCCAAAGGTGGGACGTTCCCTACCGAAACTATCAGGCTTGTTGTGAGGAGCTCTGGTTTGTAAGAAGCTTATACCCAAACCTGCCCCAAATGGGACCAAAAATTTACCACAACATGTGATGCCGCTCCATGATAGCATGCCAAGTTTCATGAATTTCAGACGAGTTTTGGATTTAATAGAATTTAAAACCAGGAATCTCAATTTTTGCGGCCGAGTAACGGTGGCAGGGTATTTGACATTCATTCCCATTTCTTGCATGGGACCTCAGCATGCAACCAAGGACACAGATTTATATGCATTAGAGCATGTGCATGTTGTTCAAATTTGAATTGTGCACATAAATGCTCAAAAACTCAATTAATGCATAAAAATGTCCAAACGAACCCCGAAAAATCCCAAAAATTGACACAACACTCCTGTAGTTATATGTTGACACTAGAAAAAATTTGAAGGCAATAAGAGGCAGTTGATATCGTTTTGTCCCCAAAGGTGGGACGTTCCCTACCAAAACCATCAGGCTTGTTGTGAGAACCTTTGGTTTGTGAGAAGCATATCCCCAAACCTGCCCCAAATGGGACAAAATATTTACCACGGCATGTTGATGCCGCTCCATGATAGCATGCCAAGTTTCATGAATTTCAGACGAGTTTTGGATTTACTAGAATTTACAAACCAGGAATCTCTTTGCGGCCGAGTGATGGTGGCAGGGTGTTTGACATTCATTCCCATTTCTTGCATGGGACCTAAGTATGCAACAAAGGACACAAATTTGAACTTTAAACCAATTTATATGCATTTGAGCATGTGCATGTAGTTCAAATTTGAATTGTGCTCATAAATGCATTGAAAACGCAATTAATACATAAAAATGTCAACACAAACCCCAAAAATCCCAAAAATTGACACAACACTCGTGTTGTTCTATGTTGACACGAAAGACATTTTGAAAGTAAGAAGAGGCAGAATATATCATTTCGTCCCCCAAGGTGGCACATACCCTACTGAAACCATCACGCTTGTTGTGAGAGAAGCTTTGGTTTGTGAGAAGCTTATACCCACACCTGCCCCAAATGGGACAATATTTTTACCACGGCATGTCGCTGCTGTTCCATGGTATCATGTCAAGTTTCATGAATTTCAATGAGTTTTCAATTTACTAGAATGTTAAAAGCATGTATCTCAATGTTAGCGGGTGAGCGACAGTGTCAAGGTGTTTGACATTCATTCTCATTTCTTGCATGTGACCTAAGCTTGCAACCAAGGACAAACATTTGATTTTGCAACCCATTTTTATGGACTGGAGCATGTGGTTTAATTTTGAAATGTGCACCTGAAATGCCTAGAAAACCAAGTTACCGTGTAAAAATGTCCAAACGAACCCTAAACAATTCCATTTTTTATGACACACATATAGTTGCATGTTCACTGCAGATAAAAGGTCTAGCAATTCAAACACCATCCATTGCTGATGTGACCCCATTATGTAATTCAAATCAAAATTAAAAATCAAGTAGATCCCACACAGTTTATTATCACCAACCATGTGAGATGCGGTGCAAAATATCCTACAGCACCGTCAGTGTATAGTACGCCTATGGCTTACGCGAGAAGGTGCGTCTGCTATAGTCCACAGTCGGCATGTCAAGCACACTAGCTTGCTCCCCAAATATCATTTCAGTGTTCAATCGTAGCCGGTGAAAGATGGGTGCGGCTGTCATGTGCGTGCGGGCCGCGGCTGTCATGTGCGTGCTAGCAAGGTGCAAGAGTGCGGCCGCAATCTGCGACCGGGCGGCCATGGCAGCCCAAACGGCTGCTGTTGCTTCTCAGGTGGCGGCAGCAACATCTGCTTTGGGGATAGCAGCTAGCAAGAGCGGCACAGCAGCTGTCCGTTCGACAGCAGTGGCCTTAGCCCTGATGGAGGCCGCCCACAACCATGTCGAGGCCGCTCACGCCCAGCTCGTGGCGGTCACTGCACAAATCAAACGAAGCTTCTCCGACAACGGTCAGCAACCCACGGCCAAAGAATCAGCGAGAGCATTCAAGCAACTGTCCGTTCCTCCGCCACATACCTAGTGATGACAGAGCCCTTCCAAGCCTAGATCGCAGCCGCCCATGCCCAGCTCGTGGCGGCCTTTTCCAAAGAGATGGTGGATGCTGATGGCGAGATGCTTGCCAAATATGGTGTGATGGATGCCATGGAGCTCCTTCCCCAAGAGACCATCGGGCGTGAGCTGGACATGGAGCAGGCGGCGGAGATCGACGAGCACCAGCCGTAGTAGTACTATTTGTTTTGTTTAATTAATAGCGCTGATACGTCCATTTTGCATCATGCTTTTATATCGATATTTATTGCATTATGGGATGTTATTACATGTTATGTCACAATACTTATGGCTATTCTCTCTTATTTTACAAGGTTTCTCATGAAGAGGGAGAATGCCGGCAGCTGGAATTCTGGGCTGGAAATATATTGGAAACCTATTATGCACAGCTCCAAAAGTCCTGAAACTCCACAAAAGTCTTTTTTGGAATTAATAAGAATTATTGAGCAAAGAAAGTACTATAGGGGGCCCACACCCTGGCCACGAGGGTGGGGGGCGCGCGCCCACCCCTACTGGCACGCCCCCTGCCTCGTGGGCCCCCTGGTGGCCCTCCGGTGCCCATCTTCTGCTATATGAAGTCTTCTACCCCGAAAAAAAAATCATAAGCAAGCTCACGGGACAAAACTCCGCCGCCATGAGGCGGAACCTTGGCAGAACCAATCTAGAGCTCCGGCGGAGCTGTTCTGCCGGGGAAACTTCCCTCCGGGAGGGGGAAATCATCACCATCGTCATCACCAACGATCCTCTCATCGGGAGGGGGTCAATCTCCATCAACATCTTCACCAGCACCATCTCCTCTCAAACCCTAGTTCATCTCTTGTATCCAATCTTGTATCAAAACCACAAATTGGTACCTGTGGGTTGCTAGTAGTGTTGATTACTCCTTGTAGTTGATGCTAATTGGTTTATTTGGTGGAAGATCATATGTTCAGATCCTTAATGCATATTAATACCCCTCTGATCATGAACATGAATATGCGTTGTGAGTAGTTACGTTTGTTCCTGAGGACATGGGTGAAGTCTTGCTATTAGTAGTCATGTGAATTTGGTATTCGTTCGATATTTTGATGAGATGTATGCTGTCTCTCCTCTAGTGGTGTTATGTGAACGTTGACTACATGACGCTTCACCATTATTTGGGCCTAGAGGAAGGCACTGGGAAGTAATAACTAGATGATGGGTTGCTAGAGTGACAGAAGGTTAAACCCTAGTTTATGTGTTGCTTCGTAAGGGGCTCATTTGGATCCACATGATTCATCTCATGGTTAGGTTTACCTTAATACTTCTTTTGTAGTTGCGGATGCTTGCAATAGGGGTTAATCATTGCCGGCGTTCTAGGAATGGGGGTCCCCAGACTTTCCTGACTGCGGACTGCAGCGTGGCTCAAGCGGAGGCCGAGTGCAGCCCAGCTTCATCAACTCAAGCTCAAGACCCTCGCGAGGGGCCAAGCCTCACGGGGCGGACGACAAGAAGCTTCCTCAGGAGCAGCATCATCAGGCAGGCTCGCGAGGAGGTGGAGAGATCAAGGTAGGGCACCTCGCGAGGTGCCCGTGATGCAAGCCATGACGATCGAGACTAGGTGGGCGCCAGGTGGGCGCAGGCCTGTGTGGTGTCCTTGTTTCCCCTTTGGTGCAAAGGGAGCAAGCACAGGCCAAGGCATCAGGCAAAGGTTACCGTTTCGGTGCAACAAGACCAAGACCAGCGGGACGGCAGGATGGAGGTCACCGTGGAGCCCAGGACAGCGTCACCGCCAGTGTCTTTGGCAGTCGAACACCAATTTTAGTCAGGATAAGTGTACTAGATGTTCCCCTTCAAAATGGCCAATTGTTGGCGCCCTTCCCGCTCATTATTTGGGAAGAGGCCCAGGGCCTCCCTATATAAATACAGCTAGCCACCACAGTAGAGAGGCACCTGATCCAGACTTTGGGGAAGCCTAGAGAGAGAGAGAGAGAGAGAGAGGCGATCAAACTCACCCAAGCAGTTCATCGCACCAGCTCAAGAACACCTCTCGTGAGGTTGTTCTCACTTCGTACTATTCATCATCAGCCCCTGAGGCAATCCACCACACCACACACTGGAGTAGGGTATTACACCACAATGGTGGCCTGAACCAGTATAAACCTCGTGTCCCTTGTGTGTTCCTCTTTCTAGCCTAGATTCCTTGCGAGACTTCGAGACGTGAGTTGGTAGGGGAAAGATCTTCGCGTGCACCACAGAGTTCGAACCTCAAGGGTCTGCCGGAACCCTAAATCCGACATTTGGCGCGCCGGGTAGGGGTGCGCTGGAATCCTTCTTCCGCTGCCTCTCGTTCTGTCGCCTCGCCGTCCTGATGTCAAGTGACCTGACTGCCAACGCCGATTGCTGGGCGGCGTGGCCCGCCCACGCCGTGCCGCCGGCCCAGGGCAACGTCAACCTTGCACCTCAGGCAGCTCGCGCTCCGCAAGGCGCTGCGGGGCGCGGGCGACGCGGCCAAGCGCCGCCTGCCCTCACACCGCGGTAGGTGCGGTCAGCAGCAAGAGCCTCAAGCCACGTCGTGGCCACATCGCCGCACATCCGACGGGAGCAGGCGAACTCAAGGGCCGCGCTCACGGTGACCCGAGAGCTGCTACGGTGCAGGCTGTTGGAGGGCGGCCGCGACGTGTTGTTAGAGCGAGTGGCCGAGCTCCTGGACATCGCCGCCTCGGAAGCACCTCCTTTCTGCGTCCAGCTGCCACACCAGATCCAGGGCGGGCCGTATGGCGGCCCCATACGTGCCTGCGCAACTCCGAGCGGACTCCAAGGCCTCGACAATGCCAACCCGGCCGTTGGCACCGGGCGACAAGTCGCACCGGCCCCATCTCCCGCCGGCGAGGGAGTGCACGCTGCGGCCTTTGGCCTCGGTGGACCACCATGCTACCGCCCCCAAGACAGCGCTCCAAGCCGGACTGCGTGGCGCACGATGCACTACGGCGAGGCCCTCGGGGCGGTGGCCCACAAGCTTATGTGCCCCACATGGTGGATCAAGAGTGCGCACTGGAGGAAGACCATGGCTCGTTCCTCGAGCCAGGCTGGGGGGAGGAGGTGCCAGAAGTTGAGCTCTTTCAGGAACCCCAAGAGATCCTCGACAACCGCACTGGTGGCAGCAACTATCGGGTACCGCTAATTCCTCAGGAGCAAGCTTATGCTAACCATGGGTCGCAAGAGGTACAGGTCGCCGCAGCAGATGGCTGCCCCAACGCTGCAGCCTCCTACCCCTCAGGAGGAGGGTGCCAGGGGCTGTAGGAGAGGGGCCGAGAGCTAGGCTCACCCTCGTGGCACACGGAGCAGGGCGTTCTCAGGAGGTAGGCCCTCTGCCAGGGAGGTGCCTCAGGGCCTGCCCCCGGCAGAGGACCCGTGGTCGTCGGGGGAACCACTGGCGACCGCTCTACCCCATTGGCGTCGTCCTTGGTTTCCCGTCGCCGTCGATGGCGGTAGAGTGTGGCTCAAGGTGGGTGAGGGAGTCCAGGATTAGGGGGTATCCGGACAGCCAGACTATATACATCGTCCGGACTATTGAAGCGTGAAGATACAAGACTCAAGACTTCGGCCCGTGACCGGATAGGACTCTCCTTTGCATGGAAGGCAAGCTTGGCGATCCGGATATTGTGTTTCCTTCCTTGTAACTGACTCCATGTAAACCCTAGCACTCTCCGTTGTCTATATAAACCGGAGATGTTTGTCTTTAGAAGGCCGATCACAATTACAATCATAACATCATAGGCTAGCTCTTAGGGTTTAGCCTCTACGATCTCGTGGTAGATCTACTCTTGTACTACTCATATCATCAATATTAATCAAGCAGGAAGTAGGGTTTTACCTCCATCGAGAGGGCCCGAACCTGGGTAAACATTGTGTCCCTTGCTTCCTGTTACCATCAGCCTAGGACGCACAGATCGGGACCCCCTACCCGAGATCCGCCAGTTTTGACACCGACATTGGTGCTTTCATTGAGAGTTCCTCTGTGTCGTCGCCGCAAGGCTCGATGGCTCGTCTCGTCGTCAAGGACAACATTACCTCGGGGGGAGCTCTGGTTGTAGGCCAAACTCTCCGACTTGGCGGCTTTATCATGGCTGCCCCATCGGCAGTTGCGCTGATGATTGCCTCTCGGGTCATCAAGCATAACCTTCACGTCAGTTCGGAACTCGTCGAACAGATGGATCTGATGGAGCTCTCCTCCCTTAATGAGCTCTTGGATCGCATCGCCGCTCTGGGAGTCACTACAGACTATGACCAGATCGGGCTTAAACCCGACCAAAGGGACATCAGATCCCCGCCGGCCACCCATGAGATAGCGGTAGTGGAGGAACCACACACGGATTGCCCCTCAACTTTGAGGACGAATTATGTCCGGATCACCGAACTCCTTGAGCCGAACACCTGCTCAAAGGAAGACATGACCCGAGTCCCGGACTTAGAATCGGGCATTGGCCCGAAGAAGTTGGGCAGCACTCCGGATCCCGAGCTGTCAGGCTCGGAACCTCCCACGCCCCTAGGTGTTAGATCGGATCAGAATCCGGATTCAGCTAACAACACCCACCTGGACTTAAACCGTCTCTCCCGCATCAGGCAAGGGCCGCAGGAGACTGTACATCGCTACTGGGCCAAATTCTTCCTTGCACTTAACAAGGTCAAGGACTGCCGCGAGGAGGATGTAGTCTCACTCTTCTGCAAAAACTACACGAACAAAGGACTCCTCAAAGCTATAAGCCACCGTGACATAGTACACTTCGCGGACTTGGCAATCATAGTACTGAAGTACTGTGTGATGGAAAGCGCCTGGAAAACCCAAACAGAATTTTGGGACAGTATGGCTCTCACCAAGACCTTTGTCCGAACTAAACGGGCGAACTCTCGTAAGTCGGCCGATCCAATTCCCAAGAAACAAAAGCACACCCCAGGGCGGGGAACTGTATTGGAAGAATGGCTCGATGGGCCATGTAAACTCCACAGCGCTCCGGACACAACACCAACCCATAGCCTTAGGGCGTGTTGGATACTCCGGCAGGTTGCAAAAGGTGGCGAGGATCTTCTTGCAAGCCGTAAAGCAGAACAACGTCCCACCAACGAGCACAATACGATACTAACAGTCTTCGAGACTTTCGCCTCAAAAAATCGGCGCAAGCGGGCTCATCGGAGCACCGCTGAAGTTTGCCATGTGGCAAAAATAAAACCCTGGAACGACACTGCTATAACTTTCAATGCTAGTGATGAACCTCGATTCCAGACCGTCCGGGTACCAGCCGCTCTGGTCCTTAGCCCAATCATGGACGGCTTCCGGCTCACTAAAGTATTCATGGACAACGGGAGCGGATTAAACTTGATCTATGAAGAAACGCTCGACAAGATGGAAATTGATAAAAGCCGCATTGAACAAGGCGGCACAACCTTCAGGGGAATTGTCAGGACCCCGACTCAATGCCACATCGATCTAGCATGTAACACCTCATATCACTTTGCGGCCTCACGCACGGTATTCCACGGGTGTCGCCTTAGCTTTGCCCGGGACCGTTTGCGCCTTTTGGCACACGTATATGATAGTGTCGCTAGCATCCATATGATAAGGAGCCGGGCTGACATGGCTAGTCGTAAACCCAAAGTGGCACAGACTTACGAGGACGAGCATCCATGACCCGGCATCGAGCGTGTTGGTCATCACGAGTGAATCGAGCGGTAGCACCGGGCTAGCGAGACTCCGATAAACCGGGCTGTAGCGGGCTAACAGACTCGGTATTCATCGCGTGACATTTCCGGAAGGAGCATACGAGAACGAAGAAGGACACATGCCGGCTAGCCTAAGTGTTCGGAGCGATAGCAAGCTACCATGGCTCGGTGGAAACACTAGGAGACATTTCCCGGTAAGAGAGGCTACTAAGGATAAACAACTAGATAGTCAGATCCCACACATACCAAGCATTTCAATATCATACACACAATATGCTCGATATGTGCAAATACAACATGGCATCACAACATGACTCTCGACTCAAGTATTTATTCATTAGGCTCCGAGGAGCGAGATATTACAAACATGGGTCTCACGACCCAACATTCAGAGCATACAAGTCAAAGCACAAACGGAAGCTAACATGTCTGAGTACAGACATCTGCAAAATGAAAAAGTTTTGAAAGCCTGACTATCTACGAGATCTGCCGAGGGCACAAGATCGTAGCTGAGGTAACAAGCTAAGCGTCGAAGTCCACGTGGAACTACTAAGCGAGACCAAGTCTCTCTGCAAAAACATAAAATAGGCAAGCGTGAGTTCAAATGTACCCAGCAAGACTTACATCGAACTAACTACATATGCATCATTATCAACAAAGGGATGGTGGAGTTTAACAGCAACAAGCCAGCTTTGACTCGGTGGCTATCCTAAACTACATTGCAAGTAACTCTTTTGAGGTGGCGCTACGAGTCCACATATTCACCATATCAATACACCACTATGGATCCGCTCCCGTCTCCCTACGAGAACGCCATCCATAGCACTCACGCTTTTCTTGCGTATTTTAGAGTATCCACTTTCACTTGTCTATGAACTGTACAAGCAACCCAGAAGTCCTTTACCGCGGACACGGCTATTCGAATAGATGATGTTAACCCTGCAGGGGGTGTACTTCTTCACACGCTCTCACCACTTACCGTCGTTTACCGACATGTACTCAACAACCTTCAAGAGGAAGCCCAACGAGGGTGTCGGCCACGACCTACCTAAACACTCAAGTCCCTAGTCCAGGTTTATCGCCTATTCGGGTTCCATCCATGAGAGATCCGGCGAAGTTTCGCTCACAGCCCCAAATGATGTGAGCAGGGTTCCCGAGACACCAAGCAGGCGCCCGTACACCGTGCCACGTGCCTACCGTGATCACAACCCACCCCTATGGTCAGCGCAAGCACGGCCTCCACATACTACAAACACGAAACTACTTGCAACTCACAGGACAGAGGACAAGGGTGATTAAGAAGCCGAGAGGTCCATTGGTTTCGGGCCCAATGCGTGGTAGTAGCTGAATCATGGATCACAAACACAGAACTCAGTTCCTGAGGATAGCTTCAATGAGACAACCCACCATGTACTCCTACATGGCCTCTCACCGCTACCTTTACCAAATCGTGTTCACACACTTAGCTCACACACAGTAGGACATGTTCACGCACCTCTGATTCATCCTCGATGAATCAGACCCGACTCAACTCTAAGCAGTAGCAGGCATGACAAACAAGCATGGATGAGTAGTCACAACAAGGCTCAAACATCTCCTACTCATGCTAGTGGGTTTCATCTATTTACTGTGGAATGACAGGTCATGCAAAGGATAAAGGGGTTCAGCTACATGACAAAGTAATGAGATGAATCGTTGTTGTCCTAATGCAGTAAAAGAGAGCAGGAGCGAGAGAGTGGGATTGTATCGGAATGAAAAAGGGGGTTTTGCTTGCCTAGCACTTCTGAAGATAATATATCTCTTCATCAGTGTCATCGATCTCATCGTCGAAACCAAGTCTATCAAGAGGGGACAAATACCGGCAACACAGAAAAGAACACAATCAATGCAATGCACAATATGATGCATGATCATGACATGGCAAAATGAGTGTGTTGGGCTAATGCAACTACCAGCAAGTTAAATGAAGTTGGTTTGAACCCTAGGTTCAAATTCAAACTCCACATAAGGCATTTCAAATGCCACTTATTCAAATTGTTGTATACAGAAGATTTAAGTTTTTCAAACATGCATGAAAATGTTACAGATGGATAGGTTGGATTTTTCTGATCATTTTTCATATATAAATTATTTAATTTGGAGTTACGGTTGAATTTCTATGAATTTTAGAAGTTTAGATCATTTTCTGAAATTTATAAATCATTTCCGATTTATTTAATTCCAGAAAATGTTTACTGCGTCAGCATTAGGTCATGCTGACCTCAGCAGGTCAACAGGCGCCGCCAGGTCAAACCTGACCAGTGGGGCCCACCGGTCGATGTTGGGGCTGGTTAGGCGTCGGCCGACATGTGGGCCGATCGGCAGCCACGTCAGCTTGGTCAAAGCTGACGCGTGGGCCCACTGAGATTAATTAAAACTAAACAGAAACTAATCTACATTTAATTAGACAGCGGGGCCCAGCTGTCAGTGTCACTGAGCTTGATTAATGGGTTGTTAGTGGCTAATGGAGTCGCCACATCAGCAAGCCGGAGTTGCGCCGGCGACGACCACAACCGACGGCGGAGGTGCACCGTGCACTCGCTACGAGGCACCATTCGATGCACGGTTTGCTCCTATGGGTTCCTAGGGGTGAGGCGCATCCAACATGACTAGCGGCAGCAGCCGGGGTGGACCGAGCTCGCCGGAAACGAGCTCGCAGCGGCGGCCGGAGTCCGGTAATCGACGGTTTAGGCGCTACGGTGCATGGGAGGTGGATCTGGTGGCCGCTACGGCTCCTGGAGCTGCGCTAAGCACAGCGGTGTGCTCGGATTCGAGGTGTGGTGGCTCTAGCCACGCCGGCGATGAAACCGCGGCGGCGAAGCCGAACGCAGCAGCGCTAAGCGCTAAGGGAACGTCGGAGCGACAGGAAAAAAAGCGAACAGCGAAGAGCTCACAGAGGACTCGCGAGAAGCCCAGCGAAGTCGAGAAGCGTCGAGGCGGCGAATCGGCGAAGCGGCGTCGTTAGGGCGAAGGGCGATGATGAGCTCGATGGCGATGTTTGAGCATCCATGCGGCGCTTGCCGTCTTGGTGATCCACAGCGTCGGCGAGCCCGTTTGACAAAACAGAGGCGAGGGAGCTCGGTGGGCGCGTGGCGATGAGCGGAGGCGACGGGCGTGCTCGGGTGTGCGTGAGTGAGAGAGCCAGAAGAGGGAGAGTGGCGAGGGGTCACGAATCGGGGCGACACGGGAAAGTCGTCCATGCGTCCAGGGGATCGTCGGCAAGCAGGAGGTGGCGGGACGCCTGCATGCGCTTCCCCTCGCCTCTTGGCGGGGAGGAAGAAGACAGCTCGCCCTCGGTGGGCTAGGGCGCTCTGATCTTGGGAGCAGGTAGGCTGGCCCAGGTAACTCTCTCTCTCTCTCTTTTATCTATTGTTTCTGTTTTTCTATTATTCTGTAGTGTTTAGGGCTTTATTTAAAATACTTAAACAGATCCAAAAATCATGCAACTAAACATGGATACTGTTTAGAATATATCCAATAGTAACAATTTTAGTTTATGATTATTTGAGCATTTAAAATATTTTATAGTATTTAAATGCCCAAATGAAAATACCATATGATTTAATTCAGAGCCCAAATATGACATGGAAAAAGGTGCAACACCTCTGGTTAATGTTTCTAGCATTTTCAGAGATGATGGACATTTTTGTAAGCCATTTGGATTCACTGAAAATATTTAAGTTGAACCTAGTGAATTCCTTTGATGCTAGGGTTTAAGCATCCCTATTTCAAGTTTCAAAAGAATTTAAACATGATGCAACACCCTAATGCATGCACTAGGCATTGTCGGAACTTGGGATGTGACAGGAATTATCCCTAGTCGGGAGGCACGGTGTGCGGGAAAAATCACACTCGATGTGGTAGTCTACACCCCGGAGAACTACAGGTCCGAAGAAATCACATTCCAAGTGGCTCCTTTCAGTAGCGGATACCACGCCCTTCTAGGGCGGGACGCGTTTACGAGCTTTCAAGCCATACCCCATTACGGGTACATGAAGCTTAAAATGCCCGGGCCCAATGGAATCATCACTCTAGCTAGTGATCTAGACGTCGCACTTCGTGTCGAAAACAAAACCGCAGCACTAGCCCTGGAAGCACTATCCGAAGCCCTAGCGGCCGAAGAATTAACGATGCTATGGGCCACCATGGACAGGGACGACGTGATACTCGACAAGCGATCCAAGTCCACCTCATTTAAACCCGCAAACGAGATAGTCAAATTCCATCGGGACACAGTTCAGCCCCGCAATGGACGCCGCACTGCGAGACTTTCTACGAGAGAATTGGGACATTTTTGCCTGGCACCCATCGGACATGCCGGGCATCCCGCTCGGATTGGCCGAACACAGCCTTAACATACTAAAGGGATAAAACCAGTCAAACAAACCCTAAGGCAATTTTTAGAGCCCAAACGACAAGCAAAGGGGGATAGAGCTAGCCAAGCTACTTGAGGCCGGATTCATCAGAGATATTAAACATCCGGATTGGCTGGCAAACTTGGTAATGGTACCAAAGAAGGACAAATCCTGGCGCCTATGCATCGACTTCAAAGACCTCAACAAGGCTTGCCCCAAGGATCCCTTTCCCCTCCCTCGCATCGATCAAAAAATCGATGCCACAACTGGACACGACTCGCTATGTTTTCTCGACGCATACTCTGGATACCACCGAATAAAGATGGCAGAGTCTGACCAAGCTGCAACAGCTTTCATTACGCCATATGGCCCGTTTTGCTTCAACACTATGCATTTCGGGCTTAAGAATGCCGGTGCAACCTATCAACGCATGATTCAAACATGCCTGGAAAAACAAATTGGCAAGACAGTGGAGGCATACGTAGACGATGTGGTCATAAAAACAAGACATGTCGAAACCCTAATAGATGAGTTGACGCTTACATTCGATAACCTCCGAACATACGACATCAAGTTGAATCCAGAAAAATGCATTTTCGGCGTCCCCTCGGGGAAACTGTTGGGCTTCATTGTTTCCAATAGAGGAATTGAAGCGAATCTGGCAAAAATTTGAGCTATATCGCAGTTGGATATACCAACAGACCTCAAGCACATCCAGAAATTAGCTGGATGTGTGGCCGCTTTGAGCCGCTTTATCTCCAGGTTAGGAGAAAAGGCATTACCTCTTTACCGCCTCCTTCGGTGCACCGAACACTTCGTGTGGACGGATGCAGCCGCGGCCGGACTAGATGAAATAAAGACCTTACTAGCCAGTAATCCAGTCCTAACAGCGCCAAATATCGGCGAGCCCATGCTACTATACATAGCTGCAACACACCAAGTTGTAAGCGCAGTGCTCGTCGTCAAACGAGAGGTTGACGGATACAAATTCCCTCTCCAAAAGTCAGTTTATTACGTATCCACAGTCCCCACCCCATGCAAATCCCCATACCCACACTATCAAAAAATAGCATACGCGGTCTTCATGGCATCCCGGAAGCTGTGACACTACTTTCAAGAGTGTTCGATTATGGTAGCCTCCGAAGTACCACTCAATGGCATAATAAACAACCGCGACGCTACGGGCCGGATTGCTAAATGGGCTACCGAGCTCCTTCCGTTCGACATAATATACAAACCATGGCGGGCCATCAAATTGCAAGTACTGGCTGACTTTGTCACTGAATGGACAGAAGCCGAACTCCCTAAAGAGTATGGCGTGTATTCCAACTGGATCATGCACTTCGACGGCTCTAAAATGCTGGCCGGATTGGGAGCAGGTGTAGTCCTGACGTCTCCCACCGGAGACACGGTCTAGTACGTCCTCCAAATATTATACACACGCTCCAACAAAGCAGCCGAATATGAGGCTCTGTTGCACGGTCTTTGGATGGCGGTCTCTATGGGCATCCAACGCCTGGAAGTGCGCGGGGATTCGAACCTTGCAATATCACAAATAAACGGAGACTTTGACGCCAAGGATCCGAAAATGGCGGCCTACCGTAATGTCATCCTCAAAATGTCAACTCGGTTTGAGGGGCTCGAATTCCACCATGTGGCTCGAGAAAACAATCACGCGGCTGACGTTCTCGCCCGCATCAGCGCTAAATGCGACCCTGTCTCACCTAACATATTCCTGGAAAGGTTGTTCAATCCATCCGTGGTATGGGAAGGGGAGTCCGACAATACTAGCACGGATCCGAACACACCCCCAGATTCCGAACAATCAGACATAATCGGAGGCTCTTCCACTGAAATAACATCTTCAGCCCACGAAATCATGGCCGTAGTCGCCCCATGGACTGAGCCTTTCTTGGCCTACCTAAATAGGCAGGAGCTCCCAGATGACCAAAACGAAGCACGCTGCATTGTCCAGCGTTCTAAAGCTTACAAAGTCCACGAGGGGGAACTCTACAAGAAAAGTGCCACCGGAGTGCTCCAAAGATGCATCTCCGAGGAGGAAGGGCGGCAGCTCTTGGCTGAAATCCATGTCGGACTGGGCGGGCACCACACCGCGGCTCAGGCACGAGTCAGCAAGGCTTTCCGTACAGGCTTCTATTGGCCGACGGCCCGAGCAGACGCACATGACCTTGTCCAACACTGCATCGGTTGCCAGCTCTTCGCCAGTCAGAGTCATATGCCCCGTACTGCTCTCCAAACAATCCCCATAACCTGGCCCTTCGCGGTCTGGGGGCTGGATATGGGCGGACCTCTTAAAGGAGGAAGCCATAAGAAAAAATACTTATTGGTCATGGTGGACAAGTTCACCAAATGGATAGAACCCAAACCAGTCAAAACGGCCGAATCCGGACCAGTCATAGCCTTCATATGCGGGGTCGTACACCGATACAGCGTCCCCCACAGCATCATCACTGATAATGGCTCCAATTTCACAGCCGATGAGGTGAAAACTTGGTGCGGCAAAATGGGCATTAAACAAACGGCCAAGTCGAACGGGCAAACGGTCTCATTATGAGCGGCATCAAACCCAGACTAGTGCGATCTTTGACAGAGTCAGATACGCACTGGGTCGAGGAGCTCAACTCCATACTCTGGGGGCTGCGGACCATGCGGAATCGCACCACTGGATATACACCATTTTTTATGGTGTACGGCATGGAAGCAGTACTACCCTGCAGCATAATACATGATTCACCACACGTACGCATGTATGAAGAGAAGGAAGCTGAGCTAGATCGGCAGGATAACTTGGATGCCCTGGAGGAGGAGCGCGACGTCGCAAAAGCCCGCTCCGCATTCTATCAACAGCAGGCTCAACGATACCAAAGCAGAGAAGTACGGGCCAAAACTTACAATATTGGCGAACTCGTTCTACGCCTACCGGAGAAGAAGAAGGACAAGCTCAAACCCAAGTGGGAAGGTCCCTTTGTCATAGACAAAGTTCTCACCGGAGGAGCGTACCGCTTATGTAATGCATCTGATAACAGGCTCGAGCCAAACACATGTAACGCGGCCAGACTCCGGAGATTCTACGCCTAACGCCGAACTCAATGTTCGTATCCTTACTCCATCCCTTTTATTTATGCTCCATCGCTTCTCCTTTGTCGACTTTTTCTTCCTCTCCACACAAAGTATTTAATACAGTACGGACTTTCGGATCACTCCGGCCGCAATATGTGTGTAAGCAATACCTGGGGGCTTCCTATACAGAAGCTAAAAATAAATACTCTAATGGCTTTTCGCCTATCACATATGCATTTCTTTTTCCATATGTGCCTTTTCTTCACCATTATATGCATCGATATGACTTAAGATGTGGCCAAGCTGGGTTGCCTGGCTCTTGTGTTTATGCCCTATATTCCGTTAATTCGGCTAGGGCATAGCAGGGACACCTCTGCGATTATTCTTGCCGGTTCAGCCGGATGTGTACCTCAGACTGGGTGAAGCCGAAAGCTAGTTTCCTTAACAGAATATTCGATCGGTGAACAAAAGATGTATTCATTTATTACAACGTAAATCCCCAGAAGTCATACCCTCCGCCATCATTCGTAGTCCGGACATGTGTATCGTCGCATGCGTACCCAGGGAAAGGAACCCCTAACGGAAGTATTCTCCCTGGAAGATGTTTCTTACTATCCATGTAATATAACAGAACTAGTTGGGTACTTGTCTGTTCAAGCACTTATGACCCCTACGCCTAGTTTCCACGCATACCCCGGTTTTGTATAACTGAACGGGTATTCGGACACACCCCGGACTGTAGGATCCGGGGGCTGAAGCGAAAAGGTCCGCCATGACAAATGATTTTAATCTGGCTAGGGACTACTTATGTCCATTGAATTACACAGTCACTTAGACTGACTATATTCCTCCTCTATACCACCCAACAGGCTATCTAGCTTACAATCTATAACGCCCTCGATGCGGCTATATCTCCCACGTGTCGAAGCACGACTTAGAGGCATAACCGCATTGAAAGCAATGTCGCAAGTGAGGTAATCTTCACACAACCCATGTAATACATAAGGGAAAGAGATACATAGTTGGCTTACAATGGCCACTTCACACAATTACATGAATAAAGCATAACATCATACAGATACAATCAAGGTCCGACTACGAAACCAAAATAAAAGAAGAACCCCAAATGCGACAAAAGGTCCCCGATCGACCCCAACTGGGCTCCACTACTGATCAACTAGAACGAAACAACACAAAGGGCAAGATCTTCAACGAGCTCCTCCTTGAGCTGAGTTGCGTCACCTGCTCGGTAACATAGGCACTTGCAAACTGGTTTTGGAAGTATCTGGTGAGCGACGAGGACTCAGCAATCCCATTACCATGGGTATCAAGACTAGCAAAGCTTAATGGGAAAGGAAGGGGTAAAGTGGTGAGGTTGCAGCAGCGGCTAAGCATGATATGGTGGCTAACATACGCAAATGAGAGCGAGAAGAGAAACAAGCGAAACGGTCGTGAAGCTAGCAATGATCAAGAGGTGATCCTGAACACCTACTTACGTCAAACATAACTCAGAAACTGTGTTCACTTCCCGGACTCCGCCGAGAAGAGACCATCACGGCTACACACTCGGTTGATGTGTTTTAATTCGGATCTGGTGTCAAGTTATCTACAACCGGACATTAACAAATTCCCATCTGCCACATAACCGCGGGCACGACTCTCAAAAGTTTAAACCCTGCAGGGTTGTCCCAACTTAGCCCATGACAAGCTCTCGCGATCATCGAAGGAATAGACCTTCACCCAGGAAGACCCGATCAGTCTCGGAATCCCGGTACATCAAGACATTTTGACAATGGTAAAACAAGACCAGCAAAACCTCCCGGCGTGCCGACATCCTGATAGTAGCCGCGCGTATCTCGTCTCAGGCCACGACCGGATGAACACTACGTACGGCAACCGACGATACCCCAAGTTGCCTAGGGGCGGCACCGCAAGTGGCTCTGGTTTGGACCAACACTTAGACAAGCATTGGCCCGGGGGGGCTGAATAAAGATGACCCTTGGGTTAATTACTCCCAAGGGAAAAGTAGGTGGTGGTGAGGCAAATAGTAAAAGTCAATGTTGAGCCTTGCTGGACAAGTTTTATTCAAAGCGAACTGTCAGGGGGGTCCCATAAATCACCCGACCGTGTTAGGAACGCAAAATCCGGGAACATAACACTGGTATGACGGAAACTAGGGCGGCAAGAGTGGAACAAAACACCAGGCATAAGGTCGAGCCTTCCACCCTTTACCAAGTATATAGATGCATTAATAATATAAGAGATATTGTGATATGCCAACCAAAACCCTGTCCACCATGGAGAAATCTTCAACTTCACCTGCAACTAGCAACGCTATAAGAGGGGCTGAGCAAAGCGGTAACATAGCTAATCAATGGTTTGCTAGGAATGGTGTCAAAGGTTAGAGGTTCATGGCAATCTGGCATGGCTTGACAAACAGGTAATAGGTAGCGTAGCATAGCGAAAGAACGAGGCAACTAGCATAGCAATGATAGTAGTGAGATCCAGGGTAGCGGTCATCTTGCCTGAAATCCCGCAAGGAAGAAGAACGAGTCCATGAAGAGGACGAACGGAAGAAGCCGAACCAATCCTCACAACTCCGGAACGAAACCGAAGCTAACGAGAGAAGCAAACCGGAAAGAAGCAAACAACATGGTAAACAACCATCGCATAATCATGGCATGATGCACAAACAAGTATGATGCATGTCCGGTTTAATGAGGCATGGCATGGCAAGGTGCAACAAACAACACTACAAGTTAAGTGGAGCTCAATATGCAACGAGTTGCATATTGATGGCACCACATCCGAAGTTATTTAGTTCGCTCTCGTTTAGATACACAACAATGTTAAATGTTGTTAAACATGTCAAGGGTGAAGCATAATAAAACTACCTATCTAGGCAAGTTTAAATGAGGCTGGAACAACAAACAACAATTCCGGAAAATCCTCATGAGCAATATTCGAATTTGGTACTGTTCTGCCCTAAACACAATTTTAATGTTGTTAAACAGGAAAATAAAGTGTACCATGTTAAACTAGGCATTTTCCACCCCATTTACATATAAATTTTATTAAATTGAGATTCACGGTTAAATAGTTATGAAATAAATCATTTTAGCATGGCATAAGAGCAAATGAATGTAAACAACATTTTAAACATTTTAAACATGGATGAAAATGGCATATTATTAATCTACACAAAATTCTAAGCATTTTACATGTTTAAATCATTTTAATCCGATGCACGATTAATGAGTTATTAATGCATGAACTACAGGAGGTTTTCTGTAAAACTGTAAATCACTGGATAATTAGACAAATTCACAGATGCTAAAAAAAATCTACGCGGGCCGAAACTGATTGGCCCAACAGTGCACAGGAGGGGGATCTGGAGGGGGCTGCTCACCCTGGGCCTTGGGCCGGTTCGGAAGTAGAGGAGGCCTGGCGCTGGGCCTTGTGATCTTGGGTGGGCGCTGGGGCTGCTTGGCTCGAGGCAGCTGCCCAGCCCAGCGCCTTGGGTCAGCGGGCACCGGAGCGAAGCGGCTCCTCTGCTCGCTCCCACTAGGGCATGGTGGCGGCGGCAGGGGTCCCTTAGCCGGGCGGCGCGATCTGGCGGTCGAGGACAGGCGGGGAGGCCGGAGGCGGCGCCGTGGGTTGGATCCGGCGGATCCGGTCGGCTCGGGCTGGATCCGCCGGAGGAGGCACGGCGGCGACTCGAAGAGCTCCGGCAGCGGCGGAGCTTGACGACCTAGGGCGGCGCGCGGCGCACTTGCAGGGAGAACGAGCTCGAGTAGGCGAGGAGAGATAGAGGAAGAGAGGTGGCGAGGGACGGCGCGACACAGGAGGTCGCCGGCAGAGCGGCGGCGGCGGCGCGGGGCAGGCTGTCGGCGGCAGATGGCGCATCCCGCGTCGGGCGCAGGAGGCGAGCGCCGAGGGGCGGCGGCGTGGGCGGCCTCGGCCAGATCGGCCCAGCGGGCCAGCAGCGCTCGAGGGCTCGCGCGGAGGCGCTGGCGCGGGCGGCGCGCGGGCGGCGCGTCGGCGCGGGCGAGATGCGTGGCGGCGAGGTGGCGGGGCGGCGCGGCGTGGCGCGGCGGCGGCGGCGAGGTGGCACGGCGCTGGAGGCTCGGCAGGCGGGCGGATCTGGGCCCATGCTGGCCTCAAGTGGGCTCCAGCGGCGCGGCGCGTGTGTGATGGCGGGGTGGCGACGTGTGGGGGCGGTTGGTGAGGAGGCGGGAGGCGGCGTGGCAGGCCGTGATTGGCGGGGTGACGATCCGGCGGACATGTCCGGCGCGGCGGACACGTCCGTGACGGAGAGGGAATTTTAGGGTTAGAGGCGAAATCATCCGCGAATTTGGACGGGAGGCACATATTTATAGGTAGAGGGAGCTAGGAGAGTCCAAATGAGGAGCGGTTTTCGGCAACACGATCGTGATCGAACGACCGAGAGCATGGAGGGGAGTTAGGTGGGTTTTGGGCCACTTTGGAAGGGGTGTTGGGCTGCAACAAAAGAGGGCTTTGCGGTTACCCGGTTAACCGTTGGAGTACCAAACGACCTCCAAATGGCACGAAACTTGACAGGCGGTCTACCGGTGCTATACCAAGGCCGCTTGGCAAACCTCGGGTCATTCCGAGAAAGTTTAACACCCGCACAAGAGAAGAGGCAAAAGGGGAACGCCGGAGGACATAGGAGTGCCGGATTGCAAAACAGACAACGGGGAAAATGCTCGGATGCATGAGACGAACATGTATGCCAATGCGATGCACATGATGACATGATATGAAATGCATATGATGACATGAGACAAGATGCATAACAAGAACAAAATGCAAAACGAAAGACAAAAACCCAACCTCGGAGAAAATAATATATCGCATCTCCGGAAAAGGCAGGAGTTGGAGTTACGAATATGGAAAGTTGTATCCGGGGCGTGACAACACTCCACCACTACGAGAGGATCTCGTCCCGAGATCTAGGATGGCACCGGAGGGAAAAGGAAGAGGAAGAGGTAAAACAAAGTTGCTTCTTTGACGAACGAGTGAAACCATGAACCTTGAGAGGTTGAGCAATTTAAAAGAAAGAGTATAACAGAGATGAACGAGATTGCAAACAATCCATTAGAAAAGATGAACAAGGAGTATTACGAGAACTAGAAGGTTGAAAGACATGGAAATAAGAGCTTCACGAACGAAAAGAATATGACCACATCGGTATAATGAGATAGCCAAGGAACAAGAATGGCAGAATTTGGACAGCACTCCGGTAGAAAGAAGAAGGAAAACTTGATAAGATGAAAAGAACTTGAATGGAGGACACGACACTCCGGTTAAATGGATAAGCACGAAAAACATGATCCTCACAAATCGAGATGATGAGTGAAAAGAGCAACATCACAATGCCTCCGAACGAAAGAATAGAAGATAGATCATTGGAATAAAAGAATGGAGAAGAAAATGCCAACTTCTGCCACTAATGAGCTTGGAAAGCACCCTTCCAAGCAGGTTGCAACGGGGTTGTTGGGAAAAACCAACAACAAAATGAATAAGCTTGTAGTGGGCTTATGGAAAACATCTCGAGACTATGAGGTGACAACCGGCCACTAAGGGAAAACACTGATTTAATTGAGAGCACCAAAAAGATGAAAAACTTCTTCACCGAGAGGATAGGAGAAAACTCGGATCATTGACAGCACCATAATTAGCAATATCCCTTAGGGAAGGCTTTAGGTGAAATCTTTACCAAGATAACTCCAACGAAGAAGTTGATTGGTCGAAAAGATCTCTTGAACGAAGAGAAAATGATGGATTTAAAATACCTCATTCTCGGCAACATATGAATCATTAAACATGAATGGAAATTGTCAAGAGTGACATAACACCATCTCAAAAGATAAGATAGAAGGAATTGCACTTCGGAATGCAAGACAAAGAATACTTGAACGCCTCAAAACAAAACATGTGTAGAGCACCATGTTTATTTTTGAGTATAGCTTGGCGGGTCATAACTTCGAGAGAAAACTTGAAGAACAATTGAAGAACGAAAGGAATCCTTGACGAACCACCATGTAGAGCCTCCATGAAGAACTCCGGTAATAAAAGGATGATACAAAGAAAGAGAAGTTGAAAACACAAGGTGAATCCTTGCAATGATTTAGAATGAGCTTCGCGACGATAATGCGGAAAACTTGGAACTCCGGAAAAGGCAAGATGAAGCATCTCGAACCGAGAATGTGATATGATGACCAACTCCGGAAAGAAAGATGAATCACTTATAAACAAGAATAAGAATTATGTTATGCATATCCTTCACCAATTTAAATTGATGATAAGCAACGGATTTGGCATACTACTTATTCTCGTTGAAAGGATTAAAAGAGATATATCAAAACTTGAGAAGGTCTTCAACGAACCACCGGTAGGATTGGAACAACAAATGAATTGATATGATAACAAAGGAAAAGAATCTGAAGGAACCCCCGTAAGTATTGAAATTGAACGTAGCAAATGCACAAATCACCGGGAAGAATTGCAAAATGAATGAAGATACTTGAGGGTATTTAGATACATGAGAATGAAGAGAACATGAACTGATTAGAGGATATTTGAACGATTCACTGGTAAGATTTGGAGAACGATAGCTACACACTGAGAATGAAGAATTATGACATGATGGCCTTCGGAGGAAAGAAATGGAAACAACTCATGAAATGCTCCGGATGGTTGAAAAGAATTCTCACCATCGAAAAGAATTATGAGAGGATGGCATCAAGCTAAAACCATGAATCTTCAAGAGAATGGACCAAGATTTAAGAGAAACTCTTCTTCGGTCTTCACATGTTGAGAATGATCATGAGAACCACCATGACAATTGTTGAGGCACTCAGGAATGAAAAATTGAAAGGTTGAACCAACTATGAAAAGAATTTGAAAGATCTTGGAGGAAAGCATTTGACTGATGATAACTCATTCTTACGTCAAACTTGGAGAAGAATTTAGGATAGCTCTGGGAAAATAGAAGAGTCGTAAGATCACAGGAAAAGACACGTGGGTTAGGGCCCTCAAAAGAACACCGTTGAAAAGATTTAAAGAGATGTTGCACGGTTGAATTAAATGACTTGAATGAGATACCAATCTCGAAAGAGCTTGAGCGAATGCAGGGTGGAAACACGAATCTTCGAGATATCTTGAGCACTCCGGAATAACAAATAGCGAGAAGTAGAATGATAATGAGGTGCACCGGTATGAGAAGACATTAGAAATGAGGAAAGGAATATGATGAATATCGAAAGCTTGAATTGGAACCACCGGAGAAGAAACAACAATGAAGGATGATGAACTTGAAACTGTTGAGCATCTTCAAGGGAAATCACCGGATAAAAACATTGATTGAAAAGAATGAAGAGACTTCACATGAATAAATGGATACTTGATTAAAATAAATGAGTCCTTGAAGAAAAGGGGTGGGAGGGTGGGGAAAAACAAAGACAACTTGGGACGGATGAAACAAACACCGTTGAGAAAACTTAGAATTGATCTTGCAGATGGGGAGAATGATGGGATCATCTCGAAGAGAAGCGCACCGGTTGGAAACGAATTAACATGACAACCTCAATGATAAAAAAAGATTAGTATTCACATAGCAATATGAGAACACCGTTTTGGAAAGGTATGGAATCAACACTTGACATTGAAGCAACTCGAATACCACAACTCAAAACAAAAACAAAGGATTGGCTTGCAGAATAAGCCGGAACAAATACATATGATAGAGATTTACCCAATCCCATATCATGCATCTGTCGAAAAGATATTCTAGGAGCTACTTGAATTCCCACCTATCAAACTCCCGAAATTCTCCGGTTATGCAATCAGGTGTTGGGGATACAGGGGAAGCAAAATATCTCACACAAACTAACAATCCCTACATCCAGCTGTATCCATCCGTCAACACATAACCAAGAAACCTTCGAAAATCGTCTACCTCAACCTTCGAAAAGCATCCGTTATACAAGTCATGGCAATACTCCGTACTCACCTCGATCTTTGGGTTAGCGGGTTATCTCACCAATAACGCATAAAAGAGATTTTCAATGTCGGTGTACTAAACTCAGGTATTCGAGAATCGCAACGATAAAATTATGACGACAACACCTCGAGCTCAACTCCCGGGACACCTCCACTAAAAACCCTGCCGATGGGAGGCACCAAGACAATGTTGTCATCATAAAACCATCGGAACGATTCTAAGATACCCGCGTGATCCTAAAAAAAATTTAGTGAAATTTAAGAAGAGAAGAGTCAAAACTCTACGTCAGGAGACCTCACCAGAGTGACGAAGGGACTGAGGAGTAAAAAGAATTCCTAACTCTCTGATATATATAATCCTAAATGACTCAAAACATTTTTCTAGACACAACTCGGCCGCTTAAAACGATCAAGCAGTGGGGCTCCTAAGGTCGGGGAAGGCTCTGATTACCAACTTATAACGCCCTCGATGTGGCTATATCTCCCACGTGTTGAAGCACGACTTAGAGGCATAACCGCATTGAAAGCAATGTCGCAAGTGAGGTAATCTTCAGACAACCCATGTAATACATAAGGGAAATAGATACATAGTTGGCTTACAATCGCCACTTCACACAATTACATGAATAAAGCATAACATCATACAGATACAATCAAGGTCCGACTACGGAACCAAAATAAAAGAAGAACCCCAAATGCGACAAAGGTCCCCGATCGACCCCAACTGGGCTCCACTACTGATCAACTAGAACGAAACAACACAAAGGGCAAGATCTTCAACGAGCTCCTCCTTGAGCTGGGTTCGTCACCTGCTTTCAAACATAGGCACCGCAAACTGGTTTTGGAAGTATCCGGTGAGCCACGAGGACTCAAAGAATCCCATTACCATGGGTATCAAGACTAGCAAAGCTTAATGGGAAAGGAAGGGGTAAAGTGGTGAGGTTGCAGCAGCGACTAAGCATGATATGGTGGCTAACATACGCAAATGAGAGCGAGAAGAGAAACAAGCGGAACGGTCGTGAAGCTAGCAATGATCAAGAGGTGATCCTGAACACCTACTTACGTCAAACATAACTCAGAAACCATGTTCACTTCCCGGACTCCGCCGAGAAGAGACCATCACGGCTACACACTCGGTTGATGTGTTTTAATTCGGATCTGGTGTCAAGTTATCTACAACCGGACATTAACAAATTCCCATCTGCCACATAACCGCGGGCACGGCTCTCGAAAGTTTAAACCCTGCAGGAGTGTCCCAACTTAGCCCATGACAAGCTCTCGCGATCATCGAAGGAATAGACCTTCACCGAGGAAGACCCGATCAGTCTCGGAATCCCGGTACATCAAGACATTTCGACAATGGTAAAAAAAGACCAGCAAAACCTCCCGGCGTGCCGACATCCTGATAGTAGCCGCGCGTATCTCGTCTCAGGCCACGACGGGATGAACACTATGTACGGCAACTGACGATACCCCAAGTTGCCTAGGGGCGGCACCGCAAGTGGCTCTGGTTTGGACCAACACTTAGACAAGCATTGGCCCGGGGGGGCTGAATAAAGATGACCCTTGGGTTAATTACTCCCAAGGGAAAAGTAGGTGGTGGTGAGGCAAATGGTAAAAGTCAATGTTGGGCCTTGCTGGACAAGTTTTATTCAAAGCGAACTGTCAGGGGGGGTCCCATAAATCACCCGACCGCATTAGGAACGCAAAATCCGGGAACATAACATTGGTATGACGGAAACTAGGGCGGCAAGAGTGGAACAAAACACCAGGCATAAGGCCGAGCCTTCCACCCTTTACCAAGTATATAGATGCATTAATAATATAAGAGATATTGTGATATCCCAACCAAAACCCTGTCCACCATGGAGAAATCTTCAACTTCACCTGCAACTAGCAACGCTATAAGAGGGGCTGAGCAAAGCGGTAACATAGCCAATCAATGGTTTGCTAGGAATGGTGTCAAGGGTTAGAGGTTCATGGCAATCTGGGATGGCTTGACAAACAGGTAATAGGTAGCGCAGCATAGCGAAAGAACGAGGCAACAAGCATAGCAATGATAGTAGTGAGATCCAGGGTAGCGGTCATCTTGCCTGAAATCCCGCAAGGAAGAAGAACGAGTCCATGAAGAAGACGAACGGAAGAAGCCGAACCAATCCTCACAACTCCGGAACGAAACCGAAGCTAGCGAGAGAAGCAAGCCGGAAAGAAGCAAACAACATGGTAAACAACCATCGCATAATCATGGCATGATGCACAAACAAGTATGATGCATGTCCGGTTTAATGAGGCATGGCATGGCAAAGTGCAACAAACAACACTACAAGTTAAGTGGAGCTCAATATGCAACGAGTTGCATATTGACGAAACACCACATCCGAGTTATTTAGTTCGCTCTCGTTTAGGTACACAACAATGTTAAATGTTGTTAAACACGTCAAGGGGTGAAGCATAATAAAACTACCTATCTAGGCAAGTTTAAATGAGGCCGGAACAACAAACAACAATTCCGGAAAATCCTCATGAGCAATATTCGAATTTGGTACTGTTCTGACCTAAACACAATTTTAATGTTGTTAAACAGGAAAATAAAGTGGTCCATGTTAAACTAGGCATTTTTCCACCCCATTTACATATAAAGTTTATTAAATTCGGAGTTACGGTTAAATAGTTATGAAATAAATCATTTTAGCATGGCATAGGAGCAAATTAATGTAAACAACATTTTAAACATTTTAAACATGGATGAAAATGGCATATTATTACAAAATTCTAAACATTTTACATGTTTAAATCATTTTAATCCGATGCACGATTAATGAGTTATTAATGCATGAACTACAGGGGGTTTTCTGTAAAACTGTAAATCGCTGGATAATTAGACAAATTCACAGATGCTTAAAAAACCTCACGCAGCCGGAAACCGATTGGCCCAACAAAGGCACTGAGGGGATCTGGAGGGGCTGCTCACCCCGGGCCTTGGGCGGTTCGGAGCGAGAGGAGGCTGGCGCTGGGCCTTGCGATCTTTGGTTTGGCGCTGGGGCTCTTGGGCTCGAGGCCGCTGCCCAGCGCTGGAGGCGCGGATCAGCGGCACCGGAGCGAAGCGGCTCCTCTGCTCGCTCTGCTAGGGCATGGTGGCGGCGGCAGGGTCCCTTAGCGGCGGCGCGATGCAAAGTGGTCGAGGACGGGCGGGGAGGCCGGAACGCAGCGACGTGGGTCGGATCCGCGGATCCGGTCGGCTCCGGCTGGATCCGGCGAGGAGGCACGGGCGACTCAAGAGCTCCGCAGCGGCGGAGCTTGACGACCTAGGACGGCGGGCGGCGACCTGCGAGGAGAACGAGCTCGGTGGGGCGAGGAGAGATAGAGGAAGAGAGGTGGCGAGGGCGGCGCGACCGGGAGGTCGCCAGGCGAGGGGCGGCGCGGCGGCGGGGCCGGGCTGTCGGCGACGGTGGCGCATCCGGCGTCGGGCGCAGGAGGCGAAGCGCCGAGGGGCGGCGGCGGGCTCGGGAGGGCTGGCGTGGGGCGCGGCGCCCGGCGGCGGCGCGCGGGCGTCGGCGCGGGCGGAGATCTGAGGCGCGAGGTGGCGGGCGGTGCAGGTGGCGCTGGCGCCCGTGGCGTAGGTGGCACGCCGGTGGCTCGGGCTCGGGCGGGCGGCGGATCTGGGCCGCTGGCCCTCTGTGGGCTCCACGGCATGGCATGCATGTGGATGGCTGCTGTGGCGACGTGGCGGCGGTTGGCTGAGGAGGCGGGGAGGGCGACGTGGCAGGCCGTGATTGGCCGGGGTGACGCGTCCGGCGGACATGTCCGGCGCGGACGGACACGTCCGGCGGCGGAGAGGGGAATTTTTAGGGTTAGGGGCGAAATCATCCGCGAATTTGGATGGGAGGCACATATTTATAGGTAGAGGGAGCTAGGAGAGTCCAAATGAGGAGTGGTTTTCGGCCACGCGATCGTGATCGAACGACCGAGAGCATGGAGGGGAGTTAGGTGGGTTTTGGGCCAATTTGGAAGGGGTGTTGGGCTGCAACAAAAGAGGGCTTTGCGGTTACCCGGTTAACCATTGGAGTACCAAACGACCTCCAAATGGCACGAAACTTGACAGGCGGTCTACCGGTGCTATACCAAGGCCGCTTGGCAAACCTCGGGCCATTCCGAGAAAGTTTAACACCCGCACAAGAGAAGAGGCAAAAGGAGAACGCCGGAGGACATAGGAGTGCCGGATTGCAAAACGGACAACGGGGAAAATGCTCGGATGCATGAGACGAACATGTATGCCAATGCGATGCACATGATGACATGATATGAAATGCATATGATGACATGATACGAGATGCATAACAAGAACAAAATGCAAAACGAAAGACAAAAACCCAACCTCGGAGAAAATAATATATCGCATCTCCGGAAAAGGCAGGAGTTGGAGTTACGAATATGGAAAGTTCTATCCGGGGCATTACACAATCCTATTGAGAATACTTGGCGGCTAACGCTACCTGGTCATATACCAGACTAACGGGAATTTCTTGCCCATCTGGCCCCGCCGGTCCTACTTCGGCCATATGGTTCGGGTCCAGCTTGGTGTAGCGCATCTTCACCATTGCCCAGGCTTCTCTTGCACCTTGCCGGCAAGCTGATATCTTCAACAATCGGAAGAATCGCCGGGCTCCTTGAAGCAGATCCACAAGCTCCCCCATGCCATTCGGCAGGAAGCTTGATGGACACAAGGCTCGAGCAACGCCGTGCATCACCCGCCGAGCTCGCTCGTGCAACTGTGAAAGTTCTTGTAGTACATCGCCGGTAGATGAGGGCATCTCCTCCTCGGGGCGACCCGTTAACATTCCTACAAGCAAAATTATATCAATACACTTCCTCGCCGAACTGTAACATAGTTCGTCTGGACACTCACCGTAAATACCGCATCGAAGCCTTTTGTTCTCCTTCACGGAGTCCGCCAGTTGAGCGCGGACCTCTTTTAATTCCACGTCCAGCCGAATATTGGCATCTTGAAGATTGTTCTTCTCTTGCCTAACTTGCATAAGGATGCGCTCGCTGGCCTTTAGCTGCCTTTTGAGATGCGAGTCGTCATCCTTTACGCCCTCCGGATTCACCCCGGGATTGTGTGCAGAATTTTCTGTTAGACTAGTTATACCAGCCGTTTTACTAACTGGTGCATCTTCGTACCGTTGAGACAAATGTTACCAGATGAGGCCTTCTGGGATTCCTCTAACTTGGCAACCGTGTCCCTCACCTGGGCCTTGCATTCCTCCAGCTCCCGAGCTAATTGTTCATTCTTATCTACAAGGACCTATGCATAAATTGATCCTTAAAACAGTTGTTCCAACCGTTTGAAGTCTTAGGGGCTACTGTTATACATGCTTATCAAAATTTCTTACCTGTATATCTTTGGTATACTGGTCCGTCGCTCGGGCAAGCCCGCCTTGAGCTGCTCGGATGTATGTGTCCCTCGAATTGAAGGCATTAAAAGCCTCTTCGGAGAAGATGTTGTTCCGAAGCACGGCCCTCCGGCGCCGGTGATTCATGGCGCTTTCTACATCGGAGTTCGTGGCCAATAGCATATCCGCGTCCTCTGTCGGAGAACTATGCGGCACTGGCCCCGTGTCCGCCTCCGCTCTTGAAACCGGTTCTGGAACCCGGCTGGTGGAGGCGTGATTGGCGGGATCCTCGGATATAGTCCGGCTGCTCCTTTTCCTACCAGGACACGAAGGGCGTTGTTATACTTCAAATACCATAATCGCAGGACAGGTTTTTGCTTTACCTCTGCAGCGGTGTGTCGACCCTCACCGCCTTCCTCTTGAGTCTGCCCGATCCGGATGCCCGTGTTCGACAAGTCCCTATGGGCTCGGCCTCGCGCTCCGACCGTCGTCTCTACAAACAGCACGACGCCTCAAGGGTAAGGCATGATACCTGAGGGGAGTCCTCTTCAGAGGATAGGGTTTTTAGTTTGGCTTACACGCGACACAGGGAGCAATCCGGGATAGTCGGCAATAATGGCCACTGAGGCACCATCACAGCTCGCTTTATAAAATACCCCGTTGACAAGCTCCACAGTTATATCTGGATCTTCTTCGAGTCCTGGATCTAGGGCCCTTCTGGGGTCCTCTAGCTGCGGGGAGGGGCTGAAGATTCCTTCTACGGCCCTCCTTAGTTCCTGCTCGGAAACATCGATGCGGGTAATCTTAGCAGAGAACGCTAAAGTAGGTGAAGCAGGGAAAGGAATGATGACTTACCCACTCTAGGGGGTTGTACATGGAGAATCCATCCCGCGGTTTAATGCGAAGGAATTCTTCCTCTTCCCCTTTGTATAAATCAGACAATATCCTTGCGGAGCGAAGGCGAGTCCGGACCCTTCTACGCGGCGGGTGACATCGTCTTCCCCATTTAAGTGCCACATGGGCTTCCCCCGATATTGAAGCGGTTGCACTCCCCGCATTATGCATATTGCCATGACCTCGACTATCGTCAGTCCGGATTTGGCCAGCAACTTTATCCTGCTCATCAGGAAATGTAAATCCCTGGTATCCCCCTCTTGGGGGCCCCGGGGGCGCCAGCTTAAACGTGCCCTCGGCGGGGCGTTACTGAACTTGGGGAGACCTGTCCGGATTGGATCTGGAAGGGGAATGTCATCAATGTAAAACCACTCTGAAGGCTAGCTCTCTGGTCCCTTCTTGGGAGTGCCGGATAGGTATCCGGTCTCGGCAATGCGCCATACTTCGGCCCTGCCCACTTGACATAGGGATTCTCCCTGGGTGCGGGGGACAAGGCAGAATAGCTTCTTCCATAACCCGAAGTGAGGTTCGCAGCCTAAAAACAGCTCGCAAAGGGCAACGTACCCTGCTATATGTAGTACGGAGGCAGGGGTAAGGTTGTGAAACTAGAGACCGTAGAACCCCAGGAGCCCGCGAAGAAATGGGTGGATGGGAAACCCGACGCCCCTTAGCAGATGCAGGATGAAGCATATTCGCTCCTCTGGAGACGGATTAGGAGATCCCTCCGCTTGTTCCCCTCCATTATAGGTGGCTATTCCGGCTCAAATGGGGACCATAAACGCCGGTGGGAGGAACCCTTGGGTTTGTAACTTTATCAAAAGGCTATGAGGAACTAAACACTCTTCCCAATCCCCCGACTTGGAGCGAGGAGAGCGAGCAGAAGAGCTGCAGCGACCGGCCATGTTGGAATGGTTTTTTCCGGAGCGCTTTGTGGGATTCTTGCTCGAGGGGGGAGAGTGAAGTTTGGATATGAGAATTCCCGTCTCTTCAAATAGACGGCCCGCCGGAAGGATCGCGGGTGGCAAATGCAAAAATGCCTCGTCTCCTCGCATTCGCTTGACACGTGGAGATGGTCATTATTGAGGCACTGAAGCCGAGGAGTGCGACATTGATGGGAAACCGGACACTATTTGTCGTCGTAGGTGCATTGGAGTATTTGGAGAAGGAACCCGCCTTGCAATGCCGAAGACAAGACTGCGCACCGGACTCATCGTCATTGAAGCCTGGTTCAGGGGCTACTGAGGGAGTCCTGGATTAGGGGGTATCCGGACAGCCGGACTATATACATCGTCCGGACTATTGAAGCGTGAAGATACAAGACTCAAGACTTCTGCCCGTGTCCGGATGGGACTCTCCTTTGCGTGGAAGGCAAGCTTGGCGATCCGGATATTGTGTTTCGTTCCTTGTAACAGACTCCATGTAAACCCTAGCCCTCTCCGGTGTCTATATAAACCAGAGAGGTTGGTCCTTAGAAGGCCGATCCCATTACAATCATACCATCATAGGCTAGCTCTTAGGGTTTAGCCTCTACGATCTCGTGGTAGATCTACTCTTGCACTACTCATATCTTCAATATTAATCAAGCAGGAAGTAGGGTTTTACCTCCATCGAGAGGGCCCGAACCTGAGTAAACATTGTGTCCCTTGCTTCCTGTTACCATCAACCTAAGACGCACAGATCGGGCCCCCCTACCCGAGATCCGCCGGTTTTGACACCGACAGCGGGGCCCTCGTCTGGCAATATGAAGCAAGGCCAGTACCTGTGAAGAAGGCCCAGTGCCTGTGAAGCTCGCCGCCTGTGACACTCTCACGTAATAATGAGTGGGGCTGTACACGCCCCGGAGTCTCCGGAGAGCTTCCCTCGGGCCTCGGGGGCTCCGACCACGCCCAGTGGCAGCACTTAGCTCCGCGCTGGTGAGAAGACGTCGAAGACTAGACTAGGTGCCGGACGCGGCTTTTTGCCTTTTGCCTTTTCCTCTGTTGTCGAGGTTCTTTGATTCGAATTTAAGTTGTATTTGAGCTTGAGACTTGCGTGTGTTTGGGGAAGGGGTGTTTAGTCTCGTTCGAGCAATCTCTCGTGTTCTGGTTTCGGCTTTGCGTCCAAAGTTCGCGTCAGCTGCTCCCCCCGAGCCCCTCGCAAGCTGGGTCGGGCCAAGCACGTCTACAACCTAGACCGCTGTGGCCGCACCCTCTCAGGAGGTTCTCGTCGCAGGATCAACGGGTTCACCCAGAAGACACTTGAGGCACTCCGGCTCCCATAGGCTCGCTCGGGGCCCGTCAGTGTCAAAAGGTAAACAAGTCAGCTAACCCATCGCCAGGCTAGTACCCCAGCATAAGCTCACACGCGGCGTTATGTTTGCAAGAATACAGATCACAAACCTTTGCATGAGGGGCTCCCCCTCCCAAAATGCTCTTATAATCTTCAGGGCCGAGCCCGAACCTTTTTCATACAGGGTAAACAGCGGCGACATACGATCAGTCGGACATATCACTCACCGTGTCTTCTGTGGCGCCTCCGGAGGCGTCGCTGGCGTCACTAATATCGTCACCGCCACCGCCATCGCCTCTATCAACGCCAGGCTCATCCACAATGCCACCTTCATCGGCGGCCATGATCATGCCGTCATCATCAGATGCGAAGGCCCTGACGAGGGTGCCCACCTTGTCTTCCACCCATTGTGCCAGATTGCCCCGAATGGCTACGGGCACCGGTGCGATGGCAGCGTCGAAATCGAAGTGGGGATCTCTGTCCTGTAGATAGCTGAAGACATGGGAGAAGGCACGCCCAAGCAAGGCCCGGCTCCTCTCCTTGACAAGCCAACGGGCCCTGTCAGAGTGGGTCTCCAGCTATGTCACCACATCCGTGAAGAACCGGAGGTTGCCAGCGTAGTTGATCACGCGAGGCTCAGCAACAGCCGCCTCGCAAATGTTGCCCAAGGCCGCGTTGGCCCTTTCTCTGAGCGTTCGGAGCATGGGGGCATGCTCATGCTCCAGAATCCGCCGCTGACAGATCTCGTCCTCATTCCGCCATGCGACGGCCTCGGTGCCATCAACCCTCTGTTGGAGAAGAAGCAGCTCGGCGCGGGAAGAGGCTAGCTCCGCCTGTGTTGCGCCAAGGGCGGTTGAGGAGGAGTCCGCACTCGGCGTCACCTCCACCGGCTTGGCCCTGAGGGCCGCGGTCCTACCCTCAGCTTCGGCCCTGATCAGCTCCAACCTCACTTCGTATTTGTGCTCAAGGTCCGAGCGAGCTTCCTCCACGCGGCGGTCGACCTCTTCTTGGACTCGGGCTTCCCGCGCGGCGACGTCGTCCTCTGCCTGAGTCACCAGGTGCTCCCTCGTCTCCAACTGCTCAAGGTCAAGGTTGCGCTCGGCGGCCTCCAGCGTCAGGGCCTCCTCGCGCTTCAGGAGCTCTGCCTGGTCGACGGAAGCCCCCTTCAACGACACAAGGGCCCCCTGGCGTAGTTCCACTTGCCGCTCCAGAGAGTTGCTCCAGGCTTGGAGCTCCCACACGCGCTCCTCCGCATCCTTGCACCGTCGGTATGCTTCCCGGGCCTCCTCGACGGCTTGGCAGCAGGCCTCCCGCGAGGCCACCAGCGATGCTTCAGCCTTCGCGTTATCAAGGTCACGCTGGTGACGCGCAAGGGCGACGGCTGCCTTCAGCTTGCGCCTCTCCTCAGCAAGGCACATGCCTTGGCCTCAAGGCGGGCATCCTCGCCAGCAAACTCCACGTCGAGCTGGCTCACCGCATCCGCTGCCCTCTGGAGGAACTCTTGACGAAGGGCGCGATGCTCCCAAGCGCGCCTGAGCATGTCTTCCACGTCACCCTCTACCACCGGTGTATGCGGAGGGCCTTGAGGCGGCATGCCCCCTCCCAGTGCGGGGCTGGGGGCTGGTGCCCCAACAATCGGCGGAGGACCTCGCCAGGAATCCGGCAAGCGTCGGTCCATCCCCAGAGGAGGTACTCAAGACCGACCTCAGCCAGTCGCCATCCACGATCAGGGAAGGAATGCGGGGCAAGCTAGATGTGCCCCAGGAGAGCTCGTGAAGGGAGGACAGCAGGCGCGCAGGCTCAAGGTGCCCAGCGGGACGGACCACTTCTTCGACCTGCCCAGCGGCGGGGGCGCTGCACGAGCTTGGCGCGCCCAGGGTCAGCGGTGAAGACACATCTTGGAGGGATGGCTCCTTGGTTGTCTCCGCGAATTCGGCAGGAAGGGCCCTGAAAGGCCGCAATCCGCTGCCGAAACAGTAAGGTAAAGGAGCAGAGAGAGAAGAGGGCTTGCTCATCCATGGCAAAGTACTTCCTGTGCTTCAACAGGCGGCAAGGGCGATCATCGCCACCCAAGGCCTCCCTCCTCTTGCGGAGGGCCCCGAAGTCTACGCGGAACCGGCCTACGCGCTCGGCGCAAGGGTCGGCCTGTGGTGTGGAGGAGGCGTCAAGGTGATCAGCGCCAAGGGGACTGGCCTGGGGAACGCCGCCCCATGAGGGACGGCCGGGGCCTCGGAAGCCCCAGTCTCAGGAGCCGTAGGCCGCAACTCCTCGCCTGCCACCGCTCCAGGATGGGCTTGGGGGATGCCGCCTTCGGGGCTCCGCGCGGCGTCAGCATCTCGACATCAGCCCCCTCAGCTCCCGATGGTTCTCGTCTCCCCGCTCCATCGCCTGAGGCAGGACCGCCTTGGGCGACCGGAAGAGCGACCACAACAATTGGGTTCTCGCGGGGCCCCGTGAGGCCAACAGGACGCAGCCCACATGCTACTTCTCGAGCTTGCGTTGGTTTTCCCCGAAGAGGAGAGGATGATGCAGCACAGTAGCGTAAGTATTTCCCTCAGTTTTTGAGAACCAAGGTATCAATCCAAGAGGAGGTCACGCAAAGTCCTCGTGCCTGCACAACACGATAGCAACTCGCAACCAACGCTTAGGGGTTGTCAATCCTTCACGGTCACTTACGAGTGAGATCGATAGAGATAATATTTTTGGTATTTTTGATAGATAGATGCAAAGTAAAAAGTAAAGGCAAAGTAAAAAAAAAGCAAGTAAATAAAGTGATATAGATTGATATGATGAGAATAGACCCGGGGGCCATAGGTTTCACTAGTGGCTTCTCTCAAGAGCATAAGTATTCTACGGTGGGTGAACAAATTCTTGTTGAGCAATTGATGAATTGAGCATAGTTATGAGTATATCTAGGCAATGATCATGTATATAGGCATCACGTCCGTGACAAGTAGATCGAAATGATTCGCATCTACTACTATTACTCCACTCATCGACCGCTATCCAAAGATGCATCTAGAGTATTAAGTTAAAAATAGAGTAACGCTTTAAGCAAGATGACATGATGTAGAGGATAAATTCATGCAATATGATAAATACCCCATCTTGTTATCCTTGATGGCAACAATACAATCGTGCCTTGCAACTCTTTACATCATCGAGTAAGGACACCGCAAGATTGAACCCAAAGCCATGCACTTCTCCCATTGCAAGAACTACCAATCTAGTTGGCCAAACCAAACGGATAATTGAAGAGACTTGCAAAGATAACTCAATCATACATAAAAGAATTCAGAGAAGAATCAAATATTTTCCATAGATAATCTTGGATCATAAACCCACAATTCATCGGTCTCAACAAACACACATAAAAAGAAGATTACATCGAATAGATCTCCACAAGAGAGGGGGAGAACATTGTATTGAGATCCAAAAGAGAGAAGAAGCCATCTAGCTACTAGCTATGGACCTGAAGGTCTGAAGTAAACTACTCACACTTCATCGGAGGGGCTATGGAGATGATGTAGAAGCCCTCCATGGTGGATGCCCCTCCAGTGAGCTCCTAACAGGCCCCAAGATGGGATCTCGTGGATCTGAGAAGGTTGCGGCGGTGGAATTAGGTTTTTGGCTCCTCCTCTGATTGTTTGGGGATACGTAGGTATATATAGGAGGAAGGAGTACGTCGGTGGAGCTCCGAGGGGCCCACGAGGTAGAGGCGCGCCAGGCGCGCGCCTCCACCTCGTGACCTCCTCGGAAGCTTCTTGGAGTAGGGTCCAAGTCTCTGGTCACGTTCGGTTGGAAAATCACGATCCCAAGATTTCATTCCGTTTGGACTCCGTTTGATATTCTGCTTTTGAAATCTTGAAAAAGGCAAAAAAACAGCAATTCAGGCTGGGCCTCCGGTTAATAGGTTAGTCCCAAAAGTAATATAAAAGTGAAAAATAAAGCCCAATATAGTCCAAAACAGTAGGTAAAGTAGCATGCAGCAATCAAAAATTATAGATACGTTGGAGACGTATCAAGCATCCCCAAGCTTAATTCCTGCTCGTCCTCGAGTAGGTAAATGATAAAAAATAATTTTTGATGCGGAGTGATACTTTGGCATAATTTCAATGTAAATCTTCTTAATTGTGATATGAATATTCAGATCCGAAAGATTCAAGACAAAAGTTCATATTGACACAAAAATAATAATACTTCAAGCATACTAATCAAAGCAATCATGTCTTCTCAAAATAACATGGCAAAAGAAAGTTCATCCCTACAAAATCATATAGTTAGGCTATGCTTCATTTTCGTCACACAAATATGTTCCCAACTTCTATAGCCCCGATGACAAGCCAAGCAATTGTTTCATACTTAAATAATCTCAAACTTTTTCAACTTTCACGCAATACATGAGCGTGAGGCATGGATATAGCACTATGGGTGGAATAGAATATGATGATGGGGATTGTGTGGAGAAGACAAAAAAGGAGAAAGTCTCACATCAACTAGGCTAATCAATGAGCTATGGAGATGCCCATCGATTGATGTTAATGCAAGGAGTAGGGATTGCCAACAAAAGAAAACTAGTGGGTGTGCATCCAACTTGCTTGCTCATGAAGACCTAGGGCATTTGAGGAATCCCATCGTAGGAATATACAAGCCAGGTTCTATAATGAAAAATTCCCACTAGTATAAAAAGACAACTTATGAGACTCACTACATGAAGAACGAGGTGCTACTTTGAAGCACAATATATGAGACTCACTACATGAGGAACAAGGTGCTACTTTGAAGCACAAGTGTGGAAAAAGAGATAGTAGCATTGCCCTTTTCTTTTCTTCTTTTTTTGGGCCTTCCCTTTTTTTTGGCCTTTTTTGGGCAATGCTCTAATGATGATCATCACACTTTCATTACAACATATGAATTACAACTCGATACTAGAACAAGATATGACTCTATATGAATGCCTCCGGCGGTGTACCGGGATGGTGCAATGAATCAAGAGTGACATATATGAAAAATAATGCATGGTGGCTTTGCCACAAATACGATGTCAACTACAAGATCATGCAACGGCAATATGACAAAAGTAATGCATGTCACGATGATGATGGTGGAAGTTGCATGGCAATATATCTCGGAATGGCTATGGAAATGCCATGATAGGTAGGTATGGTGGCTGTTTTGAGGAAGATAATAGGAGGTTTATGTGTGATAGAGCGTATCGTATCACGGGGTTTGGATGCACCGGCAAAGTTTGCACCAACTCTCAAGGTGAGAAAGGGCAATGCACGGTACCGAAGAGGCTAGCAAAGGCGGAAAGGTGAAAGTGCGTATAATCCATGGACTCAACATTAGTCAAAAGAACTCATATACTTATTGCAGAAATTTAGAAGTCATCAAAAATCAAGTACTATGCGCATGCTCCTAGGGGGATAGATTGGTAGGAAAAGACCATCGCTCGTCCCCGACCGCCACTCATAAGGATGCACAAGCCAGGTACACTTCATGTTTCAAATTTGTTACACAACTTTAACCATATGTGCATGTTACGGGACTTGCAAACTTCAACACAAGTATTTCTCAAATTCATAATCACCCAACTAGCACGACTTTGATATTATCACCTCCATATCTCAAAACAATTATCAAGCATCAAACTTTTTTAGTATTCAACACACTAAAAATAAAGTTTCACATATCTTGAATACCAAGTATATTAGCATTAAGCAACTTACCATGCTATTAAAGAAACACAAAATAATCTAAGTGAAGCATGAGAGATCAAGTTTCTTTAAAACAAATCCACCACCGTGCTCTAAAAGATCTAAGTGAAGCATTAGAGCAAAAATTATCAAGCTCAAAAGGATATAAGTGAAGCATTATGAGCAACACTATCAAGCTCAAAAGATATAAGTGAAGAACATAGAGTATTCTAACAAATTTCAATTCATGTATGGCTCTCTCAAAAGGTGTGTACATAAAATATGATTGTGGTAAACTAACAAGCAAAGACACAAATAATACAAGACGCTCCAAGCAAAACACATATCATGCTGGTGAATAAAAATATAGCTCCAAGTAAATTACCGATGGAAGTGGACGAAAGAGGGGATGCCTTCCGGGGCATCCCCAAACTTTGACTTTTTGGTGTCCTTGGATTATCTTGGGGGTTCCATGGGAATCCCCAATCTTGGGCTATTGCCACTCCTTGTTCCATAATCCATCAAAAGAATTCACACAAAACTTGAAAACTTCACAACACAAAACTCAACAGAAATCTTGTGAGCTCCGTTAGAGAAAGAAAAAAAAGACTACTTCAAAGTACTGTAATGAACTCATTATTTACTTATATTGGTGTAAAACCTACTGTATTCCAACTTCTCTATGGTTTATAAACTATTTTACTAGCCATAGATTCATCAAAATAGGCAAACAACACACGAAAAACAGAATCTGTCAAAAACAGAACAGTCCGTAGTAATCTGTAACTAACAAAAACTTATGGAACTCTAAAAATTCTACCAAAATAGGAAGTCCTGGATAATTTGTTTATTGATCAGCAGCAAAACGAATCAACGCAAAATCACTCTCCAGTAAAAAATTGCAGCTAATTTCGTGAGCGCTAAAGTTTCTGTTTTTCAGCAGAATCAAATCAACTATCATCGTAGGTTATCCTATAGGTCCTACTTCGCACAAACACTAATTAAAACATAAAACCACATCCAAACAGAAGGTAGATGGATTATTTATTCCTAAACAGAAGCAAAAACAAAAAAACACAAAATAAAATTGGGTTGCCTCCCAACAAGCGCTATCGTTTAACGCCCCTAGCTAGGCATAAAAGCAAGGATAGATCTAGGTATTGCCATCTTTGGTAGGCAATCCATAAGTGGCTCTCATGATAGATTCATAAGGTAATTTTATTTTCTTTCTAGGGAAGTGTTCCATACCCTTCTTTAAGGGAAATTGGAATCTAATTTTCCCTTCCTTCATATCAATAATTGCACCAATTGTTCTAAGGAAAGGTCTACAAAGAATAATAGGACATGAAGGATTGCAATCTATATCAAGAACGATAAAATCTACGGGCACATAATTCCTATTTGCAACAATAAGAACATCATTAATTCTTCCCATATGCTTTTTAATAGTGGAATCCGCAAGATGCAAGTTTAGAGAGCAATCATCAAAATCACGGAAATGTAGCAAATCACATAAAGTTTTGGGAATAGTAGAGACACTAGCACCCAAATCACTCAAAGCATGAAACTCAAAGTCTTTAATTTTAATTTTAGTAGTAGGTTCCCACTCATCATAGAGTTTTCTAGGGATAGAGACTTTCATCTCAAGTTTTTCTTCATAAGATTGCATCAAGGCATCAACAATGTGTTCGGTAAAGGCCTTATTTTGACTATAAGCATGAGGAGATTCTAGCACGGATTGCAACAAGGAAATACAACCAATCAAAGAGCAATTTTCATAATTAAATTCCTTGAGATCCAAAATAGTAGGTTTAGCAACATCACGGTTTCTATTTATTTCAATCCCACTTTCATCAATTTCATCATCAAGATCTAGAAACTCCGAATTCTTAGAACGCCTTCTAGGTAAAGGAAGATAATCTTCAGATTCATTAAGATTCATATTGCAAAACAAATATTTAATGGGGGACGCATCAACAACTTTTAGATCTTCATCTTGATTTTCATAGGGATTAGAAGAACACGCTTTAATAAAGGCATCTTTGGAAGCACGCATCCTAGCGGTTCTTTCTTTGCACTCATCAATGGAAATTCTCATGGCTTTGAGAGACTCATTGATATCATGCTTAGGAGGAATAGATCTAAGCTTTAAAGAATCAATTTCAAGAGAAATTCTATCAACGTTCCTAGCCAAATCATCAACTTTAAGCAATTTCTCTTCAAGCAAAGCATTAAAATTCTTTTGTGAATTCATAAACTCTTTAACACTACTCTCAAATTCAGAGGGCATCTTATTAAAATTTCCATAAGAGTTGTTGTAGGAATTTCCATAATTATTAGAAGGATTACTAGGATAAGGCCTAGGATTAAAATTCCCTCTATAAGCGTTATTTCCAAAACTATTCCTACCAATAAAATTCACATCCATAGATTCATTATTATTCTCAACCAAAGTAGATAAAGGCATATCATTGGGATCAAGAGGAGTATTTTTAGGAGCAAACATCTTCATAAGTTCATCCATCTTTTCACTCAAAACATTGATTTCTTCTATGGCATTCACTTTTTTACTAGAAGATCTTTCCGTATGCCATTGAGAATAATTAGCCATAATATTATCAAGCAATTTTGTAGCATCTCCTAACGTAATTTCCATAAATGTGCCTCCCGCAGCCGAATCTAAAAGATTTCTAGAAGTAAAATTCAATCCGGCATAAAAATTTTGTAGGATCATCCATAAATTCAAACCATGAGTAGGACAATTGCGAAGCATCACTTTCCCCAAGATTGGGCAACATGCTCATGATCAAGTTGTTTAAAATTCATAATATCGTTCCTAAGAGTGATGATTTTAGCGGGAGGAAAATACCTAGAGATAAAAGCATCTTTGCACTTGTTCCAAGAATCAATTCTTTTTTTAGGCAAAGACGAAAACCAAATTTTGGCACGATCTCTAAGTGAAAACGGAAATAACTTCAATTTGACAATATTGTTATCCGTATCTTTCTTCTTTTGCATATCACGCAAATCAACAAAATTGTTTAGATGAGTAGCGGCATCTTCACTAGGAAGGCCGGCGAATTGATCTTTCATAACAAGATTCAGCAAAGTGCTATTGATTTCACAAGACTCATCATTATTAAGAGGAGAAATCAGAGTACTAAGGAAATCATTATTATTGGTATTCGAGAAGTCTCACAATTTGGTATTATCTTGCGACATGGCAACAAGTAATACAACACACAAGCAAACAGAAAGGCGAGAAAAAGGCAACTGGGAAAGAGAGGAGGAGATTGGAAAAGAGAGGGCGAATAAAACGGCAAGGGTGAAGTGGGGGAGAGGAAAACGAGAGGCAAATGGCAAATAATGTAATGCGAGAGATAGGGATTGTGATGGGTACTTCGTATGTTGACTTTTGCGTAAGCCTCCCCGGCAACGGCGCCACAAATTCTTCTTGCTACTCTCGAGCTTGCGTTGGTTTTCCCTGAAGAGGAGAGGATGATGAAGCACAGTAGCGTAAGTATTTCCCTCAGTTTTTGAGAACCAAGGTATCAATCAAGTAGGAGGTCACGCAAGTCCTCGTACTGCACAACACGATAGCAACTCGCAACCAACGCTTAGGGGTTGTCAATCCCTTCACGGTCACTTACGAGAGTGAGATCTAATAGAGATAATATTTTTGGTATTTTTGATAGATAGATGCAAAGTAAAAAAGTAAAGGCAAAGTAAAAACAAAGCAAGTAAATAAAGTGATATAGATTGATATGATGAGAATAGACCCGGGGGCCATAGGTTTCACTAGTGGCTTCTCTCAAGAGCATAAGTATTCTACGGTGGGTGAACAAATTCTTGTTGAGCAATTGATGAATTGAGCATAGTTATGAGTATATCTAGGCAATGATCATGTATATAGGCATCACGTCCGTGACAAGTAGATCGAAACGATTCTGCATCTACTACTATTACTCCACTCATCGACCGCTATCCAGCATGCATCAGGAGTATTAAGTTAAAAATAGAGTAACGCTTTAAGAAAGATGACATGATGTAGAGGGATAAATTCATGCAATATGATAAATACCCCATCTTGTTATCCTTGATGGCAACAATACAATACGTGCCTTGCAACTCTTTCTTTCACTGAGTAAGGACACCGCAAGATTGAACCCAAAGCCATGCACTTCTCCCATTGCAAGAACTACCAATCTAGTTGGCCAAACCAAACGGATAATTCGAAGAGACTTGCAAATATAACTCAATCATACATAAAAGAATTCAGAGAAGAATCAAACATTTTCCATAGATAATACTGGATCATAAACACACAATTCATCGGTCTCAACAAACACACCGCAAAAAGAAGATTACATCGAATAGATCTCCACAAGAGAGGGGGAGAACATTGTATTGAGATCCAAAAACAGAGAAGAAGCCATCTAGCTACTAGCTATGGAACCGAAGGTCTGAAGTAAACTACTCACACTTCATCGGAGGGGCTATGGTGATGATGTAGAAGCCCTCCGTGGTGGATGTCCCCTCCGGCGGAGCTCCGGAACAGGCCCCAAGATGGGATCTCGTGGATACAGAAGGTTGCGGTGGTGGAATTAGGTTTTTGGCTCCTCCTCTGATTGTTTGGGGATACGTAGGTATATATAGGAGGAAGGAGTACGTCAGTGGAGCTCCGAGGGGCCCACGAGGTAGGGCGCACCCAGGGGGGCGCGCCTCCACCCTCGTGACCTCCTCGGAAGCTTCTTGGAGTAGGGTCCAAGTCTCCTGGATCACGTTCGGTTGGAAAATCACGATCCCGAAGATTTCATTCCGTTTGGACTCCGTTTGATATTCTGTTTCTTCGAAATACTGAAAAAGGCAAAAAAACAACAATTCTGGGCAGGGCCTCCGGTTATTAGGTTAGTACCAAAAGTAATATAAAAGTGAAAAATAAAGCCCAATATAGTCCAAAACAGTAGATAAAGTAGCATGGAGCAATCAAAAATTATAGATACGTTGGAGACGTATCACCCCACTCATCAAAGCTGGGCATCTGCCTCACAAAATCGGCTCTGCCCGAGCAAAGATACAAGAGGGCAGCATCGTGTCGAAGGCTGCCTAGGGAAGGATTGCTGGTCAGGACCGTGAGCACCGTCCTCAACACTTCAGGCGCCAGATCCTCCTCCTGGAGCCGCATGCGGTCTTCGTGCCCCGCAAAGGCCCACATCCTACGGGAGTGGCACTGGAGAGGAGCAATGCGACGTTGGAGGAACTCCTTCACCACCTTGGGTGCCGTCACATCGAGCACCCTCAAACTCTGGAAGCGGCGCCAGACGAAGGCGAGCTGGGGGCTCGCGAGCGTCTCATGATCCCAGCCTGAGTTGGGAACAGCGGGCGAGGTCGGGTGCGAGAGCAGGGGGCTGGACACTCCGACATGCACATACAGCCACCGCTCTCTGAACCTGGCCTCAGGAGGAGGAAGGCCGAAATCGATCCCCGAAGCAGCCGTCTCTGGCACGGCGAGGAAGCTCACACACCCCAAGCATTGAGTGGGGTCGCTCAGGCGCAAAGAGAAGAAGTGGCGCAGGAGGGTAACAGAAGGAGGAATGCCCACCATTGCCTCGCAAACAAAGGCGAAAACAGCCAGGAGGGTAATGGACTCAGGCCCCAAGTGCATCATGTGGATCTGATAATGGGAGAGCACCGCAATGAAGAAAGCAGAAAAGGGGGAACCAGACCCGCCCACAGGGCATCGGTGAAGAACCGGACCTCCGTGACGACCCTATCAAAGGAGGCATGGGACGCAGGCCAGACCGTGGTCCTGCCGCACTCGTTGAAGATGGAGGCAAGAGCAGAACGGACCTTGCCCAAGGCTTTGGGGTTGAGTATGATTGACCGATCAATAGCGGGGGCCGCCGTCGGAGATGAGTGAGGCGAAGGCACGGTCTTCTTTCCCCTTTCCTTCTTCGTTGGTGCCATGGCGATGGGAAGGGGGGAGAGTTCGAGTTGGATTGGAGGCGGGGATTGGAGCTCGAGGAAGGAGGAAGGGCAGGAAGCGCGCGAACGACGAAAGGGGAATAGTTGTGTGCAACGACGGGTCCGCCTAGCCGGGTGCGTAATGAGGCATCGTGGGGAAGCGGAGACGCCCACGTCCAATCAACTGCCACGTGGCTCCCCAGGCCGCAGGCTATTGGGGCCCGTGGTGCTTCGCACTTGCCTCTTCGCTTCCCTGCTAAGCCAAGTCCGGGCGCGCCTTGGGCCCAGGGGCTACTATCGGCGTTCTGGGAATGGGGGTCCCTAGACTTGCCTGGTTGCGGCCTGCGGCGTGGCTCAAGCGGAGGCCCGGTGCAGCCCAGCTTCATCAGCTCAAGCTCAAGACCCTCGCGAGGGGCCAAGCCTCGTGGGGCGCGCGACAGGAAGCTTCCTCAGGAGCAACCTCATCAGGCAGGCTCGCGAGGAGGTGGAGAGATCAAGGAAGGGCACCTCGCGAGGTGCCCGTGACGCAAGCCATGACGATTGAGACTAGGCGGGCGCCAGGCGGGCGCTGGCCTGCGTAGTGTCCTTGTTTCCCCTTTGGTGCAAAGGGGGCAAGCACAGGCCAAGGCATCAGGCAAAGGTTACCGTTTTGGTGCAACAAGACCAAGACCAGCGGGACGGCAGGATGGAGGTCACCGTGGAGCCCAGGATGGTGTCACCGCCAGAGTCTTTGGCAGTCGAAGACCAACTTTAGTCAGGATAAGTGTACTAGATGTTCCCCTTCAAAATGGCCAATTGTTGGCGCCCTTCCCGCTCATTATTTGGGAAGAGGCCCATGGCCTCCCTCTATAAATAGAGCTAGCCACCACAGTAGAGAGGCAGCTGATCCAGACTTTGAGGAAGCCTAGAGAGAGAGAGAGAGAGAGAGAGGCGATCGAACTCACCCAAGCAGTTCATCGCACCAGCTCAAGAACACCTCTCGCGAGGTTGTTCTCACTTTGTACTGTTCATCATCAGCCCCTGAGGCAATCCACCACACCACACACTGGAATAGGGTATTACACCACAATGGTGGCCTAAACCAGTATAAACCTCATGTCCCTTGTGTGTTCCTCGTTCTAGCCTAGATTCCTTGCGAGACTTCGAGACGTGAGTTGGTAGGGGAAAGATCTTCGTGCGCACCCCAGAGTTCGAACCTCAAGAGTCTGCCGGAACCCTAAATACGACAATCATAAGTGGGATTCTTGTCCAAGAAAGGACAACACCCAAGCACCGGTCCACCCACATATCAAATTATCAAAGTAATGAATGCGAATCATATGAGTGTGATGAAAACTAGCTTGACGATAATTCCCATGTGTCCTCGGGAGTGCTTTTCTCATTATAAGAAATTTCCCAGGCTTGTCCTTTGCTACAAAAAGGATTGGGCCACCTTGCTGCACTTTATTTACTTTCATTGCTTTTTACTCATTACAAATTATCCTATCACAAAACTATCTGTTACCTACAATTTCAGTGCTTGCAGAGAATACCTTACTGAAAACCGCTTGGCATTTCCTTCTGCTCCCCGTTGGGTTCAACACTCTTACTTATCGAAAGGACTATGATAGATCCCCTATACTTGTGGGTCATCAAGCGCTGGTCTTTAATTTGTTAGAGTAATGTTTAGGCCAGCTAGGTTTGTTTAATTGCTGAACTTGCTCGATTAAGAAGTGTGGGTGTGCTGTAGTCTCCTTTGTGTACCCATATTATGCAATGACTTGGATGAGCACTGTAACCAAATTGGAACTAAAAATGTTGACGTTCAAACTCATCGCACACGGGTTAAGCTATCCGAATCGTTTGTGATGTTCACATATCGTACACGGTTCTGAATAAGGGACCGTGTCTGATGACACTTTGCGTGCCAGTTTTTCGCTGAAGCGATTCCAAATTTTTGGCTTCTGGCGGAAATATGTGCCTCCCCGCCCCCTCCCCCTTACCAAAAGCCACATTTCCCCTATTTCCGCCTTCCTTTCCAAGTTGAAACCCTCACTCCTTGCTTGCAGCGCCGCCCCCCTCGCCGGCGACCCTCTCCTTCACGCTGCTCGGCCACGTCTATCCAGAGTTCCAGACAGGTAATCCACACCAGACCCCCATCCTCCTCCTCCCACATCCCACATGCCCCGACCACCGGGTGACACCTTCCACCCAAATCATCGACCCATCCACCAAATAAGCGCCGCCCTAAGCCATGGTGCACATAGTATAGCCAGGAGCTCAAGGAGCATTTGGCAGCGGAGAAGCAAATCATGGTCGCACGTGCGAATGAGGTCATGATGGTTACCATTCATGCCGACCCCCAGATCTTGGAGGAGCACCTTGCCATTTGCTAGCTACGCTGGTTAAGCATGCTCGGTTTACTCGTTGCATGTGTTGCTCCTGCCTTTCCTTAACAAATTCTAGTGAATTGTGCTATCTAATTTTACCATGCAATATGTTGCTCTTGTGTATATGTTCTATATGTCGTGCAGTGTAGTGCTCACTTATTAACTATTTGGTTAATTAGTTTTCGTCTTCAGGTAACTGTTTGGTTCAATTCTGCAAATGTGATGTTCAATTCTTCAGGCTGCAATTTTGTATTGTCTTCCATGTGAGAAATAAATCGAATTTATCTTTACAAAATACATGAGAAACAGATACAAATGCTATATTTCCAAGTTTTCAAGCATGCTTCGTTTGGTTATACATTGTGCAATGTGGTGCTCAGTTAACATTTGGTTTATTTGTGTTCTGGTGTTTAGTTAACTGTTTGGTTAATTCCACAATGTGATGTTCAATATTTGTGGGTGCATTCTGTTATTGTATACCATGTGAGAAGTAAATCGAATTTGGATGTACTAAATACATGAGAAACAAATACAATTGCTATATTTCCAAGTTGTCAAGCATGCTTGATTTGGTTATACATTGTGCAATGTGGTGCTCAGTTAACGTTTGGTTCATTTGTGTTATGGTGTTTAGTTAACTGTTTGGTTCAATTCTGCAATGCGATGTTCAATAGTTGTGGGTGCATTCTGTTATTGTATACCATGTGAGAAGTAAATCGAATTGGATGTACTAAATACATGAGAAACAAATACAATTGCTATATTTCCAAGTTGTTAAGCATGCTTGGTTCGGTTAACTATTTGATCTTCTATTGGGAGTATGTTATATTGTGCAATGTGGTGCTTAGTTAATGTTTGGTTCATTTATTGTGGTGTTTAGTTAACTGCTTGGTTCAATTCTGCAATGCGATGTCCAATTGTCGTGGGTGGAATGTTGTCTTGTTGTGCATGTGAGGAATAAATAGAATTTGGCTGCACTTTATACATGAGAAACATATACAAGTGCTATATTCCTAGTTCTTAATCATGCTTGGTTTGGATAAATGGCTTTTCCATGTGGCTTGAATTAATTTGATGAATATGCAATGTGCTTATTTTTCATCAACATATTTTACTGATAGCATGCAAACCCTTACTTAATCTGATGACTAACTACCTTATATGTGTTGCAGGGAAACAATGGGAAGCACTGAGGTTTACAATCGAGGTTAGCATGTGCATGGTATGTTGTCTAATAGCACATTATTGTGCAATTGCAGGAACCATTCTAATATTTAGGTTTTTAACAATTTGGTCTTGCACATGTAGGTCCTGCTATCAGAGGTTTTGACACACTGTTCGACCCTTTTTGCATATGGGGAAATGAGTTGTCCATGAATATAAATCAAGTCAAAAACTTAGAAAGATTGTTAGGATAAAGAAATTGGCGACAAAAAACAATAACATCTTTGTCTGCACAATGAAGAAGACATCGGTTCACTACAAGGTGGTACTAACTATTATACCTTGCCTTTTTTTATTCCTTTGCCCCATTTGCAATCCTTGTTTTCAGGCCTTTCCAAAGCATTTCACTAATGATTACCTCTCGAACCACCTCTATGGTCAGGAGGTGAGGAAGGTTTTCATACAACACCCACAGTTCAATATTGAAGTGTTCCTAAAGAGGACGAAGGATGGATGATCAATCGTCCACAGGCACTTGCCTAAAGTTGCAAATACCTTCAACATCAATGAAGGCTCAATATTCGCCTTCCGCTTCAGCAGTTTTCCCAATGAGATGCATATGTCTATGTACCGTCTATGATGCTAATTTCGAAAGGTCATGTGAAACTTGGTGTTGGTGCAGTTGTGTAATGGGGTAGCTGAGTACTGAAGCTATATCATGTTGTACTCTGATGTATTTCAATTATGAAATCCTACTTCCTTAATATGGGAATGAAAGATATTATGTGTTTAATATGAATGTCAATTAGATTAATAAATGGATTATTAATATTAGGGCAATTAGCCTGCTAATGGCGAATTAGCCTGCTAATTGGTTTTTGCTATTACAAATGGTTATTGAGAAAATACCGTGGCCGATGACCTAAGGCAACGCACACAGTTTCTAGGAATAAACCATGTTGGATCGAACAATCACACACGACATTCTCTTGAAAACTATTTGCGTTAGGCCACCTTGTGCAAACGTTTACCGCATAAAAACTGTGTGCGATGGACAGACTTTGCCACACAGTTTCTTCTACACACCGTGTGTGATGCATTCAATAACGCAAACAATAAAAAAAATTAATATAGTGTGCGATGGGAACGCTATCACAAACGACTTAACGGGGAAAATCGTGTGTGATGTACCTACGAACGGAAACTTTTTCCTTGCAGCGACTGTGTGGGATGTATATACAAACGGAAACGTTTTGCGGGGACTCAATGAGTGGGATGTACTTACGACCGGAAATGATTTTGCCTGTATAATTGTATTTTTTAGCACTACTGTACATATAACCGTATTTGCTCACTTGGTTGCACACGACCTCATTTTGCTGAGTGTGTGTGCCAGGAGGGCATATCCCTGACGGTTTCTGGGTCGTGTGGGAAGGGCCCCCTAATCGCCCACACTCACTAGGTGACGGTTTCGAACGCTGTCGTGGAAAGGGGTTAAAAACCATTTGTATAGCACCTTGATGTACCATTGTAAATACACTATCTTGGGCATATTTTATGATTGTGAGCCCCCATTAAATATTCTATATGTTGGACAAGCAAGACAATGTAATGAGTTATGTTTGCTTATATTCACATAGAAGCTAGAACAACCGATGGGAAATTTGCATCTTCATTTTGCCATTGCCACTCAATATGTTTCTTAATAATGTGGTTTCTCTTTATGCATGGAGAAACAAGATCAATTTTGACTTTTTTTGACCAAAAATAGTAGGAAAGGCTCCTACTGTGTAAATGTATTAAAATAAAGTAAATGTACAATGTGAATATTTACATCACGGGGGGGGGGGGGTAGTAGGTGGATCACTTTGTGTCCCACCTAAAAGAGATAGAAGGAAGGGTCTAGTGCAAAGAGTTAACAAAGTCCAGGACAAGAGGACTATTTGCCTCTTTGACCCTATGTTGCAGAAGTTCAAAGTCCTTCTTGAATCTATCCAGCCACGAGCAGAAGGAGGGCTGATTGCTCTGAAATTCTTATTGTTTCTTTCTTTCCAAATGCTCCACGCGGCCACAGTGAATTTTTCAAACAGCATTGGCGTGGGGTGGTTCATTTTTGGTCTTCAATAGCTTGCATCTTATCTCCGAAGGGTTCCTAGTTGATATCCAAGGCGCGCCTGCATCGCTTACTAAACGTGCACATAAAAATCATGTGCTCGACCGTTTCCTCGATGTTGCGCCCACACAGCAGACAGTTGTGGTCATCACCGATATTGTAATGGCGTCTTTTCAGCATGTTCCTGGTGTTCAGCCTATCGTGGAGAAGTAGCCAAGCAAAGACTTTCAACTTCATGGTACATTTAGACTTTCAAAGTCAGCCAAAAACTTTGTGAACCTGGACCTCTCTAAAAAAGAATTGGTAGAAATCCCTTGATCTGTAGGTAGTTTTGCCCCAAACATAGCTCCATACGTCTGAGGCCGAGGTTGTTGGTTGGATAGACGAAGCGACTTCCTGAAGTTGCCTGACCTCATCGAACTCTTGGGGGGAGAGTGGTAGGTGAAAGGCCATTCCAAGAGATGTGATCCCCAAGAAATCGCGGAAAGAGACATCTTCATTGATTGTGTATGAGAAAGCCCGAGGATGTGAGTCTTGAAGCAGTTGATTAGCCCAGAGATCTTTCCAAAAAAGGACGGTGGAGCCACACACAATATTAACCTTGGAAATCCTGTGGAAAGCCGGTGTTAGTTTAAGAATGTCGCGCCACCAGAAGGAGCCAACCGGGTCCACAACGTGCGGGGTTTTCTGTTCGTAATATGTGTCCCAAGTAAGTTGCACCCATGGAATATCCAGCTTGTTGTAAAATTTGTGTAAAAACTTCAAGAGCAGAGCTTCATTCTAGATTTTGAGGTTTATCACACCGAGCCCTCCCTTGTTCTTCGGCTTACAAACCATGTCACAGGCCGCAAGTGACTTAGATTTCTCACCTTGATCAGTTTTTTTGACCCAAAGACACCTTCTCCTGATTTTATCCAGTATATCAATGAGTTTAGGTGAGAACTTTAGCGTACACATAGCATAGATGAGAAGAGACGTGACTGCGGTGTTGAGCAGTGTAAGCTTCCCAGCGTACGACATGAGGGAGAGGGTGGAAGAAAGATTTCGTTCCACCTTGCTAACCAGAGGCATAAAATCATGGAGTGATGGCCTGGAGGTGCCGAGGGGCAGGCCTAGGTAGGTGAAGGGCATTGATCCAATAGAGCAGCCAAAGATTGAGGCAATATCAGCAGCCATTTGCTGGTCCAAGTTGATGGGGATCAATGTGGATTTATGAAAGTTAATCTTCAGGCCAATGGACTGGGCATAATCAGACAGAATGTTCTTGATGATTACCGCTTGTCTAGGGCAGGCAGGCATGAGAAGTATCATGTCATCAGCGTATTGGACAATCGGGTAATCCATATTACCATTGGAGGGGAAGGGCAGATGAATCAGACCTCTCCTAAAGGTGTCATTGATAGCTCATTGCAGGAGATCAGCCGTCAGGACGAAAGTGAGAGGGGAGAGGAGGTCGCCCTATCTAACACCACGCTTGTAGTGAAACTGGCGGTCTAGCACACTCTTGAGAAGAATGGACGAGCGTCCTGAGGAGAAGATCGAATGGATCCAAGACAGCCATTTATCATTGAAACCCATGTGTTTCATAATGTTGATCATTGCTTCATGCTCAATGGTGTCGAAGGCTTTAGCGAAGTCTAGCTTTAGGAGCACAATCTGTATTTTGGAGGCCTGGCATTGGTGGATATACTGAAAAGTCCAAGCCAAACAATCTTGGATGGACCTTCCTTTGATGAAACCATATTGGTTGCGATGAATGATGCGTAGGATCACTTTTTGCAGTCGATTAGCCAGGAGTTTAGTGGTGAGCTTGAGACAGCAATTGAGTAAAGTGATCGGGTGGTAGTCATTAACTGTGCTGGGTGAGGCATTCTTGGGGATGAGAGTAATGAGGCCATCATTAATACTTTGGAGATTTAGCTCACCAGCATGGAATTGAGCACAGAGCGTATAGAAATTTTCCTTGATAATTGGCCAATAGGCTTTAAGTAACAACCCACTGAAACCATCTGGGCCGGGTGCACGGTCCGCAGGCATTTCTTTGACAACCCCATCAATTTCCTCTTTTGTAAATGGATCCGTGAGGTGATCCAGATTTTCAGTCGGTTGGATAAGTGTAGGAAGATCAAATCGCATTTGTGTAGGGTTGGACGTGCCAAGTTGTTATGTGTATGCATGAAACAAGAGCGCTTCTTTGCCCGTGTGATCTTCCACCATCAAGCCATCATCAGTTTGGAGAACAGCCACATTATTCTTCCTGTAACGCTCCGTGGCAACAGCCTGGAAAAATTTGGTGTTTTCGTCACCGAATTTAACCCAGCGAATGGTGCAACGTTTTCTCCAATACTGTTTTTGATAATCCAACAGCCTTAGAAGGTGAGTTTTTATGATCTTACGAAAGTTGCATTCGGGGTTGGTGAGAGTCTCAAGTTTTCGAGATCATCCAGCTCATTGAGAGTTTTGTTTGTGTTCTCGATAGCCATCAATAACCTTGAGATATTTTTGCTCCATACTTTGAGCTATTGACATAGCAACTTGAATTTGCGATAAAGCACCATGGCTTCATTGGAGGAGTTGACAGGACGAGCCCAAGTCTTTACCTAATAATAAAGCAAATTGGGTTTCGGTCGTCCGTCATGGCATTTTTCAGAAAAGTCCCTGTGTTTTGATGAAATCAACCCGCGGTCTGAATTTAAGTCACACCCGAACCGTTATTTTACATTTTTCGAAAAAAAAAACCCTAATGTTTTAGGTAATTCATCCGCAGATCATATCTAAGTCAACAAATGCTTTTCTAAATCATCCATATCTTTTAAACCGTAACTCTAATTTAAACATGTTATATATGAATCTTCATTAGAAAAATATGTAGAATATGAATATGAAATTATTTTTACCTGTTAAGTATTTTAAATATTATTTTGGAATATATTTAAGTCAAACAAATGATTTTCTAAATTATCTGTATCTTTTAAACCGTTACTTCGATTTTAACATATTATATATGAAATTTTATTAGAAAAATGTGTGGAATCTAAATATGTTGTTAATTTTACCTTTAAATATTTTTAAAATATTGTTAGGGAAGCAAACTTATAGTTTATAGCGCAAGATCCATTTTTTTCATACCGGCGGCGATTCGGATTGCAAATAAACACCCCACTGTAACCATATAGGGAAAAGAAAACATCGCTAACAACACATGCATACCTTTGAAAAATGTCACAGGAGGAAACAATAGATTTCTCATCGCGGGAGTGAGAGATAGCGAGAGAGATAGAGGGAGAGAGAGACGCCTTAGGATTAACAATATTCAAACACATTTTTGTTTTGTTTTGTGTGAACACCGAGACCATCGCCGGCGAGGGTGAGAAGGAGGATAAGCGGCAACACAAATATGGTGCCTCGCAAAAATAAAGAAGATGAACTTATTGTGGTCTTGAGTGATGGTTGTTGGGTTAAGAGCGTGTGTTACGTTTTCTCTCCCGTTGCAACGCACGGGCTCTTTTGCTAGTATTTCTAATGACATCCATGAATCCAGGGTGTTGTAACCAATAAGCTTCAAATCTGAAAAGCTTGGTACATGGGATTTTTGTCTCAATGCCCACCACACAAGGAGTATGATTGGAAACCGGTTTGCAAAGAGGTTTTACAATTGTGTTGGGGTAGACAAGAGTCCAGTGTAGAGAAGTGAAGAACCAGTCAAGTTGTTCTAACAATGGATCTTGCTGCATATTGGTCCACGTATATAGACGTCCTTTGAGCGGCAATTCAATTAGGTTGTGTTTACGGATAATATCATTGAAAGTGCACATGTCATTGGGGTCGCCACCAGGTTTGTTGCGGTTCTCAGGCCACGAATGAAGTTGAAATCACCGAGGAAAAGGCAGTCATCATTTGAGTGAATATCCATGTCATATAACCATTGAATAAAGTCCACTCGGGCCGGACATGTACATGGTCCATAAACATTATACAGAGAGCATGACTGTGCTGAAATTGTGCTGGTGAATTTGACACCCAAAATGAAGCCATTCGAGACGATCACATCACCATAAAAGACTGACTTATTCCAAATAGTAAGGATGCCACCTGAGGCACCTCTAGAAGGAACAAAGAAAACTTATCAAATCTCTTAGGGCAACAGGTTTTAATAAATGCCAGATCAACAATAGGTTTTTTAGTTTCCTGAAGGCAAACTATGGCGCAACCACTAACAGAGATAGCATTAGACAGAGCTAGAAGTTTTTTGTCCGAATTTAAACAGTGAATGTTCCAACAGAGTGCATTCCAGTTATGCAAAAGGGGCATACTAAAGAACCAGCAGATTACTCCAAGGAGGGGGCAGCCTCCCCATCCATCCCGGCCTGATCGTCAGGGATAACAGTAGCCAGCAACGCCTCGTCAGTGAGCTCAGCAGGAGGAACAGCACCGCGGTTGATACCTATCTCCTGCATAATGTGAAGAGGTGTGGGTGGAGGGGCTTGGACAGGTGGAGGCGCCGAAGAGCTTGAAGCAGCAGATGGAGTCTAACGAGGCTTGACCTTGGAAGTAGTAGCTCGAACCTTAGAAATATGAGGCACCCTAAAGCCATCATACCTGGTAGAGGAAGTACTGCACCTAACTTCAGTCGTGACCAAGGGAACCTGAAGCTTAGAGCGGTGCGCGCAAACCGGGGATGGGCCTGGTGGCAGCACTTGGTCCAAGCCCAACTCAGAAGCCTCAAAGGGTTGAGCTAGTGCAAGAGGCCCAACATTTAAACCTTCAGTTGGCGCCAAAGCAGAAATCTCCTCCAGTTGAGCAAGAGTGTCAGCAAATTCAGCAGCAACCGCGGCAGCAGTAACCAGTTGGTCAGGGGATTCAGGCAGAGCGGATTGATGAACATCTTCAGGCAGAGCAGACTGATGATCATCTTCATGAGGGGGCTCGAAATGTTCCACCATAGCATACTGAGACACATCAATTGTAGGCAGCAAAGCAACATCATTAGTGGGTGCATCATTATCTGAGAAAATCTCTGAGATCTGTACTGCAGATGGCCTAGGGGACATGTTCAGAATTCGTGGAGAAAAACAAACTAAGAACAGAGTATCAGCAGTTTCCAGTTGAAATCCAGAGAAAGGAAGAGCAGTTTGTAAAGCAAGCAGTGGTAAACCATATCCAGAGCTCCACGGGCCATAAGCAGCAACAACAGACAAAATAGAGCTAGAGAGGTAAGCAGTAAATGTGCTGCGAGGAATTATGCCATTGATCAGCACATTGGCCAGATCATTACTGAGGGAGTCCTGGACTAGGGGGTGTCCGGACAGCCGGACTATCATTATCCGCCGGACTCCAAGACTACAAAGATACAAGATTGAAGACTCCGTCCCGTGTCCGGATGCGACTTTCCTTGGCGTGGAAGGCAAGCTTGGCAATACGGATATGTAGATCTCCTACCATTGTAACCGACTCTGTGTAACCCTAGCCTCCTCCGGTGTCTATATAAACCGGAGGGCCTTAGTCCGTAGGACAACATACATTACAGCAATCATACCCTAGGCTAGCTTCTAGGGTTTAGCCTCCTTAATCTCGTGGTAGATCCACTCTTGTACTACCCATATCATCAATATTAATCAAGCAGGACGTAGGGTTTTACCTCCATCGAGAGGGCCCAACACAGGTAAAAACATCGTGTCCTCGCCTCCTATTACCATCCGCCTAGACGCACAGTTCGGGACCCCCTACCCGAGATCCGCCGGTTTTGACACCGACATTGGTGCTTTCATTGAGAGTTCCTCTGTGTCGTCACCGATAGGCTTGATGGCATCTTCAACCAACAACGCCGTCCAGGGTGAGACTTTTCTCCCCGGACAGACCTTCGTATTCGGCGGCTTTGCACTGCGGGCCTATTCTCTTGGCCATCTGGAGCAGATCGAAAGCTACGCCCCTGGCCGTCAGGTCAGATTCGGAAGCTTAAACTTCACGGCCGATGTCCACGGAGACATGATCTTCGACGGACCCGAGCCACAGCCAAGCGCGCCGCACTGTGACAATGGGCATGATCTAGCTCTGCCGCCGAATAGTGCCTTGGTGGCCGCACACGGATCCGCTTCGGCCATTAGCCCGGAGCCGATCGCCCAGATCGATGGCCGGTGGATAGACGCCACCGGGGCTTCAACATCCACGGCGATGGAGCCAACACCGATCTTGTCCCTCGCGAACTCGTGATTCCGAGGCGCCGGACTCCTCGCCGGACTCCAAACCTCCGCGCCCTACCAATCAATCCGGATTAGGCGCCGTTATGGAATTCACCGCCGCGACGTCTTTCAATACTCGCTTTTGGCGATATCCTGAATTCACTAAAGCACCTCTCGTTATCGGAGAGTCCTGGCGGACTATGGCCGGATGGCTGAAATACGGACGACGAAGAAATTTAGAGCCCACCCACCACCCACTTTGTAGCCACTGTCGTTAACCTAACCGACATGCTAGACTACGACTCCGACGACATCGACGCTATGGACGACGATGCCGGAGACGAACAAAAAATAGAGCATATAAAGCACGGGAGGACCACCTCGTCACATGACGTATATATGGTGGACACCCCAAAGGAGAGCAATAACGAGGACCAACGGGACGCGGCAGAAGATGACCCCGCCGATAAACGACCAAAACGGCGGCACAGACGTTGCCCTAAATCCCGCCTCGACGACAAAAACGCTCCCAAGGAGCCCGCAATACGGCAGGGCTCACAAGTGGACGACGAACATGCAAATAAGCAACCGTCCGAACATGACGAGTCAGATAATCAGTCCAGGCCTGGTGAAAATAACAGTCCGAACGACCTCATGCCGGACACGCCGCCGGAGAGCAAGAACCTTCGGAAAAGACTTGTCAGTACTGCAAGAAGCCTGAAGAAGGAAAAACGGAGGCTCAAAACAGCGGAAGACACACTCAGAATGAGATGGAGCAAAGTGCTCAACACCGCAGATAAGTACGGCAATGGCCACCAATCAAAGAGCTACCCGAAGCGCAAGCTGCTACCAGAATTCAACGAGGAGGCCATAGAGCCTCCACCGTCCAAAAATAAGGAGGCCGCCTGGTTGGATAGACGGCCATATGACAGGCCAAATTATGACAGCGGCGCCACACATAAATCCACCAACGAACTTGGAAGGATAGATGGCCCAGCCAGGTCCATTTACGGGCCAAAGGAGAAGGCCCCAAGAAGCAAGGCAACACGTCAAGTGTCCGATGATAGCAGCGCACACAAATCTGGGCGCCACACCCACTATGTTTCACCGATGAGGTGCTGGACCATGAATTCCAAAGCAGGATTTAAACCCATCAACATAGAGGCCTATGATGGAACAATGCACCACAGAGTCTGGATAGAAGATTATATACTACATATACATATGGCGGAGGAGACGATCTCCACGCCATAAAATACCTACCCTCAAGCTCAAAGGGCCAGCCTCGTCATCGGCTTAAAAGCCTCCCGAAAAACATTGGAAGTTGGGAAGAGCTCGAGGCGCGTTTAGAGCAAATTTTCAAGGGACTTATGTCCGTCCTCCGGATGCGAGACGATCTAAGTCATATAACTCAACAGCCCGGAGAGTCGGTATGGAATTTCGGAACAGGTTCCTTACCAAAAGAACCAAATAGTCGATGTCCGGACGCCGAAGCCTTAGCAGCTTCCAAGCAAAACGTCCGAGACGAATGGCTAGCCAGGCACCTCGGTCAAGAGAAACCGAGGACAATGTCCGCACTAACAAGCCTCATGACCCGCTTCTGTGCGGGAGAGGATAGCTGGTTAGCAAGATGCAGCACCAGCGACCCAAGTACATCCGAGATAAGAGATGGAACGGAAAATCACGGCGCAGAAAAGAGCAGCGCGGAACAAAGAGAAAAGCCCAAAGAGCACGGCGGTCAACGCCGGATTCAAAAGCTCATGCCCAATAATAAAACACAGCCTCTTAAGGATGACAAGGATGGTTGTCCAACTTAAACAAGATTTTGGGTCGATATTTCAAATCCACAAGACCCGGAAGGCCTGCAAATCACACCCATAGGGATTGTTGGGTTTTAAACAGTCCGCCGACTAAATGTCGAACACAAGGGGCTCGACGCGTCAGCGAAAGAAGATAAACCCCACCAGCAGAGCACCGAAAACAAAAGACTTTCCCACAAGGGGTCAAAGCAAAACTCACTTCATGTGATAATACGGAAAAATAGTGCGGCACTTTCTAAAAGAGCTTGGCATGTCCAACCAAGCATCAGAGATTGGATATCAAAACCAATCACTTTCGACCACCTGGACTATTCCAGAAGCGTTCGAAATGCGGGACGGACTCCCCTGATATTGAATCCCATAATAGACGGATTACAATTTACTAATGTCCTAATGGACGGAGGCAGCGACTTAAACCTGCTATATTCAAAAACAATCCGTAGGATGGGGATAAACCCTGCTAAAATCCGACACAGCCGCACTTCCTTCAAAGGAGTGACGCCAGGCCCTTACGCCAAGTGCACAGGCTCCATATTACTAGAAGTCGTGTTCGGATCGCCGAACAATTTTCGACGAGAAAAATTAATTTTTCATACCGTCCCATTTGAAAGTGAATATCAAGCACTCTTGGGACGAAAGGCTTTTGTCCGCTTCAATGACATACCGCATTACGCGTCTCTTACACTCAAGATGCCCGGTCCGCGTGGCGTCATTTTAGTGCGAGGGTCACTCAAAGACCCCGGACTCGGATAGACGAATCCGGCGTCAGTAGGCTAGGGGCTCCCTAGCCGCATACCCCTTCACAGGGGGCTGCGCGCACAAACAACCGCGGGTTCATACAAACCCTGCTTTAATTATTTATATTTCTTATTTTACATATTTTTTGCACGAATTGTTTTTAAAACTAAACGTTCCTCTCTTTCTACAGATGAACAACGTGCATACCCGTCCAGGATAACGGTGCAACGGAGGCACAGGCGCAGACGTGCAGTAGGGACCCGTTGTGAGGATTCTTTTCAGATTAAGACCCTGCGTAAACCTTTTTTACTGTCTCTTGTTGTTATTCTCCCTTGGTTTCTTCCTATGGCCAAAGCGGAGCCTGATGCTTTGGCATCGGCCGCGTCAGAAGACCATGCCCATACCTGGACACTAGGGGCTTAGGGCATCGTTCTTCCCATTATTATAAAGACCGAACACCTTAGGGAGTGTTCGGCGTCTCGAGTTAGGCATTATATGCATCAGCTCCGAATCATGTCTTTGGTCAAATGTTGGGTTTGCCCGGCTCCTGTGTTTTGCTGCCTTACGTTCCGTATCATCGGCTAACGCGGCACCGAGGAGAACTATCTGCGATTGTGCCCCAGTTAATTGGGCGAGCACCTCGAGAGAAAGCCGAAACGATCCGTCATGATACAATGAGAGACTGGTCAACCACTCGATCGACTATCGGAATGTTTAGAATTTCGCTTTGTGAAGGACCGCTTCCGGTCAGGCACACATGCGCCCGACTTGGAGAAGGGCGATGCCACCGGGGCTATATCGTAGCCCCACCCTCGAGCTCCACCGCTAAGTGAAAGTGATAAAGCATTATAGTCCGGATTGCCTCGTTCGCTACGCTACCACCTCCTTATAACAGGACCGAGACGTCGGATTAAAGTGTGAAAACGCGCTATTTTTGCAAACACCCCCGCACCTTGTGCGTGGGGGCTGAAGCCGAAGACTGCCATCTTTCAAGTTATACAAAAGTATACGTAAACGGCCGCACAGGAGAAGTTTTACTACTTGGGACGCACAAGTATAAAAAGCAGTTGTAACATAATCATTGATTTACAAGCTAATATGTTCATTTGAACGTGATATTTTTCGAGCACTGCGACTCTATTACACAAGCGCCACGCATAACTTCCCCGAAGTAGTGCTCGGCAGGGAGCCGGCTTTCATCCGAACCCTGGGCGGCAACAGCGGTGGCATCCATCTCCGGACAATGCGCCTTCACACGGGCAAGAGCCATCCGCGCGCCCTCGATGCAGGCCGACCGCTTCATCTCCTTTATATGCGGCACCGCTCCAAGGAATTGCTGCAGTAAGCCAAAGTAGCTCGTCGCCTTGGACCTCTCTGGCCATACATGGGCCACGATGTCAGTCATGGCAAGTCTGGACAATCTATTTAGCTCGGCCCATTCGGCCAACCGGTCTGTCAACAAAAGTGAGTGATTCGGACTGTGGAATTGAGACCAATATAGCTCTTCCGTCTCGTGATCCTCCTGGCTCCGGAAGTGCTTAACGGCATCGGCCGCACTTGCAGCTAAGTCCATATACGGATCCTTCGGACTCCACAGCCGCTCAAATTGAGCATACTTTCCATCCATAAACCGCGACGCAGCGAAAAGGCTTGCCACCACGATCTCTCGCCTGGCGCAGTTCCTCCTTCATAGCCCGCATTGCAGAGCGGGCATCCTTGGCTTCGGCGGTGGCCTTCTTCAGGTCTTCCCGCTTCGATAAGCGCTCCTTTTCAAGAGCCTCATTGCGGTCGGTAGCATCCTTTAATTTCATGGCCAATTCGGCCACCTCTGCCCTGCTTCGGCAGTGTGCAGCCCTTTCGGTTTTCAATTCCTCGGCCGCCCTCGAGGCAGCCGCATCACTCCTTTGGGCTTGCTCCTTAGCTCGAGCAAGTTCGGCCCGAAGGTTCTCCACAGCAGTAGCACCGTCTGTACAACAGCGTAAAATTTATCAGAGGAGGGCTTCGACCCCCTTAAATAAAGCGACTGCGGAGAATTTATTTACCTTGCGACTCGTCAAGTCGCCGGTTGACAAGTGCGATGTCCGTATCCGCCATGTCAAGTTGCCGACTTAACTCGGCAAACTCATTAGTCCGGCTGGCCCTCAGACTATCCGCCACCTGCATAGGGACAGCGGTATTCATTACTTGAGATTTCGATCCTCGGCACGCTGTCGTTCCCGACAACCTACCGAGTCGCAGGGGCTACTATCTATACAGGGCGCATTTTTATGTGCAAAACTGTTAAAAGACAAAAGGATGCATCATTCTTGCATACCTCAAATCCCGCCAGCAAACTCATGGCGGCATTACGCAATCCGCTCTCGGCGGACGAAATCCTTCCAACCACCATACGCATCAACGCACGGTGATTTTCTGAAATGGACACCCTCTCAAGCAGATTCTTCAGTTCTCCCGGCCGGATACTAGTGGGTGCCGAGCTCTCTGGCCCCTCCGGACTCGGGGATACCCTCCGTGACGATACTTCAGGCTTGCCCGCCTTATCTGACGGCGCCGCAGACGGAGGCGTCTCGCTCTCCATCATCTCCGGAAGAAGGTCCCCCGAAGATGAACTCATCTGAGAAGGATGCAGATCCGAACTGCAAATATAAATATTTCGGTTACCCACAGAAGCACAAATGAAGGTATTTCCTTACTAATTAACTCCCTCATTCATACTCATGGCTCGCTGGAGGGCCGATCCTTTGGCGATGGTTGTGCGTCCGGATTCTCTCCGGACGCCGGACCCCCCGGGGAAGATCTCTTCCCACGCTTAGGGGCTTTGGCCTCCGGATCTTCGGAGGCGGTCCTCTTCTCCATCTTAAGGGAGGGGTTCTTGGTTCCCCCCTCTTCAGTCGCCCCTTTGGGCGAAATATTAGCTCCTCTATTTTCCCCTTCGCCCCCTTCTGTGGGCGCGACCTCCAACATTCTGACCAGCACGGGCTCCAGTGGGGTCTCCGGGAGGGGGGCCGGACACCCTATCAGCCTTGATCGCGACACCCATTCCTGTAAAAAGTAACGGGTCAGGAGGCAAACTCTAGAGAGGCATATAAGCAGAATGTCCGGACTCTGAGCTTTTTACCTGAGTATCCGGGCGATTGCGGCTTAGGCCTGCGTCCTCGGCTAATTCCGGACACGCCACCCGCGGTCCGAAGAACAACTTGTACATCTCCACGGGTGTTGCACCCATGAAGTGTTGGAGAATCCGAGGTCCCTCCGGATTGAACTCCTATAGACGGAGAGGACGGCGTTTGCAGGGCAGAAGATGCCTGATTAACATAACCTGCATCACCACGATCAGGTTGATCTCCCTCGATTGGAGGTCTCGAATCCGGCCCTGCAGTGAGGGGACGTCTTTGGACGGCCCCCAATTGAGCCCTTGGTTGACCCACAACATCAGCTGGCGTGGAGGTCCCAGGCGGAATAAAGGCGGCGGCTTTTGCCTGCTGCCCTTTGGAGCGGTGATATAGAACCACTCCTGCTGCCATAGTCCGAGATCCTCTTGGAAGGAACCCTCGGGCCACGGGGCATCGGCCTTTTTGCTTATGGCCGCCCCGCCGCACTCCGCTTGACGCCCCCCGATCATCTTCGGCTCCACCTTGAAGGTCTTCAACCACATGCCAAAGTGGGGAGTGACACGGAGGAAGGCTTCGCAGACGATAATGAATGCGGAGATGTGGAGGATGGACTCCGGAGCCAAGTCGTGAAAATCCAGCCCATAGTAGAACATGAGCCCTCTCACAAAGGCGTCCGTCGGGAAGCCTAAACCCAGACGGAGGTGAGATACGAAGACAACAAACTCACTGGGCTCAGGGGCGGGCACGGCCTGCCCTTGGGCGGGCAACCTGTGCAAAACCTCGTAGGCCAGGTACTTGGCTTCACGTAACTTCAATATGTCCTCCTCCGTGACGGAGGAGGGCATCCACCGGCCCTGGAGGTCGGAGCCGGACATGGTAGAGGATCCAAAGCACTCGAATCTGAGGCTCTGGGTGTTGGAACTGGGAGCGAGGAGGAGATTTGATGTGAGATTGAAGAACAAGGACAAGCCTTGGTCCTCTTATAAAGAGGAAAAAATACCAAGAGCCGTCTCCGTGACCGTTTGGGATTCACCTTCGATAGAGGAGGCATGGCGACGGGAATGGTTGGGTTACCCACGCACGTATTGATGAGAATCCCGGGATAAGGGGAACATGATCTCTGCTTCGACAAGACGTGCCAAGGAAACCGCTTCGCTAAACGTGCTGAGGTGGTATGGTAAAAAACGATTCAAACAAAGGCTTGGTAGCGGTGTGATGTCACGCCGCGTAATACGTTAGCAGATTGAACTAAGTGTACATTTTATTCTCTCTACGGTGGAATGTGGAATTTATTTTGCAGAGCCGGACACTATCCTGGTGTTCATGATCTTCTCTGGATTATTCAAGGGAGGAACCCGCCTTGCAATGCCGAACATTATGCGCGCCGGACTAATCGTCATTGAAGCCTGGTTCAGGGACTACTGAGGGAGTCCTGGACTAGGGGGTGTCCGGACAGCCGGACTATCATTATCCGCCGGACTCCAAGACTACGAAGATACAAGATTGAAGACTCCGTCCCGTGTCCGATTGGGACCTTCCTTGGCATGGAAGGCAAGCTTGGCAATACGGATATGTAGATCTCCTACCATTGTAACCGACTCTGTGTAGCCCTAGCCTCCTCCGGTGTCTATATAAACCGGAGGGCCTTAGTCCGTAGGACAACATACATTATAGCAATCATACCATAGGCTAGCTTCTAGGGTTTAGCCTCCTTGATCTCGTGGTAGATCCACTCTTGTACTACCCATATCATCAATATTAATCAAGCAGGACGTAGGGTTTTACCTCCATCGAGAGGGCCCGAACCTGGGTAAAAACATCGTGTCCCTCGTCTCCTGTTACCATCCGCCTAGACGCACAGTTCAGGACCCCCTACCCGAGATCCGCCAGTTTTGACACCGACAATTACCTTCCACGGAGATGTTAACATGAAGATTATCAGAAGAAACTACAATGTCCATAGCAATCACATCATGTCTAGCAGGAATCACCAACAGAGTATTGACAGGGCCATCAGCAACTTGGAGTGACCCATAAGTGTTGCCAGAAGAACTAGAATCCCAAGCAGAGTTAAGACTGTTTGAAACATTATCTTCAGGTAAGATGCCATCTAGAACGCGCAGGCCCTAAGCTGCTAACCAAGCCTGGAAGTTGACCAGAGCTGCAAGCATTTGAGGCATTGGGGGTTCCGGCCAAGCATCCCACTGAGCGTTCTGAGGAGCATCCTGATGGGCAGCATTATGAGGTCCAATTTCATTAGCAACACCATTTTGAATGTGCCAGTTTTGCAGTTGCTACTGGTATAGTTGTTCAGTAGTGAGGCCCTCTCCAAACATGGGGTGCAGCACACCACTAGCAGGCGGTGGTTCCTCATCAGCAACAGGCACTTCAGGATCATGAGTGTTCCAGTCTACACCCCAAAGAATGAACAATGCAGCAATCCAGCAGGCACGGTCCCCACCTAACTGACGGACGACGATGCTCTTAGGGATTAGACGCATGTGAATAACCCTGACTTTGATCAGCACAACTCTACGGTCAAGATTGGTATTGTTCCAAGAAACAAGACGACCATAATCATCAACAGAGTGTTGCAGGTAGAAATCAGTTTGGTAGTCATTAGGGAAGCCGATGTACATTAACCAAACTTCTGGACCATAGGTAGTGTGGCGCATGTTCAAAGCCGCGTTATGGCGCACAAAGGAAACTACCAAATCTTCCTCATCTAGCTGGAATGTAGTGTTGACAGCAGTATCTCTGATGAAGGAGTTGGCAAATGCAAACATACCGATACCCAGTGGATGGTCAGAAGCCTCGGTGGTGTGCAACCCGGATTCATGCAGAAGGCCTTCAATGGTTTCACGGAGCCCCTCCCGGAGATGCAAAGGCACAAATCTGCTCGCCTCCGCGATGGCTAAGAATCTATTGTTGAGCAGTGGGATGGGGTTGATGGCCATGTCGGCCCGCACCTTGCGGTCCGCCGGACCTGGCTCGACCGACCAGCCGGGCGGCAGAAATGGGATGGGATTCACCGGGTAGTTTGCCATGGTGGTGCGGGCGGCGGAGGGCTCGGGGTGGGCGATGAGAGCGGTGGTGGGTGGCGGGGCAGCTAAAGCAGGGAGCTGGGCCTCATTGGGAAGCGGGGCGGGCGAGGAGGTGGAATGCGAGCAGTCTGGGGCGGCCGAGAGGGTTTTTGGTCTCCACTGCCACCGCTGGGCCCATCGCCGCCGCCAACAAGAGGTGGCCCGATGATGGTAAAAACCACAGAAATTGCATCGGACGGTTGAGATGATGCGGCTCGTCGGACGGGTGGGGGCAGGTTGGAGTGATTGCAGGGGAGGTGTTGATTTGATGCCGATGCCAGTCAGCCACAGGTTGATTTTGCTGATTAGCATCCATAACTGAAGTAATGGAATGCATAGACCTCATTTTGTAAGGGCAATTATGGCGTTTATGCCTTGGTACAGAGCACGTAAGGCAAATAAGCTGTGCATGGCAAAACTTCTTATTATGTCACCATTGTAAGAATTTAGCACATAATTGACCCCAATTCTTGGCAATATCAGAGACTTCCTTTTGAGAATACCCTGCACGCGACAAATTAGCAATATGAGAATTAGACAAAATCAGTGGCCAGGAGGAACGTGGCGGTGCATACCGGATAGCAGAAGAAAGGAAGCTTTGCGGCAATTGTGGATAATCGTTGATATTTGAAAACTAAAAACTACCAATCATGATTGAATGCTCAGATAGACCCGAGATGTCCAAGGCACGTTGATTGTCCCCATTAATGCGGTCAGAAATATTCTCCTCCCATGTCGGCTCGATCGTGCACGACGGTAATGAGGAAGAACATGAGGCTTCCCTGCTGTTCTTGTCATGGAAATTCATGGACGCTATAGGAACGAGAACAAATTTGCTATGCACTTGCACAGAGGCAGGATTGATCGACGTGTCCTGAAACACCGGTTGGCTATAAAGAATGGCCACACGGCTGCGTGCCGCAATGGGCTCTAGATGTTCATCAGCATGCCATTGATGATCAAAATGTGTGAATCCATTGAAGCGACCATTGAAAAGATGAAAATGACATAAAATACGGCCAAATACGATCTTTGAGCCCATGAATGAAATGACCCACTTTGTTGCTGGCCACAGAGAAGCGAAAAGATCTGTCAATGAGCCTAACCACCTTAAATCCCTTGGGATGCCTACCAATACAGCATTGTAAAGCCACACTCACTGAATCTTTCGAAAGAGCAAAAAGAGGCCAAAGAGAAAGAGGTGACCAAGAAGAACTCCTTGGTGTTGCGAGAAGGGGAAAAGTGAACCATTTCTCCAAATCTTCGACGTACCTGATCTGCTACTGCAAGTCCAGGGTTGAAATCCCAATGCAATAGGCCTTCCATGGTGAGGATCCGTGGTTAGTTCCATGGTAGAGTGGAAGCAGGTGGGAGGAGGGGAGAGAGGAGTGACTTTTGAGCAAGGTTATAATTGGTAGCTTTGAATGTATTCTGTCTGCTTTCGAGAGCAAGTTTTGTACAGGAGTTTTACACTTTTTATTCTTTCTTCTTCTAAGATTGGAGTTCTGGTCATTCAAGTTTGTGTTCTGTGCTTGTTTTGTTCTGGCAAGTCAATCTCATGTTTGACCACAACTGAATCTTCAATGCAAAGACTCTGTGTTCCACTCATGTAATCTCATGTTTGACCGTTCAATGCAAAGATATAATTGATGATCGATCTTAAGTTCATTACACTAACCAACATGGTAGTAATGTTGAGTCGAGAGTTGGCCACTTTGCTCTTCTTGTTATCTCAGGATTATTGCTTAATCTCGGGCGGATCTACCTTGAAGGAAAAGGGGTCCTCCTTGAGATCATATAGGTGGCGCAAGGACAATGATAATATTGTCATTGTGGTGGGTGAGCGTGCCAGCCAAGATCTCATCACCTAAAGCATCAATTTTGTGCACCCCACCATCCCTTCCTTGGTTTGAGTGAGTCCTCGGTCTCCTCTCTCTCTCTCTCTCTCTCTCTGTGTGTGTGTGTGTGTGTGTGTGTGTGTGTGTGTGTGTGTGTGTGTGTGTGAGAGAGAGAGATGGTTCGGCCATCGAGCCGTGGTTGATTGTGTTGCTGGCAATCGAGAGCCTGATTTAGTGTTTGGATCTGTGGTGGCTTTTTGTGATTGTGAATGTGATCGTCTTTCTTGTTGATGAAATTGGTCTCTTGTAATTATATGATGGGTCTTTTTTTTTGCTCTTCATGCTACATGGTTTGGTTATGGTCCATGTTTAGTCTTGATGGGAACCTTATGTTGGGATTTTGACTTGTTAATGGGTACTCCCTCCATCCGAAAAAGCTTGTCCCAAGCTTGTCCATCAAATGGATGTATCTATCACCAACTTGGTGCTAGATACATCCATTTGAGGGACAAGCTTTTCCGGATGGAGAGAGTATCAAATAAAACAAAATGCTTACCTATTGGTGTAGCATGAATCAATTTCTAGAAAACATGTAGTGCCCGACCATCGTGTTGAGGCTGTGATGGCCTTTGAGCCATGCTTTTAGAACAGGGTTTAGTTGCGTAGTCATCTATGAGACATGCTTTTGTGATAATGGTTGTAGCAAATAGTCTGTCCTTGTGGTGTTTGCTCAGTAAGTTGAACAGTGCCATGTTACCTCATAATTTTTTTTGTTGCATAACTAAGCGGTTCATCACTGCTATAGTAGTAGTGTGATCAATATTTGTACATAAGATGTTGTAGTTTGAGGTTGAGTCCATACTTTTTTTGTACCAAGGAAGAGTTCCAAAGTATTAAATGTGATGTGCCTTTGATGAAAAGTGTCAGGATGTTGTACTTTTTTTGTACCAAGTAGTATAAGGAACTCCAAAATATCAAATGTGGTGTGCCTTCAATGAAATAGTGTCAGAATGTAATCGTAGTACAGCAATGTGGCTTGTGCTAGAACAATGTAGTTTGGCAATGTGTCTTATGCATTTTTCTAGAAATGGTCTATTGCATGAAATGCTCTTTGTTAGATGATAAATCCATATGTGTGGGTACTTGATTGGGGCCTAAAGCAATGTGAATTCTTGATATGTGATTCCAACATTTTTGTGCTTCTTGTGATTGCCTTATAACAATCAGTGTCGCTGTTATAGTGGATTTAGCATTAAAGTTATAATTTTGTGATCATTTTATCTGCTAGTGATATGATTATCTTAATAGGATTCTTGTACGGGCGGAAGCGCATGACTTGTCAATGGGCATCTGTCGGCGTTCTGGGAACGGGGGTCCCCAGGCTTGCCTGCCTGCGGCCTGCGGCGTGGCTCAAGGGGGGCCCAGCACGGCCCATCTTCATCAACACAAGCTCAAGACCCTTGCGAGGGGCCAAGCCTCGCGGGGAGGGCGGCAAGGAGCTTCCTCAAGCACGGCCTCATCAGGCTGGCTCGCGAGGAGGCGGAGAGATCAAGGCGGGGTACCTCACGAGGTGCCCATGACGCAAGCCATGACGACCAAGGGCGCCAGGCAGGCGCCAGCCCGCGCAGTGTCCTCCTTTCCTCTTTGTTGCAAAGGGAGCAAGCGCAGGCGAGAGCATCAAGCAAAGGCATCCATTTCGGTGCAACAATACCAAGACCAGCCCAATGGCAGGAAGGAAGTCATTGTGGAGCCCAAGCAGGCGTCATCGCCAGAGCCTTTGACAGGCGAGGACCAACTTTAGTCAGGATAAGTGTACTAGATGTTCCCCTTCAAAATGGCCAATTGTTGGCGCCCTTCCCGCTCAATATTTGGGAAGAGGCCCAGGGCCTTTGCCTATAAATAGGACTAGCCACCCCCAGGGTAGAGGCATCTAGGATCCGGGAGCTAGAATCAAGATAGAGGCAGCTGGGAGAGAGCAATCAAGTAGCATCATAGCAAGAGAGAAGGGCAACTGAACTCCTCCTAGCAGTTCATCGCCCCAGCCAAGAACAGGCCCTCGCAAAGCTGCTCTTCCTTGTATTGTTCATCATCATCAGCCCAAGAGGCAATCCACCACACCACAAACTAGAGTAGGGTATTACACCACAATGGTTGCCCGAACTAGTATAAACCTTGTGTCTCTTGTGTTGTTCCTTTCGTAGTTTAGATCCTAGCAAGTCAGCGGGGCGCAGGTAGGTAGAGGGTGAAATCTCCGCGCGCACCCCTGTGTTCGAACCTCAAGGGTCTGCCGGAACCCGAAATCCGACATTTGGCACGCCAGGTATGGGTGCGCCGGAGCTCGTCTTCCACCGCCCTGTTCTCCTCCGACCACCACATCCATGTCTGACACTCGTCGGGCCCGCGCCGAGTGCCGAGCCTCCCTCGCTTCCCATGTCGCCAAGACGGCTCCCGTCAGCGGGCGCCCTAGTCGTTCCCCGTCACCTGCCATCAACACCGCCGCCAGCCCGGCGGGGAACGAGCAGCAAGCATCGTCCCAGCATCCCTCCGTGAGGCAAGACGGCCGCACTGCTACCCCCTCGCTCACCCCAGCCGGTTCTTCGTCTCGCGCATTCCGCGCGCCCATGGAGGCTTGAGCTGTGCTCATCGTGGCAAACGAGCTCCTGCGCTACCGTCCCGTCGACGACGTCTATGAAGAATGGCTCGACCGCGTCGCCGAGCTCGTCCGTGCCGTAGGGGGCTCTCCTGCGCCGTCCATCCCGCTGCACCGCACCCCGCCCTGCGCGGGCGACGAAGCTCCGGGGGCGCCTCAGCCGCCTCCCCCTCAAGAAGGCGCCCGGGCCCCAAGGCGCGTGGCCCCTGGGTGGAACCCGCTCCGTGAGGCGCCAGCGCGGGAAGAGCAGAGCTGCCAAGAAGTCCCTCGCCCGCGAGAAGCTGCCCAAGCGGTCCCTGCTCCGGCTTGTCGCGGCCACGCTCCTGCTCCAGCACGTCAAGACCCCGCGCTGCTCCCAGCTGCAGTGCATGGGGACCCGCAGTACCAAGCTCTTCGTCACCCAAGGCCTCCCATGGCCACAGCAGTCTGCCGGGCCTTCACCCCCGAGCTGCGCAGCGTCGCGTGGCCCGGCAAGTTCAAGCCAGACCTACCGCCGCAGCCAAGGAGAAATGAGGACCGTCATCAGGACGAGGGGGCTGGGGGCTTCCAGGAGCCACGTGCGATCGCCTGCATCCTGGGCGGAGCTCAAGCCCCAGCCTCTCAACGCGTCTTCAAGCAGTTCGCCCGCGAAGTGAATGCAGTCCTCCCCAAGCTCGAAGCCACGCGCCCTCTCAGGTGGTCGGCGTGCGCCATCACATTCAGCTCAGCGGATCAGCTCAAGTGCGCGGCCACAGCCGGAGTCCTCCCAATGCTTTGTTCCCCAATCGATGGCGGGGCAGGGCTCAATGTCCTGTCCGTGGAAACATTCAACAATCTCCAAGTGCCCTACAATCAGCTTCAGCCAACCAAGCCTTTCTCTGGAGTCACCGATGGCTCCACGGTCCCGATTGGGCAGGTCCGCCTCCCTGTCACCTTTGGGGCGTACGACAACCACCGCATCGAGCTCATCGACTTCGACGTCGCCCACATTCGCCTGCCATACAACGCCATCCTCGGGTACCCAGCGATGGCCAAGTTCATGGCCGTAACCCACCATGGCTACAACATCCTCAAGATGCCAGGAAGTGGCGGAGTCATCACGGTGCCCTGCGGCGAGAAAGACGCGGTGCGCTCCCTGGAACGAGCCTTTCAGGCCGCATCACTGGAAGACCCGGATCGCGGAAGCAGGAGGCTTCCCGAGACCGCCCCCAAGAAGAATAAGACATCGTCCGACCCGGCCCCTCAGGAGGTAGGCCCCTCAGGGCCCGCGCCTGCCCAGGAGGAACCTCCTTCCATCGCATAGGGAAGCGCGCTCGACGCCCTCCTCAGGCAGGGCTCGGGGGCTCTCCCCTGGAGGATCGTCGACCTCGCCAAGGTCACGAGGGAGGCGCTTGGGCACCACTTGGAGGCGTGTTTCGAAGCACGTTTCCCTCAAGAAGCAGCAAGGCAAGGAGGGACAAACCCTCAGGAGTTCGTCAGCAAGGCCATTCAGGAGCTACAGGAGTCAAGAGTCATGAGAGGTAGCCGCCGCTTACCCGCTGTGGCTCCCCATCCAGGCGAGGATGGTGGGCTGTGCGTCTGCATCGACATACCAGGGCTCAACCGAGCCGCCTCTCAGGAGCACCTCTGGCCCTCGCAAGTGGGGCGCTGCGAAGGTCCACCCCATAGCTATGTTCCCATGCCTTACGGCTTGCCGAACGTGGCCGCCACGTACCAGCGCCTCATGAGGGGCAACCTGCAGGCTCAAGAGGTCAGGCGTTCTGCAGCCCTGGCGGAGATGGAGATGGTCCGTGTGGAGCCACCAGCGCCTCCGGAGCCTCCCAAGGCCCCAGGGCCTGGGGGCTCATGAGGATCGGCTCCCACAGCCCACCGAGTCTGATACACCAACACCCCTTCGCCTTCAACATCATCAGGTGCCATCTTTCAAGTTTCATTTCCAGCTGGGAGCACCCCCTAGGGCTGCATTATTCCCAGGCCGCGTGGGTCCGTCCCTGCGGCGTGTATCCCTTTTATTTCATGTTCCTAGCCTACTTTGTTGGGGGCGCCCCTCGGGCTGCATCATCCCCAAGTCGCTCGGGCCAGACCCAGTGGCATGTATCCCTTTTACGTTTATTTCGGGCCATGCATTCGACCCACCATGCTTGTTATTTGATGCCAGCCCACGGCACCTCTTCTTCTCCATGTCGACCACTTGCACGTTAAAGGGGGGGGGTACCTGAGCATCGCGACTCAGGGCTCTTACTGGCTCTCCAGCCCTCACCCTCTGGCCTTGTCCACGGCATCGCGACCTGGCATACCAGCGACGGCTGAGACCAGCTCGAGGGCCGGGACCCGAGGACGTAGAGTGCCGGCATCTAACCAAATTTGCAGGAACACATCCCAAGTTAAGGCCCAGAGCCTGTGAAGAAGGCGAATGCCTGTGAAGATTATGTTTTTGGAAAAGGCCCAGAGCCTGTGAAGAAGGCGAATGCTTGTGAAGATTATCTTTTTGGAAAAGGCCCAGAGCCTGTGAAGAAGGCGAATGCATGTGAAGATTATCTTTTTGGAAAAGGCCCAGTGCCTGTGAAGAAGGCGAATGCCTGTGAAGATTATCTTTTTGGAAAAGGCCCGGAGCCTGTGAAGAGGGCCAATGCCCGTGAAGCTTGCTTCCCCCAAGAAAGGACCGGAGCCTGTGAAGAAGGCCAACACCTGTGAAGCTCGCCACCCGTGACACTCTCACGTAATAATGAGTTGGGGCTGTTCACGCCCCGGAGTCTCAGGAGCGCCGGCCTTAGGCCCTGGGGCTCCCTCCCACGCCCAGTGGCAGCACTTAGCTCCGTGCTGGTGAGAAGATGTCGAAGACTAGACTAGGTGCCGGACGCGGCTTTTTCATTTGCTTTCTGCAGTTGGCTAGTTCATTCTCATTTGAAGTTTTATTGAAACTGTCGCCGTCTTTGACTTATGGATCTTCGACTTTTCGCCCTCCTTCCTCGATTTCTCTTGCGCAAGGTCTCGCGAGGGGGCAGCCTGAGCGCCCTCGCAAATGTTTCTGTCCTTATCATTCAAGGTTTCACAACCCGGGTCCACTACAGGAGCACCCCTCCAGTCCGTGCCTCACGGGCACCGCGACACGAACACAGGACCTGGGTCGGTCGCCCCCCACGGCTGAGGCTGGGAACTACCTATGCGCGGGCGTGCGGCCGGAAGGCACAATACCGAAATAACGGAAACAATGTGATGACTAACAGCGGTAACCCAAACACGCCCCCACGGGGCCCCACACTACTGTCTTTTTACGCAGGAAAAAGGAAAACAAAGAACAAATCAGGCGCGGCTCGCCCGACACCGGACTGCAGGGAAGACTCGAGCCGCCTCCGGGGCTCAGGCGGACTCCCTCTCGTGCTTCACCGAGGCGCGACGGCGTGGAGGCTGACCGCGGCCACTGCTAGAAGTCGCTGCCCGAAGAAGAACCAGTAAAGCTCGAGGAACCCTGGGCGCCGCCAACCACACGCGCACTGTCCTCTTCGTCCTCGCCGGGGCTGGGTCCCCGGCCGCGGTCGTCGTCTTCAGGGCAGCACCCTGCACGGCGACCATCTTCCCCAAACACCCTCACATAGAGGGTGGCATCGCCGTCGAACATGAAGTGCAGGGTGCACCGACGGCTCAGGCCACGCGCGTGGGCAAACGTCTGCCAGCCGCGGGTCAAGGCCAGGCTCCCGGCTGCGGAGACCTCCAGCGAAGCCCATGAGGCCCGGCTGCAGCAGTCGTCTGCCTGGAGCCAGAGGCCGCCCGGGGCGCCAGCCGGGAGCTCACCTAGGAGGAAGCGAGGGAGCTGAAGTCGGGCGCTAGTCGGCTCCGCCGACCACACGACGAACTCCGGCAGCACCTCCGCAGCATGAAAGCGCGGCCTAGGGGGTCGCGCAGCCGAAGCACGCCCCCCGGCCGCGGCCAGCCGCCCGTCACTGCGCCGGAAGTCACCTCCACGACCGTGGGTAGCCGCCGTGATGGCCACAGGGTGTTTGCGAGGGCGGCCTCGACCGCGCTTGGGCGGGGGAGAGGCAGGCTCAACCTGGCGGGCCTTTCCTTTGTCTGTGGCCGAGAACTTCCTTGATGGAGCCATGAAGAAGAAGGAGAAGCAAGAGGGGATAGACTAGAAGGGCACGCGACGTGCCGTACTTAAAGCCAGAGGAGGCCAACTGCCGACCTCCACGGTCGCACGTAATCATGACCCGCTTTGCATGCAGGGACTTGTCAATTCATGCAGTTGCCGAGGCGTCGTGGGGAAGTGGAGACGCCCACGTCCAATCAACCGCCACGCGGCGCCCAAGGCCGCAGGCTGTTAGGGCCGGCGGCGCTTCGCACTTGCCCTTTCGCCTCTCTGCTCGGCCATGTCCGGGCGCGCCTTGGGCCCGGGCGCTACTATCGGTGTTTTGGGAACGGAGGTCCCTAGACTTGCCTGCCTACAGCCTGCAGCGTGGCTCAAAGGGGGCCCAGCACGGCCCATCTTCATCAACACAAGCTCAAGACCCTCGCGAGGGGCCAAGCCTCGCGGGGCGGGCGGGAAGGAGCTTCCTCAGGCACGGCCTCATCAGGCTGGCTCGCGAGGAGGCGGAGAGATCAAGGCGGTGTACCTCACGAGGTGCCCATGACGCAAGCCATGACGACCAAGGGCGCCAGGCGGGCGCCAGCCCGCGCAGTGTCCTCCTTTCCTCTTTGGTGCAAAGGGAGCAAGCGCAGGCGAGAGCATTAAGCAACGACATCCATTTCGGTGCAACAAGACCAAGACCAGCCGAACGACAGGAAGGAAGTCATTGTGGAGTCCAAGCAGGCGTCACCGCCAGAGCCTTTGACAAGCGAGGACCAACTTTAGTCAGGATAAGTGTACTAGGTGTTCCCCTTCAAAATGGCCAATTGTTGGCGCCCTTCCCGCTCAATATTTGGGAAGAGGCCCAGGGCCTTTGCCTATAAATAGGACTAGCCACCCCCAGGGTAGAGACATCTAGGGTCCAGGAGCTAGAATCAAGATAGAGGCAGCTGGGAGAGAGCAATCAAGTAGCATCATAGCAAGAGAGAAGGGCAACTGAACTCCTCCTAGCAGTTCATCGCCCCAGCCAAGAACAGGCCCTCGCGAGGCTGTTCTTCCTTGTATTGTTCATCATCATCAGCCCAAGAGGCAATCCACCACACCACAAACTAGAGTAGGGTATTACACCACAACGGTGGCCCGAACTAGTATAAACCTTGTGTCTCTTGTGTTGTTCCTTTCGTAGTTTAGATCCTAGCGAGTCGGCGGGGCGCAGGTAGGTAGAGGGGGGAATCTCCGCGCGCACCCCTGTGTTCGAACCTCAAGGGTCTGCCGGAACCCGAAGTCCGACAGCATCTAGTAGCAGTTCTCTCCCGATGTGATGTCAGCGAGTTTACCATGCCGCAGATGCCTCTCCTTTGATTGTGGTTCAGGTAACTAGTTGGTCTCTATCATCTATCACATGCTCTGTGGTGCTTGACCTTTGTGTCGAGGTCGTACTGTGATCAGGGCCTTTGAGCCATGGTAATTTCTAGGTTAGGGTTTGGCTTGTGGGGAGGTCACCTGCCATACATGCTTTTGTGATTGTGGCTATAGCATATACACCATGTCTTCCACTTTGTCAAACTGTGCAATGTGATGCTGTTCTGGCGAGTGCTTGAAGGGTTCTAGTTGATTGTGTTGCTGGCAATCAAGGGGCTGATTTAGTGTTTGGATCTGTGGTGGCTTTTTGTGATTGTGAATGTGATCGTCTTTCTTGTTGATGAAATTGGTCTATTGTAATTAGATGATGGGTCCTTTTTTTTGCTCTTCATGCTACATGGTTTGGTTATGGTCCATGTTTAGTCTTGATTGGAACCTTATGTTGGGATTTTGACTTGTTAATGGCTACTCCCTCCATCCGAAAAAGCTTGTCCCAAGCTTGTCCATCAAATGGATGTATCTATCACCAACTTGGTGCTAGATACATCCATTTGAGGGACAAGCTTTTCCGAATGGAGAGAGTATAAAAAAAACAAAATACTTACCTATTGGTGTAGCATGAATCAATTTCTAGAAAACTTGTGGTGCCCGACCATCGTGTTAAGGCTGTGATGGCCTTCGAGCCATGCTTTTAGAACAGGGTTTAGTTGTGTAGTCATCTGTGAGACATGCTTTTGTGATAATGGTTGTAGCAAATACTCTGTCCTTGTGGTGTTTGCTTAGTAAGTTGAACAGTGCCATGTTACCTCATAATTTTTTTGTTGCATAACTAAGCGGTTCGTCACTGCTATAGTAGTAGTGTGATCAATATTTGTACATAAGATGTTGTAGTTTGAGGTTGAGTCCATACTTTTTTTGTACCAAGGAAGAGTTCCAAAGTATTAAATGTGATGTGCCTTTGATGAAAAAGTGTCAGGATGTTGTACTTTTTTTGTACCAAGTAGTATAAGGAACTCCAAAATATCAAATGTGGTGTGCCTTCAATGAAATAGTGTCAGAATGTAATCGTAGTACTTAGCACTGTGGCTTGTGCTAGAACAATGTAGTTTGGCAATGTGGCAGCTGCATTTTTCTAGAAATGGTCTATTGCATGAAATGCTCTTTGTTAGATGATAAATCCATATGTGTGGGTACTTGATTGGGGCCTAAAGCAATGTGAATTCTTGATATGTGATTCCAACATTTTTGTGCTTCTTGTGATTGCCTTATAACAATCAGCGTTGCTGTTATAGTGGATTTAGCATTAAAGTTATAATTTTGTGATCATTTTATCTGCTAGTGATATGATTCTCTTAATAGGATTCTTGTACGGGCGGAAGGGCATGACTTGTCAATGGGCATCTCGCAGCAGTTCTCTCCCGATGTGATGTCAGCGAGTTTACCATGCCGCAGATGCCTCTCCTTTGATTGTGGTTCAGGTAACTAGTTGGTCTCCATCATCTATCACATGCTCTGTTGTGCTTGACCTTTGTGTCGAGGTTGTACTGTGATCAGGGCCTTTGAGCCATGGTAATTTCTAGGTTAGGGTTTGGCTTGTGGGGAGGTCATCTGCCATACATGCTTTTGTGATTGTGGTTGTAGCATATACACCATGTCTTCCACTTTGTCAAACTGTGCATTGTGATGCTGTTCTGGCGAGTGCTTGAAGGGTTCTGGTTGATTGTGTTGCTGGCAATCGAGAGGCTGATTTAGTGTTTGGATCTGTGGTGGCTTTTTGTGATTGTGAATGTGATCGTCTTTCTTGTTGATGAAATTGGTCTCTTGTAATTATATGATGGGTCCTTTTTTTGCTCTTCATGCTACATGGTTTGGTTATGGTCCATGTTTAGTCTTGATGGGAACCTTATGTTGGGATTTTGACTTGTTAATGGGTACTCCCTCCATCCGAAAAATCTTGTCCCAAGCTTGTCCATCAAATGGATGTATCTATCACCAACTTGGTGCTAGATACATCCATTTGAGGGACAAGCTTTTCCGGATGGAGAGAGTATCAAATAAAACAAAATGCTTACCTATTGGTGTAGCATGAATCAATTTCTAGAAAACATGTGGTGCCCGACCATCGTGTTGAGGCTGTGATGGCCTTCGAGCCATGCTTTTAGAACATGGTTTAGTTGTGTAGTCATCTGTGAGACATGCTTTTGTGATAATGGTTGTAGCAAATAGTCTGTCCTTGTGGTGTTTGCTCAGTAAGTTGAACAGTGCCATGTTACCTCATAATTTTTTTGTTGCATAACTAAGCGGTTCGTCACTGCTATAGTAGTAGTGTGATCAATATTTGTACATAAGATGTTGTAGTTTGAGGTTGAGTCCATACTTTTTTTGTACCAAGGAAGAGTTCCAAAGTATTAAATGTGATGTACCTTTGATGAAAAAGTGTCAGGATGTTGTACTTTTTTTGTACCAAGTAGTATAAGAAACTCCAAAATATCAAATGTGGTGTGCCTTCAATGAAATAGTGTTAGAATGTAATCGTAGTACTTAGCAATGTGGCTTGTGCTAGAACAACTAGTCCTCAACCCATGCGGACATCCGCACGGGCTAGCATTATTAAAGAGAGAATGATTATTATTTCGCATATACATTCTAAAAAGATAAATAATATTAATATTAAATATTAAAAATATGGAAGGGTTCCCTTTTTGCAGAGTTATTGATGAAAACGTGTAAAAAGTTTGCTCCATGCTCATAGTCCCAAAAGGAACTTATTCCATTGATGAATTCCTGAATTGTTTATTGTATGGATTCATGATTGTCCAATTGTGTCACAATTTGTATGTAGGTGTAAAACCGGAGCGTATAATAATAACATAATATAATTCTGTTGAGCCACCCTCTCTCATATGATTAATCTGCTTATTTCCTTTCGTGTCCAGTATTATCGATATTGCCTGTGAATCCCAAGCCTAATTTCCAAAGGAGTCGTTTTAATCATAATTATGACCATGGTTGAGATTAATAATGTATAATACATGAGAAAGTAGGAAAAACATGCCTTATACATAGTAAATGTTCTGAACTTCACAAAAGTGAAGAATCTAGATGCAAGACTATCTTGAAGGTGTAGACATTTGCACTCCAAGGACACCATGGGACCTCTTGTGAAGCTCATTTTACATTTAAAAATGGAAACATAAACATAATGCAGTGTTCATAATGCAGTGTTCATATATACAGGGACAGCTGTATAGAATCGGCAGAGTAGCATTCATAATGTTGAAGAAAAAAAATTGAATAAATTACTCTCCCACTCATAATGGCATGCCGCTTTAGATACGGAACAGGAAGCTGCCACTTTGACCATTGTTTTAACATGTAAAAGACATATATAATTATTTGTTTTCATACTAAGCGCATTGTCTAGACTGACAGAGTACTGCAGATTTTGGTTTCTATTTAATTCCATTGACATTAAAGCATAAGTTGTAATACATAGCAGCACTCATATTGATTCTTTCAATTTCACTGCCATCTAAGCTCAGTTATATGTATATTGAGGCAGACGGATTTGCAAATTTGCTTCAAAATTTCAGTTCTACTGTTCTCCAGAGATGGCCAATTTCCTAGATAATATAGTTGGATTAGTAAAATATATAATATTTGACTCCACTTTGCTGCTCCCTGTTGTGTAGATACAAAATAACTGGTCCGATATAACGTACACCTACTCTGCAGCCAAGCATATCTCGATTCTTCCAATCCAGCTCCAATGAAAATGCATACAGATGTGTACGGAGGAATATAAAACGGGCCCCAAAGGGTACCGAATGTTAAATTTGTGTCGTGAGGGAAGCCAAGGCCTATGAAATTTGTAAGCGTTGATCAACCTAACTGAGCTAGTTAATTAGGTAGAGGTGATGGAGAAGGAGGTGATTACCTCAGACCAATAGAGTAGCCAACACACGCCTGCTAAATCGGCACGTCTTTGGCGAGCATGCTTGATGGCAAGATCCTGTGGCGGCTATTGAATTGAGTACCAACACCATCATGAACACCCCTACATGGATCGATCTTCTCGTCCCCACGGCCTGTACAGATGATGTGCGAAGTGGCGATTCTAGGTGTTGTATGCTGGAGATACGCAGGCCCATGGCGGCTCGTCAGGAGTAAGGGCTGAGGGCGAACCTAGGTCGGATGCCGGCGGTGGAGGTCAATGTAAGGTGGAGCAGATCGTGGGGGTGGGGGCGCTGGTGGAGAGAAAACAACGCTAGCTGCTGCAAGATCAAAACTCGTCCATCCCCGCGGAGATTGTGGAGGAGGTTAGAATCCAAGATGCGCTTTTTTAGGGCAATATGCCATTTATTTTTATGTTGTGGGGTTAGCACGAAGAGTTACTTAAAAAAAGATTAGGAGGAAGAGAGAGCGGAAGGAGAGAAGCCATGTACGTGCATTGCAATACGTGTTCTGTCAGTCTAGAAAACCAATTGTAATCTTCTAGGACTCCTTTTTTTTATTGACGTGATCCTCTAGGACTCTTTTGAACACGAAAGAAAGTTCCATGGCCCCTATTTAATCCAAGCCCTACAATTAATATCCTAAGGTTATTATTTATATTTTCTGAGGATTAACGTGGAGGCTCGTTTGGTGCTTCCAATTAGTAAATATAATATGTAGTTTGGCAATGTGGCATGTGCATTTTTCTAGAAATGGTCTATTGCATGAAATGCTCTTTGTTAGATTATAAATCCATATGTGTGGGTACTTGATTGGGGCCTAAAGCAATGTGAATTCTTGATATGTGATTCCAACATTTTTGTGCTTCTTGTGATTGCCTTATAACAATCAGCGTCGCTGTTATAGTGGATTTAGCATTAAAGTTCTAATTTTGTGATCATTTTATCTGCTAGTAATATGATTCTCTTAATAGGATTCTTGTACGGGCGGAAGGGCATGACTTGTCAATGGGCATCTAGCAGCAGTTCTCTCCCGATGTGATGTCAGCGAGTTTACCATGCCGCAGATGCCTCTCCTTTGATTGTGGTTCAGGTAACTAGTTGGTATCCATCATCTATCACATGCTATGTGGTGCTTGACCTTTGTGTCGAGGTCGTACTGTGATCAGGACCTTTGAGCCATGGTAATTTCTAGGTTAGGGTTTGGCTTGTGGGGAGGTCATCTGCCATACATGCTTTTGTGATTGTAGTTGTAGCATATACACCATGTCTTCCACTTTGTCAAACTGTGCAATGTGATGCTGTTCTGGCGAGTGCTTGAAGGGTTCTTGTCTTGCTGGGTGCTAGCTGTTTTCTCATTTTGTATCCAAGTGCTATATCTTTTGGGAGAGGTGCATACTTTTCGGAATTCTGTAAATCTTGCTTTGTTGTGGAATGTAATGAATTTCTGAGTTTCAAACAGTTCGGTGTTTTTTTCTGAATCCAAACCAGAATATAGTATGATGTAATTTTTGAACATGTTGCTTGACATCTAATAAAAAATCATGCCCAATTATAGGCGGGTCTCCTCTCTTTACAATTTCCCTTTCTACATTTTACAATTTCTATGGAGTAGTTTTGATAAGAACATGGCCAATTTACTTAACCTTTGGTATAGCTTGTTTTATTTTCATATGATGCTAAGCTAGCTAGGTTGAATTTCCTGAAGAGGCATATATGCTTCTTGGCAATGATAGGATTGGCTTTTGGAGTTTAGATTTCCTGTGACGGGGGGATACACCCTGGGTAGCCTCATTCGCACCTCAATAGTTTTTAAGACATCGGGGATGGCCAAGCTCCTCAGCCCGACTAGTCGCAAGGCCGGCCCACGGGGCCGGCTGGTGCCAACAGGCCGCCTCCTAGAAGGAGGCGGACACCAAGAAGGTGGCGCACCCCGGCAGGGGGCAAGGGCATGGGCTGACTCCTACCAGGTGGCCCCTCGCCTCCTCAAAGTTTGCACCCAACTGCTACGACAAGACAAGGCGTGGCAACAGTGCAACTTGCCACCCCCAAATCCAGGATGGAGCGTGGCCACAGTGTGGGCGTACCAAGCGGACACCCCTCACCTGACACGACAATGTAGCCACGCTGCCCATGACATTGCCTATGTCAGACGGGGCGATGCTCCCACGAGGGCTGTCGGTGTGGCCCACAGACGGCAGGACCCACCTGTCTGCGTATCACCATAAGGCGGCAAGGCCAGAACATGCGGCCACAAGGGGAGGTCGACTCCTAGTAGGCGGTCATCCCTCCTTGGAGTATGTGTGCCATTAACCTGAAGTGACGGGGTGTGGCTATAGGAATCTCCCGCCAGGCGGTGGTACTGTAGCCATAAGCCCGCCAACCAAGCTATCGCCATCATAGGCGAGGCTACAGTGCAGCATAGTCCTCCTGGCCCGCAGGCGGCGGGCCCTACCTGTCGGCGAGTTCATGGCAGTAGGCGGGGCCCACTAGGCGGCGGGTCCCAGCTACCAGCGGAGAAGCCGGAGCCCGGAGACACTAACGGTCGGGTCCTACAACCAGCTAGATTATCATTGTACCCCTGGGGGTAAGCCTATATAAACCCCCCAGGCTCACCCATGCAAAGGGTTCACCATTCTAGCCACCACACACCCATGTAGCTAGGGAAGGAGTAGAGCTAGCTTGCCTTCTTCCTCCTCTAGCCAAACAGCTCAAGGAGCACCCTTGTAGCTACGCTATTTGATCATAGTGATGTGGAGACCCCGCAGAGAAGGATTAGGGGTGTTATCTCCACCGAGAGCCCCGAACCTAGGTAAGAACCGACGTCATTTGAGTTCTTGCCTACTCCCACTTCTAGAGCCCGGCAACGCACTCCTGTCCCCACACATGATAAGCCATCCCTTGGCATATGTCGAGGAAATACCACGACATTTGGCTCCCACCATGGGGCTAAGCACACCGTTATCCGGAGACATGTTCTGGATGGGAACCCGTTTCCTTCCCCGCGAGCACAGCCAGCCTGGCGCGTCGGATGGCGCTTGCGCCGACACGTTGTGCGGCATGGAGGTCGCCTGCGCTGCGAGCTCCCTTGCCGATCTCCTTGGTGGAGTCCACCTCAGCGATGAGCCCGCCCCTGACGCGGGATCGGCCAGCTCCTAGAGCTGCCTCGTCGACCTCCTTGGCAAGCTCCACCTCTCCAACAAGCTCGCCTCCAACTTGGAGTCCGTCAGCTCCCCCGATCCGCCCGTTGAGATGCTCATCGACTCCGACATGGCAGATGCTAATGCCTACCCCGACCATGTAGAGATCATCGACGATCTGCTCCCTTCTGTGGACAGCATCACAGAGGTGATGGCCATTAGTCAGGATGGAGCCTCCGCCCGAGTGGACAGGAATCCGCTGCGGGCAGCCCTATGAACCCTCTCCGCTCTAGTCGAGGAAGGCACGGATGGCGCGACGCTGGAGGCATACCACGTCTCGCTCCTCGACAGCGCCAACCAGTTGGCCGCCATGAGGCGCCTCACTGACGCCTACCAGCGCGAGATCGACCGCGATGTAGGCGGCACTCCGGCTGCTAGAGAGCCCAACCGGCTAGGCGCAGTCCGACAATGCGGCGCCGCCATTGCCGGCATGTTGGGAGCCGACCGCCCAGTCTACGCCACCCCCATGGAGAACCTATGTGTTGCCCGGGTGGCAGCAGATGAGCTGGACCGCCTGGAGGGCGACGAAAGCGCTGCATGACAGAGCGCCTTCAGCAGCTCCTCGACGCGGCCACCGCGCAGCAAGAAGTCGGCCACCGTGTGGTGGAACCTGGCGTGCAAGATGAGAACCGTCCCCCTCGCCGCGAGCATGGTGCGACCTCTCGGTCCCCAACAGCCGGCACTCATGGTCGAAGGAACCTGGACCCGGCTGCTAGCCGCAGTCGGCGCACGCACATCATGATCAAGCGCGACCAAGACGGCCGCCCAAGAGCAGTGGAATAGCGCGATGACCGCCCGCCTCCCCCATGCAGGGAGAGACGCGCCTCCCCGCCGCCTGTCGAGCATCCGACTCTCGGAGGCCGGTTGGACCACCGTGAGGGAGTTGGAGAGAATGATGCCCGCCACCAGATCGACCGACTCGCTCGATCCCTGGCGATAGAAGAGGAAGATGCAGTCGGCCTGCCTTGTTTCGGCCCCCGCATACGTGACGAGCCCTTTCCCAAAGGGTTCTCGCTCCCACGAGACACTCCCAAGTACAACGGCTCCATGAAGCCGGAGGATTCGCTGGTTGACTACTCCACCGCAGTCAACATAGCAAGAGGCAATAGGAGTGTTGTTGTGAAGTATGTTCCACTCATGCTCCAGGGCACGGCCCAGACATGGTTGAACAGCCTCAAGTTGAATAGCATCAACAGCTGGCTAGATTTCACTGAAGTCTTCATCCGCAACTCTACCAGCACCTACAAGCGCACGCCCAAGCCTCGCCAACTCTCTATGTGCGTCCAAGGCCCGACTGAGTCCACCCGCGACTACTTAACGTGCTGGGGCGAGCTGCGGAACTCTTGCGAAGGGGTGCATGAGGTGCAAGCCATAGAGTACTTCACCGCCGGGTGCATAGAAGGCACCTTACTCAAGCACAAGCTCCTCTGTGATGAGCCAGCCACCCTAGACGAGCTGCGGATCATAGCGGACAAATATGCCACAGCCAACTCATCCATGAAGTCAGAACCCCGAGTGGACGCGACCGGGAAGGTGCTCCCTCTAGCTCCCCAAACACCGCCTGGTGACACCAACCGGTGCTAGCAAAGCGACAACCAGCGCAAGGCCCAGCAGTCGGCTTCCAACAGCTGGCAGGTAGCAGCAGTCGAAGATCAGCAGCCGGCTAGTCAGCCCGCCCCCAAGCGGCAGCGAACTAGCAAGGGAGCATGGTTGCCCGCCCTGTCCTTCGAGCAGGCCCTCGACGCCCCATGCAAGTTCCACAGCGGTGCAAAGCCATCCAACCACACCACTTGGAAGTGCATTTGGCTCGCTCGGATCGCCAAGGGCGAGGCCCTCCCACCTCACCAGCCGGCCCTCCAGCTCCGGCCACTCAGCAGCTAGCAGCTCGACCTGTTGGCGCCATCCAAGACAAGTTCCCTGACGAACACGCCGCCTACATTGTTTTCACAAGTGAAGCCGGCGACAAGCATAGCAAACGGCAGCAGCACCGAGGGGTCAACGCTGTCAGCTCAGAAGCTCCCACCTGCATGCATTGGTCAGAGAGGCCCATCACCTGGAGCCAGGCTGACCACCCGGCTGTGATGCCCAATCCAGGTTCATATGCCCTGGTGCTCGAAGCAACCTTTGCAACGGAGAGGCGGACCTGCCAGTTCAGCAGAGTTCTAATAGATGCCGGCAGCAGCATCAACATACTGTACCGCGAGACCATGGAGCGGCTGGGTATCAAGGCAAAGCAGCTTCAGCCAAGCCGGACTGTCTTGCATGGCATAGTTCCCGGCCTCTCCTGCTCTCCAATCGGCAAGATCAAGATTGACGTCCTCTTCAATGACAGGGATCACTTCCGCTGCGAGCCAATCTGGTTCGAGGTGGTCGACCTAGAAAGCCCCTACTACGCGCTCTTGGGCCGCCCTGTGTTGGCCAAGTTCATGATGATCCCACACTATGCATACCTGAAGGCCAAGATGCCGGGCACCAAGGGCATCATCACCATTGCCGGAGATTACAAGAAGTCACAAGATTGCACTACTGCCAGCAGCCGGCTAGCCGAGTCCCTTGTCGTCGCTCAAGAAAAACGGCTCCTTGACTGGATGGTAGCCGTGGACAGCTAGAAGCCGGCCATGCCGACTGATCCCAAGGAGGCAGAAGCAGGGGCCTCCTTCCAGCCGGCCAAAGAAACCAAGTGGATTCCCCTGGACCTGGAGCACCCGGAAAGATTTGTTGTCATGGGCACTGGCCTTGACAGCAAATAGGAAGGCGAGCTCGTCGATTTCCTCCATGAGAACCGAGACATCTTCGCATGGTCCCCCAAAGACATGCCGGGTGTCCTGACGGATTTCGCCGAGCACAAACTGCATGTGAGGCCGGATGCCAAGCCGGTCAGGCGACCCCTCTGTCGCCTGTCATAAGAGAAGAGAAGGATTGTTGGAGAAGAGATCGCCCGACTGCTAGCAGCCGGATTTATCATGGAAGTATTCCACCCGGACTGGCTTGATAACCCAGTCCTCGTGTTGAAGAAGAACAACAAATGGTGCATGTGCATTGATTACACCAGTCTCAACAAAGCCTGCCCCAAAGACCTGTTTGCTCTACCACGGATAGACCAAGTGATTGACTCCACAGCCGGATGTGAGCTGTTGTCTTTCCTAGATGCCTATTCTGCCTACCACTAGATCAAGCTGGATCCGGCTGATTGCCTGAAGACCGCCTTCATCACACCATTCGGCGCTTTCTGCTACATCACCATGATGTTCGGCTTGAGAAATGCCGGTGCTACCTTCCAACTCTGTATGCAGAAGTACTTGTTGAAGCAACTCGGACGCAATGCCCACGTCTACATGGAAGACATTGTGGTGAAGACGGAGAAGCATGGCACCCTAATGGAAGACCTCAAGAAGACCTTTGAGAACCTGCACCGCTTCAACATCAAGCTCAACCCAGAGAAATGTGTCTTCGGTGTACCAGCCGGCCAGCTCCTTGGCTTCCTTGTCTCAAAACGCGGCATCGAGTGCAACCCTGTCAAGATCAAGGCCATCAAGCGGATGGAGAAACCCACCAAGTTGTGTGACGTACAAAAGTTCACTGGGTGCCTGGCATCCCTCAGCCGCTTCATCAGTCGGCTGGGCGAGAAGGCACTCCATCTATACTAACTCATGAAGAAAACCAGTTGCTTCGAGTGGAACGACCAGGCGGACGCCGCCTTCCTCCAACTCAAGCGTATGATGTCAACATCGCCTATCCTGGCGGCTCCGGCCGCTAAAGATCCCATGCTCTTCTACATTGCTGCCACCAACCGAATCATCAGCATGCTGATTGTCGTCAAGCATCCAGAAGCTGGCAAGGTCCAGTCGGTCCGGAGGCCGGTATACTACCTAAGCAAGGTCATGTCGGTCTCCAAGCAAAACTACCCCCATTACCAGAAGATGTGCTACAGCGTGTGATACATCTCTAACGTATCTACTTTTCCAAACACTTTTGCCCTTGTTTTGGACTCTAACTTGCATGATTTGGATGGAACTAACCTGTACTGACATTGTTTTTAGCAGAACTGCCATGGTGTTATTTTGTGCAGAAATAAAGGTTCTCGGAATGACCTAAAAATCCACAGAGACACGTTTTGGAATTAATAAAAAATATTGGCAAAAGAATCAGCATCAGGGGGCCCACATCCTGTCCACGAGGGTGTAGGGCACCCCCTCAGGCGCGCCCCTGCCTCGTGGGCCCCCTAGGACTCAACCGACCTCAACCCAAACTCCATATATTCACTTTTAGGGAGAAAAAAATCAAGAAGAAGGATTCATCGCGTTTTACGATACGGAACCACCGCCAAGCCCTAATCTTCCTCGGTAGGGCTGTTCTGGAGTCCGTTCGGGGCTCCGGAGAGGGGAATCCATCGCCATCGTCATCATCAACCATCCTCCATCACCAATTTCATGATGCTCACTGTCGTGCGTGAGTAATCCCATTGTAGGCTTGCTAGACGGTGATGGGTTGGATGAGATTTACCATGTAATCGAGTTAGTTTTGTTAGGGTTTGATCCCTACTATCCATTATGTTCTAAGATTGATGTTGCTATGACTTTGCCATGCTTAATGCTTTTCACTAGGGCCCGAGTGCCATGATTTCAGATCTGAACCTTTTATGTTTTCATGAATATATGTGAGTTCTTGATCCTATCTTGCAAGTCAATAGTCACCTACTATGTGTTATGATCCGACAACCCCGAAGTGACAATAATTGGGACCACTCCCGATGATGACCGTAGTTTGAGGAGTTCATGCATTCACTAAGTGCTAATGCTTTGGTCCGGTACTCTATTAAAAGGAGGCCTTAATATCCCTTAGTTTCCAATAGGAACCCGCTGCCACGGGAGGGTAGGACAAAAGATGTCATGCAAGTTCTTTTCCATAAGCATGTATGACTATATTCGGAATACATGCTTACATTACATTGATGGATTGGAGTTAGTTCTGTGTTACCCTATGTTATAACTGTTGCATGAGGAATTGCATCCGACATAATTATCCATCATTGATGCATTGCCTACGAGCTTTTCACATCTTGATCTTTGCTTAGTTACTTCTCCGTTGCCACTGTTACGATTACTACAAAACTGCTACTGTTACTTTTGCCACCATTATCATTACTTCCATACTACTTTGCTACTAAATACTTTGCTGCAGATATTAAGTCTTTCAGGTGTGGTTGAATTGACAACTCAGCTACTAATACTTGAGAATATTCTTTGGCTCCCCTTGTGTTGAATCAATAAATTTGGGTTGAATACTCTACCCTCGAAAACTGTTGCGATCCCCTATACTTGTGGGTTATCAAGACTATTTTCTGGCGTCGTTGCCGGGGAGCATAGCTCTATTCTTTGAGTCACTTGGGATTTATATCTGCTGATCACTATGAGGAACTTGAAAGATGAAATAACCAAGATTTTTCCCTTAACTACGAGGGGAGGTAAGGAACTGCCATCTAGATATGCACTTGATTCACCTTCTATTTTGAGTAAACTTGCGACACCTGCACCTGCTATTGATTCTGATATGTCGCATGTTATTGATGATGCCACTTCTGCTATGCATGATGCTTATGATGAAAATACTTCTATGCTTGATAATATTGTGCCATTAGGTGAATTTCTTGATGAACAACTTGCTAGGTTAGGTAGAATGAAATTATTGAAACTGATAATATTGATGAAAGTGATGATGAAGATTCTCCCCCTACATATGAATTGCCTGATGTGCCTGAGGGTTACGTTATGGATGAAGAAACTGCTAGAGACCTTTTTTGCTTGCAAAGATAGATATGATCTTAAGAAATTGTTAGCTAAGCTGAAAGAGAAGTCTTTGAATGCTAGAATGAAATATGACCCTGCTTTTGCTACTTCACCTATTTGTATTTCTAATAAGGATTATGATTTCTCTGTCGATCCTGAGTTAATTACTTTGGTTGAATCTGATCCTTTTTATGGCTATGAATCTAAAACTGTTCTGGCACATCTTACTAAACTGAATGATATACACCCTATTTACTCATGAGGAAAAAAATCGCTATTATTATATCCTTAAGTTACTTCCGTTCTCATTAAAGGGTGACGCTAAAATATGGTTTAATTCTCTTGCTCCTGGTTGTGTGCGCAGTCCCCAGGATATGATTTATTACTTCTCTGCTAAATATTTCCCCGCTCATAAGAAACAAGCTTCCTTAAGGGAAATATATAATTTTGTGCAAATTGAAGAAGAGAGTCTCCCACAAGCTTGGGGAAGGCTTCTCCAATTACTTAATGCTTTGCCTAATCATCCTCTCAAGAAAAATGAAATACTTGATATCTTCTATAATGGACTAACAGATGCTTCCAGAGACCACCTGGATAGTTGTGCTGGTTGTGTTTTCAGGGAAAGAACTGTTGAGCAAGCTGAATTGCTATTGAATAATATATTGAGCAATGGTAATGATTGGACACTTCCCGAGCCAACTCCTAAGCCAACTCTGAAGAAATGGGGTATTCTATTTCTTGATCCTGAAGATATGCAAGAGGCAAAGAAATCTATGAAAGAAAAAGGTATTAAAGCTGAAGATGTTAAGAATTTACCACTTATTGAACAAACACATGGTCTTGATAACCCGACACAGGTAGTAAAGGTAAATTCTCTCTATAGATTTGATGAAGGTGATATTCCTCGTTATAAGTCTTCTAGCCAATGCTTGGATGAGTTTGATAATTTTATTGTTAAACAAGAAAACTTCAATGCTTATGTTGGTAGACAATCTAAACATAATGCTAATATGATTGAACACTTGAGTGATTATATGTCTAGAGTTAAAGGTGATCTTAAGCTTATTAGTAAACATGCTTCTATGGTTACCACTCAAGTAGAACAAGTACTTAAAGCACAATATGATTTGCTCAATGAGTTAAATAATAAGAACAATGATAATGATGTTAGAGTTATGACTAGGGGTGGTAGAATGACCCAGGAACCTTTGTATCCTGAGGGTCATCCTAAGAGATTTGAGCAAGTTTCTTAGAGAACTAATATTGATGCACCTAGTCCTTCGATGAAAAAGAAAAAGAAAAATGATAGGACTTTGCATGCTTCTAGTGAACCTGTTATTGACACACCTAAGAATCCTAGTGATATTTCTATTTCAGATGCTGAAACACAATCTGGTAATGAACATGAACCTAGTGATAATGTTAATAATGATGTTCATGTTGATGCTCAACCTAGTAATAATAATGATGTAGAAATAAAAGAAAGATATCGGAAGCTGAAATTTCCATCATGCTTGCTAATTACACTTTTAAGGGTGGAATACCAAAGAAACTTGGAGATCCAGGAGTACCAACTATACCATGTTCCATTAAAAGAAACTATGTTAAAACTGCTTTATGTGATCTTGGAGCCGGTGTTAGTGTTATGCCTCTCTCTTTATATCGTAGACTTGATTTGAATAAGTTGACACCTACTGAAATCTCTTTGCAAATGACCGATAAATCAGCCGCTATACCCGTGGGTATTTGTGAGGACGTGCCTATTGTGGTTACAGACGTTACTATTTTAACGGACTTTGGTATTCTTGATATTCCCAAGGACGATAGTATGTCGATCATCCTTGGTAGACCTTTTCTAAATACTACAGGGGCTGTTATTGATTGCAACAAAGGCAATGTCACTTTTCATGTTAATGGTAATGAGCATACGGTACACTTTCCGAAGAAACAACCTCAAGTTCATAGTATCAATTCTATTGGAAAATTTTCAACGATTACTATTGGAGGTTTTGAATTTCATCTTCATACTGTCAAGAAGAAATATGATATTATTGTTGTTGGGGACATGCATATCCCCATTGAGGTAACCTAGTGTTATTCGAAAATTCTCCGGTTTCATGTTATTCGGAAGAAGTTTATTAACAAGAATTGATCAACCTTGTTAGTGGATTACTTTTGATGAGAATGAGATGGATGAAGTTAGAAAGAACAACTCTTTGTACCCACTCTTTACTTTCTTTTATCTAATTTAAATAAAGAAAAAATAGTATTTTTCTGTCTGTTTTCTGAATTATCCATGCAATAAAAAATACCTCGAAAATAAAAGTTCTCAGATACGTCTCCAACGTATCTATAATTTTTTATTGTTCCATGCTATTATGTTACCTGTTTTGGATGTTTATGCGCTTTACTTTACACTTTTATATCATTTTTGGGACTAACCTACTAACTGGTGGCCCAGCCCGAATTGCTGTTTTTTTGCCTATTTCAGTGTTTCGAACACAAGCAATACCAAACGGAGTCCAAACGGAATGAAACCTTCGGGAGCGATCTTTTTGGAACAAACGCAATCTAGGAGACTTGGAGTGGACGTCAATAAGCAGCCAAGGCGGCCACAAGGGTGCAAGGCACGCCCTAGGGGAATGGGCACGTCCCCCACCGTCGTGGGCCCCTCTGGCTCCCCTGACTGACCTCCTTCGCCTATATATATCTACGTACCCCGAAAACATCTAGGAGCACCACGATACCTTATTTCCACCGCCGCAACCTTCTGTACCCGTGAGATCCCATCTTGGAGCCTTCACCGGCGCTCCGTCGGAGGGGGAATCGATCATAGAGGGCTTCTACATCAACACCATAGCCTCTTCGGTGAGTTGTGAGTAGTTTGCCATAGACCTTCGGGTCCATAGTTATTAGCTAGATGGCTTCTTCTCTCTCTTTGAATCTCAATAAAATGTTCTCCTCGATCTTCTTGGAGATCTATTCGATGTAACTCTTTTTACGGTGTGTTTGTCAAGATCCGATGAATTGTGGGTTTATGATCAAGCTTATCTATGAGAAATATTTGAATCTCCTCTAAATTCTTTTATGTATGATTGGTTATCTTTGCAAGTCTCTTCAAATTATCAGTTTGGTTTGGCCTACTAGATTGATCTTTCTTGCAATGGGAGAAGTGCTTAGCTTTGGGTTCAATCTTGCAGTGTCCTTTCCCAGTGACAACAGGGGCAGCAAGGCACGTATTGTATTGTTGCCATCGAGGATAAAAAGATGGGGTTTATATCATAATGCTTGAGTTTATCCCTCTACATCATTTCATCTTGTTTAATGCGTTACTCTATTCTTATAAACTTAATACTATAGATGCATGCTGCATGGCGGTCGATGTGTGGAGTAATAGTAGTAGATGCAGGTAGGAGTCGGTCTACTTGTAGCGGACGTGATGCCTATATACATGATCATGCCTAGATATTCTCATAACTATGCACTTTTCTATCAATTGCTTGACAGTAATTTGTTCACCCACCGTAAAAATTATGCTATCTTGAGAGAAGCCACTAGTGAAACATATGGCCCCCGGGTCTATCTTTTATCATATAATTTTCCAATCTACTTTATTTTGCAACCTTTACTTTCCAATCTATATCATAAAAATACCAAAAATATTTATCTTATCTTATTATCTCTATCAGATCTCACTTTCGCAAGTGGCCGTGAAGGGATTGACTACCCCTTTATCGCATTGGTTGCAAGGTTCTTGTTTGTTTGTGTAGGTACGAGGGACTTGCGTGGAGCCTCCTACTGGATTGATACCTTGGTTCTCAAAAACTGAGGGAAATACTTACGCTACTTTGCGACATCACCCTTTCCTCTTCAAGGGAAAACCAACATAGTGCTCAAGAGGTAGCAAAAAGGATTTCTGGCGTCGTTGTCGGGGAGGTCTATGCACAAGTCAAGACATACCAAGTACCTGTCGTGGGGAAACTGGATCCACGGACACCTATGGGGCCGGCGGACCGAGCCCCTTTCGGTTCGGCGGGGGGCGGAGATCGCACGAAGAGCAGATCGAGGCGAGGCACATGAGCGATTTACCCAGCTTCGGAGCTCTCCGGAGAGATAATACTCCTACTGCTGCATGTCTGATTGTATTGAGTTCTTGCTCGGGAGCGCTGAGTGCTACAGTACACTCTAGCTGCTAACGAGACAGAGCGTGAGTGTTTTCTGGCCTCGAACCCCCCTCTACGTTGCGCATGGGCCTCCTTTTATATGCTCAAGGGGTCACCGACAGGTGGCAACGTAGACAAGGGCAAAAATGGGAAAGGAGTTGCGGTTGGTACAACTACTTCTACAGTGTATCATACCTAACCCTGACGGTAGGGGACAAAGGCATTAAATGCCCGTCTGTGTCGCCAAATAGTGCGAAAAGGGACCGTCAGGGGCGCCACCACTTGCCACGATGGCAATCTTGTCAGCGCCGCTTGCCTCCTCGCACCGCTGGCTGCACAGCCTCTCGCCACGCGCGCCTGGAATGGTCCCAGAGCGACACGTTGGTGGATGTGCTGGAGCGTGGGTACAGAGTGGTAGCTTGCCGCGGCAAGCGCCTTGCCGCGGTCGTTGTCTTGTCGCGTCCGGAAGCTTGTCACTCACCGGGCCTAGCCGGGACGCGTGGCGCGTCACGGCAAGTTCCTTGAGATGCCTTGGTTGGCCTTCCCGGCAAGCTCCTCTTGTCGGGGCCTTGTCTCCTTGACTTGAATACTTTGTTCTTGAATAGCTTCAAAGGAACCACGGAGGATCTCCGCGGTTACCCGGCAAGCCTTGCCGCGGGGTGCTGCGACTTCCCGTGCACAAGTTCGGGATACTAGGGTACCCCTACTCTAGTACACCGACAGGAGCCCCTGGGCCTGGGCCACACACGGTGCCGAGCGCTGTTGGGCCAGGCCCAAAATAGGGCACGGGCACGTGCGGCCTGGGTTACGGCGTATCTTACTCCGTATCCAAAACGCCCTCCCCTAACGGCATGCGTTGAATGCAGCGTCGTGGGAGAGATCGTGGGTGGTTTCTTCGAAAGTTGTTGGTGAAGGTGGCCTTCCGCAATCCGGGCCTCAACCTCACCAACGTCCTCAAGACCTTGCCGGCGGAGGCCGATCTGGAAGCGCTCAAGACCCTTGTCGCACCCATTGCGGACAAGGTGAGCGAGGTCAAGAGGGTTGACGGCGATTGCGTAGATTAGGCCGCCTGTTTTCTCCTTTTCTTGTTGCTGCTGGCCATGTTATGAGAACCATCTGTTAGAGCTGCGACAAGCTATTTTGCAATATAACTCTATCTTGGGTAGTGATTGCTATGTTATTTCCTTTACTTGACTCCTTCCTTTGTATGTTTTTGCCCTACGCTTTTAGGGAACTTGTCGGCGCAGGCACCTTAGCCGCGAGCGCTGAGTGCGGGACGTCAGCAGCCTGCTGGCGGTGCCGCTACCGACAAGAAACCTTGTCGCAACTAGTCGCAGCTCACTTAAGTTGTTGAGCGGACTCAAAACAAAGTAAGGGCGCAACTAGCTACGAGTTGGTTCCTCCGCGCACAGGTTTTCCATACAAAGCACGGTCATTCGAGGAAGATAACTTAAAAATTTTAAAACTGATTGCTCAAACTTTGGTAACTTAGCTTTACTGTCGTTTGCGTCCCGGTAAGGCGAAACTTTCTTGAACGACGCCTAGTCCACACCATTATCTTCTCCTTTCCCCCCGGCAAACTTGTGGGCGAGGGAACCTTCCTTTTTTGAGAAAAAGAAAGAAGAGAAAATAAAGATATGGAGCCTTACGGCTCGTTATTGCTTACAGAGGGTAGGCGCTGCACAAAGTGTCAGATAACACATGCAAAAAATAGAAAGCACGAAATTGACAAGATGTGCGGAGCACACGAGCTTTACTTATGCACGGGGTCTGCGCCCGGCTTTGTACAAAGGATTGCATGCAACAGCGGCAAGACTTGTACAAAAGGTGGTTGCCGGAACAGGTTCCGGCAACCGCGCCTTACGGGTAAAACTTGCGAAGATGCTCAATGTTCCAGGAGTTGCTCACCGGAGTGCCATCTTCGGTCTCAAGGCGGACAGCGCCAGGCCTAGTGACTCGTTTCACCCGGTAAGGGCCTTCCCACTTCGGCGTCAACTTGTTGGAATTCTTGGCGGACTGAACGCGCCGAAGAACAAGGTCGCCTTCCTCGAGACTTCTGGCATTAACTTTGCGGCTATGGTAGCGGCGCAAAGCTTGCTGGTATCGAGCAGCTCGTACAGCAGCCTGAAGACGGTCCTCCTCAAGGAGCAGCGCGTCATCTTGTCGCAGCTGCTCTTGCTCAAGCTCATCATAAGCGAGCACTCGAGGCGACCCGTATACGAGTTCTGTGGGGAGAACTGCCTCTGCTCCATAGACTAGAGCTAAAGGTGTCTGGCTAGTGGCTCGATTTGGCGGCGTCCTGATCGACCAAAGAACCACCGGCAGCTCCCCAATCCAGTTCGTTCCGCACTTGCGCAGCCTGTCGAAAGTCCTGGTCTTGAGCCCGCGCAGCACTTCAGCATTTGCCCTCTCCGCTTGACCGTTGCTTCTCGGATGAGCAATGAAGCGAAGCGCACCTTAGCGCCAAGATCTTGGGCGTCTTGCATGAAGGTGCGGCTCGTGAATTGCGTCTTTGTTGTCGATGATGGTCTGGTTAGGGATCCCAAACGGCAAACAATCGACCAAGAACTTGATCGCTGATTGTCTTGTCACCTTCCTCATGCTTCCACTTCCGGCCACTTTGTGAACTTGTCGATTACAGCGTACAAGTACTCAAAGCCCCGACAACTCGGGGAAAAGGGCCGAGGATGTCGAGCCCCAGACGAAAAATGGCGAGGATAAAGGGATCGTCGGAGAGCTTGAGCTGGCTGGTGTATCTGCTTGGAATGGGCCGCACGCTTCACACTTGGTTACTTGTGCGGTTGCATCTGGAGGGCTGTCGGCCAAACGAAACCTTGCCGAAATGCTTTGCCGGCAAGTGCTCTTGCGCCAATGTGGTGACCACATATGCCTCCATATATCTCTGCCAACAGCTTTTGTCCATCTTCCCGGTGAATACACTTCAATTTCACACCGTTGAGTCTTCTTCTGTACAGTGTGTTGTCGACAAACTAGTACATACTTGACTATCGGGCTACTCTTTCTGCTTCTTCTTGCTCTTCGGGAAGTTCTCCTGTCTGAAGGACAAGGACAATCTGTTGTGCCCATGCTGGAGCTTGCGGCTCGACAACAAGGACTAAAGGCATATCTGCTGCTGCGGGAACATCCGCTTCTACGGCGAGAACCTGCGGCTCAGCCGGAGCTTGACGTTCCCCGGCAAGCTTGCCGGAGCAAAACTTGTCGGGAGCGTCTGCTTCAACGGAACAAACCCTAGAGCTTGCCGGAGCAGACTGCTCCTCAGCACCCTTGGTGTTGATCCTGGGGACCTTCTTGGCAGCGGCTTCGGGAAGCTCTGCCGGAAAATAGTCACCAGAAATCAACTTCCTCTTCTTGCTGTCGTTCGTGAAGAACTTGGCGCTGATCGCGACGAGCTCGTGGATCTGATGTTGCGGTGGAGTCGCTGTCGAGGTGGATCCGGTGAGTCGGCGATCTTGGCCTTCGGGGTGGAGAGTGCATGGTGGTTGCACCCCCACCGGTTTTGTCGCCATCGGCTCGCGCCTGGCAATCTTGCCGCGGCTGCGATGTACCCGGCTGCCGTGGAGTGTCGCCGTTGGCGAAGCCGATGAGACTCTGAATGGTGGCCCTCCATTCGTCGATCTTGTTTGCCGTTGGAGGGTAATCCAGAAGCAGTTGAGCTCGTGCCAAAGCTTCTGCTGGAGTTTTGGGTGGCGGTGGCGAACGGTGCGAGGAGCGGGATATGCTCGGACTTCTAACTATGTCAGAAGGAGCATTATCTCGTCCAGGCGACCGTGCCATGCTCGTGCCAGCATGTTGGTGCGCATGCTGGTCTTGAGCACCCCGAGATCCACCAGCTCGATCTTGGTCCAACAAACGTATGGTACCGTGAGTACCATGACGCTGTCGGTCCCGCGCCTCCTGAGATGGGCGCGGTGCATGTACGAACGCCGAAGTCTGCGCAGCCTTGTCCTTGGACCTGGCAGCACCGTGAGCTCCCTTCTCGACGCCCGTTCCTCCGCCGGCATCTACCCCACCACCCGTTTGCTCCGGTGGCGGTGGGATCGATGCAGACGGAGCAGCCGCCTTCGAGGTCTTCTTCTTCGGCGGCATGTCGATGAAGATGAAGAAGATGAAGATCTGGCTCGTGTGAACGCCGGATCAGGTTCACACAACCTCGATGCCCCCTACCTGGCGCGCCAAAGATGTCGTGGGGAAACTGGATCCACGGACACCTATGGGGCCGGTGGCCCGAGCCCCTTTCGGTTCGGCGGGGGGCGGAGATCGCATGAAGAGCAGATCGAGGCGAGGCACACGAGCGATTTACCCAGCTTCGGAGCTCTCTAGAGAGATAATACTCCTACTGCTGCATGTCTGATTGTATTGAGTTCTTGCTCGGGAGCGCTGAGTGCTATAGTACACTCTAGCTGCTAACGAGACCGAGCATGAGTGTTTTCTGGCCTCGAACCCCCCTCTACGTTGCGCATGGGCCTCCTTTTATATGCTCAAGGGGTCACCGACAGGTGGCAACGTAGACAAGGGCAAAAATGGGAAAGGAGTTGCGGTTGGTACAACTACTTCTACAGTGTATCATACCTAACCCTGACGGTAGGGGACAAAGGCATTAAATGCCCGTCTGTGTCGCCCAAATAGTGCGAAAAGGGACCGTCAGGGGCGCCACCGCTTGCCACGATGGCAATCTTGTCAGCGCCGCTTGCCACCTCGCACCACTGGCTACACAGCCTCTCGCCACGCGCGCCTGGAATGGTCCCAGAGCGACACATTGGTGGATGTGCTGGAGCATGGGTACAGAGTGGTAGCTTGCCGCGGCAAGCGCCTTGCCGCGGTCGTTGTCTTGTCGCGTCTGGAAGCTTGTCGCTCACCGGGCCTTGCCGGGACGCGTGGCGCGTCGTGGCAAGTTCCTTGAGATGCCTTGGTTGGCCTTCCCGGCAAGCTCCTCTTGTCGGGGCCTTGTCTCCTTGACTTGAATACTTTGTTCTTGAATAGCTTCAAAGGAACCACGGAGGACCTCGGCGGTCACCTGGCAAGCCTTGCCATGGGGTGCTGCGACTGCCCGTGCACAAGTTCGGGATACTAGGGTACCCCTACTCTAGTACACCGACAGTACCCATCACAAACTCTTCTCCTTCGCATTACATCATTTGCCATTTGCCTCTCGTTTTCCTCTCCCCCACTTCACCTTTGCCTTTTCTTCGCCCCTCTTTCGTTTGATCTTGTGTTACCATGTGCCTTCTTTTTGCTTGCATCTTCGCTTGCTAAAACTTTATGGATCCTCATCCACTTGCTAATCTTTTTAATAGATCCAATTATGATGAACCTATTGCTAGTGAGTTGAGTGCACTAGATTATCTTTATGAGGTTTTGCTTGAAATTCGTAAATCTGAAAATTGTGGTGAAGAAAATTATGAGAGATTCATGATAGCTCCTTGAATAAAAAGCATGATTGCAATGATTTTAATATAAATTCTATTGATGTCAATTGTGCTAATAATATGCAAAACCCTAATCTTGGGGATGCTAGTTTTGCTATGTCCACTACTTGTTGCAATGATCATGATTGGGGTGATTCTTCTTATGATCTTGAACATTTATTTAAGCCCCATGATGAATATGAGATTGATAATAGTGTTTGCAATATTATTGAAAGTGGGTTTGGAAGAGTGTCAACTTTAGATCCCACATATTTTGAGAATGTTCAATCTTATGAAATTTTTGATAAAAGTTGGTTTGGAGAGGTCATGACTTTAGTTAATGTTAATCCCACTACTTTGGAAGAGTGTCAACTTTGCATGAATGTGGATCATGTTGAGAATATATTATGTGATAGCTATTTTGTTGAATTTGCTTATGATCCTACATGTAATTATTATGAGAGAGGAAAATATCGTTGTAGAAATTTTCATGTTACTAAATTACCTCCCATTATGTTGAGATTGCTATTGTTTCTTTCCGCTTCCATGTATATGCTAGTTTTTGCTTGCTATGATAATTTGTTTGCCTATAAGATGCCTATGCATAGGAAGTATGTTAGACTTATATGTGTTTGTCACGTGTTTCACGATGCTCTCTTTGCGCTTCAATTCTTGTCTTTCATGTGAGCATCATCAAAACCGCAATGCCTAGCTAGGGGCGTTAAACGATAGCGCGTGTTGGGAGGCAACCCAATTTTATTTTTGTTCTTTGCTTTTTGTTCCTGTTTAGTAATAAATAATTCAAATATCCTCTGTTTAGATGTGGTTTTATGTTTTAATTAGTATTTGTGCCAAGTGGAACCTATAGGATCATCTTGGGTGAAAGTTAATTTGATCTTGCTGAAAAACAGAAACTTTTGCAAGCACGAGAATCATTTTAATAAATCACATAAACGTGGTTTTTAGTTAATTCTTCTTGAACTATATAAATAGACAAATTTCCTAGGACTTCCTATTTTTTCAGGATTTTTAGAGTTCCAGAAGTATTCTAAAGTTACAGATTACCACAAACTATTCTGTTTTTGACAGATTCTGTTTTTCGTGTGTTGTTTGCTTATTTTGATGAATCTATGGCTAGTATCGGGGGGTATGAACCATAGAGAAGTTGGAATATAGTTGGTTTAACACCAATATAAATAATGAATGAGTTAATTACAGTATCTTAAGTGGTGGTTTTTCTTTCTTGCACTAACGGAGCTCATGAGATTTCCTGTTGAGTTTTGTGTTGTGAAGTTTTCAAGTTTTGGATAAAGATTTGATGGACTATGGAATAAGGAGTGGCAAGAGCCTAAGCTTGGGGATGCCCATGGCACCCCAAGATAATTCAAGGACAACCAAAAGCCTAAGCTTGGGGATGCCCCGGAAGGCATCCCCTCTTTCGTCTTCATCTAACGGTAACTTTACTTGGAGCTATATTTTTATTCACCACATGATATGTGTTTTGCTTGGAGCGTCTTGTATGATATGAGTCTTTGATTTTTAGTTTACCACAATCATCCTTGCTGTACCCACCTTTTGGGAGAGACACACATGATTCAGAATTTATTAGAATACTCTATGTGCTTCACTTATATCCTTTGAGCTAGACAGTTTTGCTCTAGTGCTTCACTTATATCTTTTTAGAGCACGGCGGTGGCCTTATTTTGTAGAAATTATTGATCTCTCATGCATCAATTATATTATTTTGAGACTATTTTAGAACAGCATGGTATTTTCTATGGTTATAAAATTGATCCTAGAATGATGGGCATCCAAGTTGGGCATAATAAAAACTATCATCAAAAGTGCATTAAACACTATGACAATTTGATGCTTGATAATTGTTTTGAGATATAAAGGTGGTAATGTTAGAGTCATGCTAGTTGGGTAATTATGAAATTGAGAAATACTTGTGTTAAAGTTGGCAAGTCCCGTAGCATGCACGTATGGTAAAAGTTGTGTAACAAATATGTTGCATGGGGTGCTCTCTTGATTGCCTTCCTTATGTGCGGAGGTCGGGATCGCGCGATGGTTAACTCCTACCAACCCTTACCCTAGGAGCTTGCGTAGTAGTACTTTTCTTCGAGGGCTAATAAACTTTTGCAATAAGTATATGAGTTCTTTATGACTAATGTGAGTCCATGGATTATACGCACTCTCACCCTTCCACCATTGCTAGCCTCTCTTATGCCGTGCAACGTTCGTCGGTATCATACACCCACCATTTACCTTCCTCAAAACAGCCACCATACCTACCTATTATGGCATTTCCATAGCCATTCCAAGATATATTGCCATGCAACTTTCCACCGTTCCATTTATTATGACACCCTCCATCATTGTCATATTGCTTTTGCATGATCATGTAGTTGACATCGTAATTGTGTCAAGGCCACCTTCATAATTCTTTCATACATGTCACTCTTGATTCATTGCATATCCCGGTACACCGCCAAAGGCATTCACATAGAGTCATATTGTGTTCTAAGTATTGAGTTGTAATTCTTGAGTTGTAAATCAATAAAAGTGTGATGATCTTCATTATTAGAGCATTTTCCCAAGTGAGGAAAGGATGATGGAGACTATGATTCCCCCACAAGTAGGGATGAGACTTCGGACTTTATAAAAATAAAAGAGGCCAAAGAAGCCTGCCAAAAAAGGGAAAAGAGAAAAGGGACAATGTTAATATCCTTTTTCAACACTTGTGCTTCAAAGTAGCACCATGATCTTCATGATAGAGAGTCTCCTATGTTGTCACTTTCATATACTAGGGGAATTTTTCATTAAATAACTTGGCTTGTATATTCCAATGATGTGCTTCCTCAAAATGCCCTAGGTCTTCATGAGCAAACAAGTTGGATGCACACCCACTTAGTTTCTTTTGTTGAGCTCTAGTGCATTCGTTGCATGGCAATCCCTACTTACTCACATTGATATCTATTAAGGGGCATCTCCATAGCCCGTTGATACGCCTAGTTGACGTGAGACTATCTTCTCCCTTTTTGTCTTCTTCACAACCACCATCCTATTCCACATATAGTGTTATATCCATGGCTTGCGCTCATGTATTGCGTGAGAGTTGAAAAAGCTGAAGCGTGTTAAAAAGTATGAACGAATTGCATGGCTGAAACCGGGGTTGTGCATGATGGGAGTATTTTGTGTGATGAAAATGAAGCATAGCCTAACTATATGATTTTGTAGGCATAAGCTTTCTTTGGCTATGCTATTTTGATAAGACATGATTACTTGTTAGTATGCTTGAAGCATTATTATTTTTATGTTAATATGAACTTTTATCTTGAATCATTTGGATCTGAACATTCATGCCACAAAAAAGAAAATTACATTCAGAAATATGCTAGGTAGCATTCCACATCAAAAATTCTGTTTTTATCATTTACCTACTCGAGGACGAGCAGGAATTAAGCTTGGGGATGCTTCATACGTCTCCAACGTATCTATAATTTTTGATAGTTCCATGCTATTATATTACCTGTTTGGATGTTTATGGGCTTTCCTTTACACTTTCATATCATTTTTGGGACTAACCTACTAACCGGAGGCCCAGCCCGAACTGCTATTTTTTTTGCCTATTTTAGTGTTTCGAAGAAAAGGAATATCAAACGAAGTCCAAACGGAATGAAACCTTTGGTGGCGATCTTTTTGGAACAAACGCAATCCAGGAGACTTGGAGTGGATGTCAAGAAGCAGCCGAGGCGGCCACGAGGGTGAAAGGCGCGCCCTAGGGGGGTGGGCGCTCCCCCCAACCTCGTGGGCCCCTCGTGGCTCCCCTGACCGACCTCCTTCGCCTATATATATCTACGTACCTCGAAAACATCCAGGAGCACCACGAAACCCTATTTCCACCGCCGCAACCTTCTGTACCCGTGAGATCCCATCTTGGAGCCTTCACCGGTGCTCCGCCGGAGGGGGAATCGATCACGGAGGTCTTCTACATCAACACCATAGCCTCTCCGATGAGTTGTGAGTAGTTTACCACAGACCTTCGGGTCCATAGTTATAAGCTAGATGGCTTCTTATCTCTCTTCGAATCTCAATACAATGTTCTCCTCGATCTTCTTGGAGATCTATTCAATGTAACTCTTTTTGCGGTGTGTTTGTCGAGATCCGATGAATTGTGGGTTTATGATCAAGTTTATCTATGATAAATATTTGAATCTCCTCTGAATTCTTTTATGTATGATTGGTTATCTTTGCAAGTCTCTTCGAATTATCAGTTTGGTTTAGCCTACTAGATTGATCTTTCTTGCAATGGGAGAAGAGCTTAGCTTTGGGTTCAATCTTGCGGTGTCCTTTCCCAGTGACAGCAGGGGCAGCAAGGCACGTATTTTATTGTTGCCATCAAGGATAAAAAGATGGGGTTTATATCATATTGCTTGAGTTTATCCCTCTACATCATGTCATCTTGCTTAATGTGTTACTCTGTTCTTATGAACTTAATACTCTAGATGCATGCTGGATAGCGATCGATGTGTGGAGTAATAGTAGTAGATGCAGGAAGGATTCTGTCTACTTGTCGCGGACTTGATGCCTATATAAATCATCATGCCTAGATATTCTCATAACTATGCACTTTTCTATCAATTGCTCGATAGTAATTTGTTCACCCACCGTAATACTTATGCTATCTTGAGAGAAGCCACTAGTGAAACCTATGGCCCCGGGTCTATCTTTTATCATATAAGTTTCCAATCTACTTATTTTGCAATCTTTACTTTCCAATCTATATCATAAAAATACCAAAAATATTTATCTTATCTTATTATCTCTATCAGATCTCACTTTCGCAAGTGGCCGTGAAGGGATTGACAACCCCTTTATCGCGTTGGTTGCGAGGTTCTTGTTTGTTTGTGTAGGTACAAGGGACTTGCCTGGAGCCTCCTACTGGATTGATACCTTGGTTCTCAAAAACTTAGGGAAATACTTAGGCTACTTTGCTGCATCACCATTTCCTCGTCAAGGGAAAACCAACATAGTGCTCAAGAGGTAGCATTCTCCAACTGCCCTGAAAATGAAGTATGATTTTTTGTAGAATATTAAGAATTTCTGGCACTGAGAACACACCAGGGGGACCCACCATTTGGCCACGAGGGCAGAGGGCGCACCCCCTGCCTCGTGGGCCCCACATGGACCTCCTCCACTTATTCCAGCACCCACTCACTTCGTCTTCCTCCAGAAAAAATTCACGCATAGATCAAACCCGTTTTGTAGCTCATCGTGCTGCCATTTTCGATCTCCTTGCTCAAAGCTCCATTCACAAAACTGTTTTGGGAGATTTTTCTTTGGTATGTGACTCCTCCAATGGTCCAATTAGTTTTTGTTCTAGTGCTTTATTTATCGCAATTTTTTGCTGCTGAGGTGACCCTGTTCTTGAGCTTGCATGTCAAATTTATATGTCCCAAGTAGTTTTAATGCATGATATAGCCTCTAGGCACTTATGGGATTAGTTGCTATCAATCTTGTTGAGCTTTATTCACTTTTATCTTGAGTCACTAAAAATTTCAGAAATTTTTCAAGGAAAGAAAGATGCATAGGAAAATGTACCAAGGTGATTCTTCAAGGAAGCAAGAACCAAGGCTCGCAATACATGAGCCGGACGATGAACCACCGAGGGAAGCTCAAGTATGGCCTTGTGAATGGCCGTCGGAGGAGTTTATGGTCCAAGCAGGCATCAAGGATGAATTTAACGTGTATGTGCGTAACGCTGACCTTGAGGACTTCATGTCAGATAAGTGCCGACAGTACCACTACCTCACTGATTCTTTTGTGAGGAGGTTTAAATTTTCATCCTTGTGCAATTCTCACATTGTTTTATTTGATCTTTATGATAAATCATATACCATGGACCTAGAAGATTTTAATACTGCTTGTAAACTCCCGCAGTGGGGCAATGTTAGTGAACCTCGCAGATCTGAATATAAAGACTTTCTTGCTAGTATCACCGTGGGGGAAACTAGAGAAATCGCACAAGCTACCATAGGGAGCATTCATTTCCCTTCCATACATTGTTTTGCTCTCTTTATAGGTAGATGCATTAACAGTAAAGATGAGGTTTGTCACATTTACGTTCCAGATCTTAGTGTCCTCAAGAGTGCGGTATTAGGTGATAAACAATATAACTTGGGGGCCATTGTTGCACGAAGGTTGCATCTTAATGGTAAAAATGTAGATTTGTTTGGTGGAATTTATGCAACTTGTGTAGCTAATTATCTTGGTGTACCCATACATGGAAATGATATGGAGTTGCCACCAGCTTACCTAGATTATAGTGCTATGGTTCGCCATCAGTTTCTTGAGAAGGAATGAACAGTTCCTCCAGTACCGACTAATCTTTGACAGACGGCGTACTGTCCATGTTGCTCTCCCTACTCCTACTTTCTTTAACTTTCAGGCAAAAAGGAGATATTTTATAACCAAGGAGGAGGCGAACGAACATGAGAGGAGGACGGAGGCAGCTCGCCTCCAAGCTGCAGCTCTTCAGGCAGTAGCTGCTACATCTCGGTACAACCCCAACTACGACTTTGATATCCGCCAGGCCAGCAGTGGCCATAGACCAACTTAGGCCAAAAGCCTAAACTTGGGGGAGTACGTATTTCTCACCAACATTACATTCATATTCACACACTCATGCTAGTTGTCGGTGCTCATACTTTTTCACTGTACTATCCATGCAAGTTTATTTTCTTGCTTTCTTCTTATGTGTTTGAAAAACCTTAAGAAAAAACAAAAAAAATAGTTGTAGCTTTTAGCTAGTTCACTTTCCATGCTTGTAGTAGTAATTAAAACAAAACCCAAAAATATTTCTCGTTCTTCTTTTTGCTTGTTGGGAGCTTTCCCGTGTAAATAGTTTTATTTCTTTTCTTTTCTTTGGGGGTCGAGAGGAGAAGACCACGATGAAAATGTTGAGTGTCTCTCATATGCATTATTGCTGATCTAACCAAGAGCCCATATTACCTTGTCTTCTCCTTTGTATTAAATGCTTGCAGATTCCAGCTTAGCCCAATGCATGTGCACTATTATATTATCCACACCATTCGGTCGTGCGAGTGAAAGGCAATAATGATGATATATGATGGACTGATTGAGATGAGAGAAGCTGGTATGAACTCGACCTATCTTGTTTTTGTAAATATAATTAGTCCACTATTCCCGATTCAGCCTATTATGGATGAAACATGTTTGCAATGACAATTAGAGATTATAGTTGCTCATGCCATGCTTAATTAGCTAGGAGTTTATAATGGTTTACCTTGCGTGCCAACATGCTATTAAAACGGTTGTGATGTGGTATGATAGGGTGGTATCCTCCTTTGAATGATTCGAGTGGCTTGACTTGGCACATGTTTACGCATGTAGTTGAAACAAAATCAACATAGCCTCCACGATGTTTATGTTCATGGTGATTTATATCCTACTCATGCTTGCACCCATTGTTGATTAATCTTAATGCATGTTCTTGACTGTTGTCACTCTCTAGTTGGTCGCTTCCCAGTCTTTTTCTATCCTTCACTTGTACTAAGCAGGAATACTGCTTGTGCATCCACTTCCGTAAACCCCAAAGTTATTTCATATGAGTCCACCATACCTTCCTATATGCGGTATCTACCTGCCGTTCCAAGTAAATTTGTATGTGCCAAACTCTAAACCTTCAAATGAATTTCTGTTTTGTATGCTCGAATAGCTCATATATCAACTAGGGTTGTCTATATCTTCCATGCTAGGTGGGTTATTCTCACGATGAGTGGACTCTACTCATCATTCACGAGAAAATGGCCGGTACCGGGATGCCCAGTCCCATGCTCAAATCAAATGAAAATAAATGCAAACAAAACTCCCCTAGGATTGTTGTTAGTTGGAGGGCACCCGTTGTTTCGGGCCAGCCATGGATTGATGCTCGTTGGTGGTGGGGGAGTATAAACTTTACCATTCTGTTTGGGAACCACCTATAATGTATGTAGTATGGAAGATATCGAGATCTCTCGGTTGTTATGTTGAGAATGAAAGTATACCGCTCAAAATATTATTTATCTCTATTTCAAAACTCGACCTCGGGCACCTCTGCAAATCCCTACTTCCCTCTACGAAGGGCCTATCTATTTACTTTTATGTTGAGTCATCGTCCTCTTATTAAAAAGCACTAGTTGGAGAGCACCGCTGTCATTTGCATGCATTGCTATTAATTTACATCGAGTATGACTGTGACTGGATCTCTTTTACCATGAATTGCAATGTCTAGTCAGCCCTTGATCTTCAGGGTGCTCTGCATTTATGTTTTGCGGTGTAAGAAAGGGCTAGTGAGATACCATCTTGTTATATCATATTATGATTGTTTTGAGAAAGTGTTGTCATCCGAGATTTATTATTATTGCTCACTAGTTGATTATGCCGTTGATATGAGTAAACATGAGACCTTAGTGTTATTGTGGATATGCTTAGTTCATAATCTTTGCTGAAAACTTGAATGTTGGCTTTACATATTTGCAACAAGATCAAACAGAGTTTGTAAAAGTTTTTCTTTATCACTTTCAGTTTGTCAACTGAATTGCTTGAGGCCAAGCAAAGGTTTAAGCTCGGGGGAGTTGATATGTCTCCAACGTATCTACTTTTCCAAACACTTTTGCCCTTGTTTTGGACTCTAACTTGCATGATTTGAATGGAACTAACCCGGGCTGATGTTGTTTTCAGCAGAACTGCCATGGTGTTATTTTTGTGCAGAAATAAAAGTTCTCGGAATGACCTGGAAATCCACGAAGACATGTTTTGGAATTAATAAAATATATTGGCGAAAGAATCAGCATCAAGGGAGCCACACCCTGTCCACGAGGGTGCAGGGCGGCCCCTGGGGCACGCCCCGTGCCTCGTGGGCCCCCTGGGACTCCACCGACCTCAACCCCAACTCCATATATTCACTTTCGGGGAGAAAAAAACCAATAAGAAGGATTCATCGCGTTTCACGATACGGAGCCGCCGCCAAGCCCATCTGGAGTCCGTTCGGGGCTCCGAAGAGGGGAATCCGTCGCCATTGTCATCATCAACCATCCTCCATCACCAATTTCATGACGCTCACGGCCGTGCGTGAGTAATCCCATCATAGGCTTGCTGGACGGTGATGGGTTGGATGAGGTTTACCATGTAATCGAGTTAGTTTTGTTAGGGTTTGATCCCTAGTATCCATTATGTTCTAAGATTGATGTTGTTATGACTTTGCCATGCTTAATGCTTGTTACTAGGGCCCGAGTGTCCATGATTTCAGATCCAAACCTGTTATGTTCCTGTTATGTTTTCATGAATATATGTGAGTTCTTGATCCTATCTTGCAAGTCAATAGTCACCTACTATGTGTTATGATCCGGCAACCCCGAAGTGACAATAATTGGGACCACTTGATACGTCTCCAACGTATCTATAATTTTTGATTGTTCCATGCTATTATATTACCCGTTTTGGATGTTTATGGGCTTTACTTTACACTTTTATATCATTCAGTGTTTCAAAGAAAAGGAATATCAAATGGACTCCAAACGGAGTAAAACCTTCTGGAGCGATCTTTTTGGAACAAACGCAATCCAGGAGACTTAGAGTGGACGTCAAGAAGTAGCCGAGGCGGCCATGAGGCAGGAGGGCGTGCCCTAGGGAGGTGGGCGCGCCCCCCACCCTCGTTGGCCCCTTGTGGCTCCCCTGACCTACCTCCTTCGCCTATATACATCCACGTACCCTGAAAACATCAAGGAGCACCACGAAAAACTATTTCCACCGCTGCAACCTTCTGTATCCGCGAGATCCCATCATGGAGCCTTCATTGGTGCTCCACCGGAGGGGGAATCGACCATGGAGGGCCTCTACATCATCTCCAAGGCCTCTCCGATGAGTTGTGAGTAGTTTATCGCAGACCTTCGGGTCCATAGTTATTAGCCAGATGGATTCTTCTCTCTCTTTGAATCTCAATACAAAGTTCACTTCGATCTTCTTGGAGATCTATCCGATGTAACTCTCCCCCGGGTCTATCTTTTATCATATAAGTTTCCCATCTACTTTTATTTGCATCTTTACTTTACAATCTATATCATAAAAATACCAAAAATATTTATCTTATCTTATTATCTCTATCAAATCTCACTTTTGCAAGTTACCATGAAGGGATTGACAACCCCTTTATCGCGTTGGTTGCGAGGTTCTTGTTTGTTTGTGTAGGTACGAGGGACTTCTGTGGAGCCTCCTACTGGATTGATACCTTGGTTCTCAAAAACTGAGGGAAATACTTATGCTACTTTGCTGCATCACCCTTTCCTCTTCAAGGGAAAACCAACGCAATGCTCAAGAGGTAGCACCACTCCCAGTGATGACTGTAGTTTGAGGAGTTCATGTATTCACTAAGTGTTAATGCTTTGGTCCGATACCCTATTAAAAGGAGGCCTTAATATCCCTTAGTTTCCAATAGGACCCCGCTGTCATGGGAGGGTAGGACAAAAGATGCCATGCAAGTTCTTTTCCATAAGCACATATGACTATATTCGGAATACATGCCTACATTACATTCATCAATTGGAGCTAGTTCTGTGTCACCCTATGTTATAACTGTTGCATGAGGAATTGCATACAACATAATTATCCATCATCGATCCATTGCCTACGAGCTTTTCACATATTGATCTTTGCTTAGTTACTTCTCCGATGCCACTGTTACAATTACTACAAAACTGCTACTGTTACTTTCGCCATCGTTACCGTTACTTCCATACTACTTTGCTACTAAATACTTTACTGCAGATATTAAGTCTTTCAGGTGTGGTTGAATTGACAACTCAGCTGCTAATACTTTAGAATATTCTTTGGCTCCCCGTGTGTCGAATCAATAAATTTGGGTTGAATACTCTACCCTCGAAAGCTATTGCGATCCCCTATACTTGTTGGTTATCAGCGTGTACTTTGCCGCTAAGAAGCTGAAGCAATATTTCCAAGAGCACTCCATCACGGTTGTCTGCACTGCTCCCCTCACCTAGATCATGGGCAACATAGACGCCTCGGGCTGGGTAGCCAAGTAGGGCATTGAGCTGGCTCCCCACACCATCCTCTACCAGCCCCGCACCGCCATCAAGTCCCAAGCACTGGCCGACTTCCTTGTCGAGTGGGCCGAGTCCCAGTACTTGCCGCCAGCGCCGGATTCTACGCATTGGCGGATGCACTTTGATGGCTCAAAGATGTGCACCGGCTTGGGAGCCGGCATCGTCCTCACCTCTCTTAAAGGCAACAAGCTGAAGTACACACTGCAGATCCACTTCCTTGCCGCCAACAATGTAGCCGAGTACGAGGCGCACATCTTTGGGCTCCGACTGGCCAAAGAAATTGGCATCCGCCGCATCCTCTGCTATGGAAACTCGAACTTGGTGGTCCAGCAGTCGTCCGGCAACTGGGACGCCAAGGATGGCAACATGGCAAGCTACCGCTTCCTCGTCCAGCAAATGAGCAGGCATTTCGACGGGTGCGAGTTCATCCACGTGCCATGAGCCGACAATGACGCAGTGGATGCCCTCGTCCGCATTGGCTCCACCCGGCAGGCCATACCAGCCGGTGTCTCCCTCGAGTGCCTCCGCAAGCTGTCTATCAAGCTCTCGTTGGAGTCTGTCTCCATCTTCGTGCCGGCTGCTCCCGGAGTAGTCGGAACCGGCTCGGGGACTTCAGCAGTCAATGCGGGGACTTCAGCAGTCGGCTCGGGACTTCACCAGGAGGCTGGGGGCTGCAGCGCCAGCACCCGGCCCAAAAGGCCCAGAAGGCAGCCCGGGGGCTGCTGCAGTCGGCCCAAGGACTTCATCGGCACCATCAAGAGCGGCCGGCCCCAGCCCGCCACATCCCAACCCGGCCCCCCTCATACCAGTCGTCGTATTCACAGTGGTGGGAGCACCATCTTGGGCATAGCCCATCCACGACTATCTTGTCAACCGCGTGCTACCAGCCGACCAAGTGTTAGCCCGACAGATCCAGCGCCGAGCCGGCGCCTACACCATCGTCAACCAAGAACTCGCCAGGCAGAGCGTGACCAGCGTCTATCAGCGCTACGTGGAACCGGAGAAGGGCATGGAGATCCTCATAGATATCCATCAAGGCGAATGTGGCCACCATGCCGCCTCCAGGTCCCTCGTAGCCAAAGCATTCCACAATGGTTTCTTCTGGCCGACTACTTTAGATGACGCCAAAGAGTTGGTCAAGAAGTGCAAAGGGTGCCAGAAGTTTACCACCAAGCAACACCTGCCGGCCTCTGCCCTCAAGACCATCCCCATCACCTGGCCATTCGCCGTGTGGGGTTTGGATATGGTAGGCCCATTCAAGATAGCACGAGGCGGCATGACTCATTTACTGGTCGCCGTCGACAAGTTCACCAAGTGGATAGAAGCCAAGCCAATCAAGAAGCTGAATGGTCCGACTGCCGTCACATTCATCACCGACATCACTGTCCGATATGGCGTTCCCCACAGCATCATCACTGACAATGGCACCAACTTCGCCAAAGGCGCCTTGGCTCGTTTCTGCGCAAATCAGGGCATCCAACTAGACTTAGCGTCTGTTGCCCACCCGCAGTCAAACGACCAAGTAGAGCAAGCAAACAGCCTTATCTTGTCCGGCATCAACCCTTCCTGATCGAGCCTCTAGAGCGGTCGGCCGGCTGCTGGATCGACGAGCTGCCGGCCATCCTCTGGAGCCTTCGGATCACGCCCAATAGATCAACCGGCTTCATGCCCTTCTTCCTTGTGTACGGTGCCGAGGCTATCATCCCTATAGATATCAAGTTCGACTCGCCTCGGGATACCATGTACACGAAGGCAGAAGCAAAAGAGGCGCCAGAAGATGGTGTCGACCTGCTAGAAGAGGCCAAACTACTAGCGTGCAGCCGGTCCGCCATCTACCAGCAGAACCTGCACCGCTACCACAACAAGAAGGTCAGGCCGCGTTCTTTCCGTGAAGGCAACCTTGTGCTCCGCCTGATCCAGCGATCAACCGGACAACACAAGCTCGCGGCACCTTGGGAAGGCCCCATCATCATCAGCAAGGCCCTTGGCAACAATTCATACTACCTCATCGACGCCCAGAAGCCCAAGGCGCGCAAGCAATGCACAGCCGGTGAAGAGACGGAGCGACCATGGAATGCAAATCTGCTCCGCTCGTTTTACAGTTGATTCGAGCGTATGTACCACGCCAACTTTTGTATTAAGTAAAAGACCTCAGGTCTCACGAGGTGCACTCTTAAGCTTATGCTTTCATTTGGGTTTTTTCTATTCCTACCCCGTCCAGGTTCTGGTCAGCGGCCCGGGGGCTCGCCGCCTTGGCCTAAGTTTGCACCAGCCGGAGCCGACTAGTAGTGTGCCGGCACCAAAGCCCTCTCTTCACTCCAAGTCACAGCTTGCGGTGCGACTGTCCGACTGTCGAAGAGCTAAAGGACGGAAACACCATCCACACGAAATCCGACTAAGGAAAGCGCTACCTTAGGCTTAGCCGGCTTCTCGCCTCCCTAGTCCGGCTGCTCAGCAAACCAGCAGGCCCACTTCTCGCTCGACTAAGCTACGCTCTACGCGGCTGAAGTAACTTGCCTGTTCTGAAGAGCGACCAAGTCCCTGACCCAGCCACAGACCGCAGAGCGGTTGTCCGGCTGGCAGGGAGGCGGCCAACTGAACACGGCAGAGAAAAAAGCCAAAAAGAGAGAGGCAAAATCAAACAAGAACCCGGCAACACATGCAAGAATGTGGGGATTTAAACTTATATACATTGCAAAAGGCCCAAGGCCAGCATTCATTAAGTATAAACATACACCCCCAGTGTGTGGAATTGCTCGAATTTAACGTACTTGTTCAAAACATTACAAGAACAGAAAAAGATAAGATAAAATGGCCGCCTAGGCTAGAGGAGCAGCAGGCTGGTCCGAGAGTTTGGTGGAGGCAGCGGCGCCGGATGGTGGAGTAGCCGACTGGTGAGTCTCAGCCCGGTTAGCATCAGCGACAGTTGGTGCAGCCAAACATGGCTCGCTGGTCGAGGCTCGATGGGGCTGAGGCTAGCCATCCACTCCATCCTTCGGTGCGTCGTCTTCGCTATCCTCGTCCTCGTCGTCTTCACCCTCATCGCTGGAGGCGATCTCGTCCGCCGAGTCCTCCCCATCCGCCGGGTTCAACCCGAACCAGTTGGGCGGCACCTCAGCGCCCTCTTCGTCCAGTTTAGAGATGAAGATGGTGGTGTCGGCGTACTCGGCGATCGCTGCCCCGCGCTGAGTGGGCGCAGGATCCACCGCCGCCAGCTCCGAACTGGCCTCCTTCCGAAAAGTGGCCAGCTCGGCCAGATCCAGGCCGAGGTACCAAGCCTTGGCTAACTCCAAGGCCGTCCGGGCACCCACCCAAGCCGTGGCACCCTTCCAGGCCTCAAAGCGTCCGACTGCCACTTCCAACCAGTCGGCAATCTGGCTGGGGACGCGCGGAACTTGAGCGTCTGGCCAGAGGGCGGTTAGCACCTGAGCTCTGATGCGCTGCAGGCAGCGGAACATCCGGTGGGCCGACTGTAGGCGCATCTTAACGGCCAGGAGCTGCTCGCCGAGATTCCAGGGCGCATTGGGTGCAATGTCCATGCTTGACGCCCTTCCCACCTTGCGCCACGCCTCGATGGCCTGGCTGAAAGCGACGGAGTGACCCGGGAAGTACTTTTTCCAAGAAGAAGGTCAAAAGATTAGAAGACAAAGGGCAGCTCCTGCAGCAGTCGGCTGCTGCTCAAGAAGAAGAAATAAATTACCATCGATCATGTCCTAGATCTCGCCGTAGCCGTTGGACAGGAACTTCTCCTTCTCGGCCCAGTTCGAACGTTGATGAAAGTGCAACTATCCCTAGGTGGTTTTGGTAATTCATAACAACATATAGCTCATTGAGCTAATGCTATTCCAAGACTATTATTTCAGGAAAGCTCAATGAATGGCATGGCATGGATGATGAAAGTGGATCCCTCAAAATACTAAGGACAAAGGATTGGCTCAAGCTCAAAAGCTCAAGACTCTTCATTTTAAATTTTAGTGATCCAAGATCACATTGAGTCTATAGGAAAAGCCAATACTATCAAGGAGGGATGAGGTGTTGCTTAATGAGCCTCTTGCTTCATGTGCTTAGTGATATGCTCCAAAACCCTCAACTACTTTCCCACATCCACAAATGACCTAAACCCAAAGCCAAAATCGGTCACACCGATTCTTCCTATCCGGTGCCACCGATTCCAAAAGTCATAGCCACTGCCACAAACCCTAAGCAAATCGGTCTTACTGATAGGGATCTCGGTCTCACCGAGATGGGGTTGTAATCTCTCTATTTCCCTTCGTAACGTTTTGGTCTAACTGAAGTGAGCAATCGGTCCCACCGAGATTGCAATGTAAACTATCTGTTTCCTTTTTGTAACATTTCGGTCTCACCGAAAAGAGCAAATCGGTCCCACCGAGTTTACCTGACCAACTCTCTGGAAAGCTTATTACCAAATCGGTCTTACCGAGTTTGTGTAATCGGTCTTACCAAGATTACATTATGCCCTAACCCTAACCGAATCGGTCTCACCGAGATGCATGTCAGTCCCACCGAAAATCAATAACGGTCACTAGGTTTACTAAATCGGTCCGACCGAGTTTAACGATTCGGTCCCATCGAGTTTGGTAAATTGTGTGTAATGGTTAGATTTTGTGTGGAGGCTATATATACTCCTCCACCTCCTCTTCATTCGTGGAGAGAGCCATCAGAACGAACCTACACTTACAACTTACCATTTCTGAGAGAGAACCACCTATTCATGTGTTGAGGCCAAGATATTCCATTCCTACCATATGAATCTTGATCTCTAGCCTTCCCAAGTTGCTTTCCACTCAAATCTTCTTTCCACCAGATCCAAAACCTATGAGAGAGAGTTGAGTGTTGGGGAGACTATCATTTGAAGCACAAGAGCAAGGAGTTCATCACCAACACACCATTTGTTACTTCTTGGAGAGTGGTGTCTCCTAGATTGGCTAGGTGTCACTTGGGAGCCTCCGACAAGATTGTGGAGTTGAACCAAGGAGTTTGTAAGGGCAAGGAGATCGCCTACTTCGTGAAGATCTGCCGCTAGTGAGGCAAGTCCTTCATGGGCGACGGCCATGGTGGGATAGACAAGGTTGCTTCTTCGTGGACCCTTCGTGGGTGGAGCCCTCCGTGGACTCGCGCAGCCGTTACCCTTCGTGGGTTGAAGTCTCCATCAACGTGGATGTACGATAGCACCACTTATCGGAACCACGCCAAAAACATCCCTGTCTCCAATTGCGTTTGAATCCTCCAAACCCTTCCCTTTCCTTTTTTGCAAGTTGCATGCTTTAATTTCCGCTGCCTATATACTCTTTGCATGCTTGCTTGAATTGTGTGATGATTGCTTGACTTGTTCTAAAATAGCTAAAATCTACCAAACTCTAAAATTGGGAAAAGGTTAAGTTTTTATTGGTCAAGTAGTCTAATCACCCCCCCTCTAGACATACTTCAAGGTCCTACAAGTGGTATCAGAGCTTTGGTCTCCATTTGCTTTGATTTCCATAGCGTTTGGTGGTCATAGCCTTGGTTTCACAACCTAGGAGAGTATGGCGTCTAGCGAGGGAAATTATCACCGTAGAGGTCCTTACTTTGATGGTACTAATTTTGCTAGTTGGAAGCATAAGATGAAAATGCATATTCTTGGACATAACCCCGCCGTTTGGGCAATTATTTGTATTGGCTTGCAAGGTGAATTCTTTGATGGGAGAGAACCAAACCGTGAAGCTAATGCGGAAGAATTGAAGATGCTGCAATACAACGCTCAAGCTTGTGATATCATCTTCAACGGATTGTGCCCCGAAGAATTCAACAAAATCAGCCGTCTTGAGAATGCAAAGGAAATTTGGGATATGTTGATTGATATGCATGAAGGTACCGAGTCCATCAAGGAATCCTAGTTGGATGTGCTCCAAAGTCAGCTTGACAAGTTCAAAATGAAGGATGGTGAAGGTGTCGCTGAAATGTACTCTAGGCTTGCTCTTATCACAAATGAGATTACCGGCTTAGGGAGTGAAGAGATGACCGACAAATTCATCATCAAGAAGATTCTAAGAGCATTGGATGGAAAGTATGATACCGTGTGCACATTGATTCAAATGATGCCAAACTACAAAGATCTCAAGCTAACGGAAGTCATTGGAAGAATTGTTCCTCATGAGATGTCACTCAAGGATAAGGAGGAACTTCACAACAAGTCAAGTGGTGCTTACAAAGCCTCAAGTGAAGCCCCCACATCATCAAGTGAGAAACCAACCTTCAATGAAGAATTGAGCTTAATGGTGAAGAACTTCAACAAATTCTACAAGAGTAGAAGCAAAGAAAGAAGCTGTCAAGGTCTTACAATGACAAAAGATCTTCTAGTCGAGAGCGCAATTGCTACAATTGTGGGAGACCCAGACACTACTCCAATGAGTGTACGGCACCCTACAAAAGAAGAGAAGATTCTCCAAGAAGAAGGAGCAAAAGAGAAGAATCACCACCAAGAGAGAGGAGGAGTAGAGATGATCGTTATGAACGAAGCCCCTCATGGAGAAGCAAGGATTCAGAAAGGAAGGACAAGTCATCAAGGAGCTACACAAAACGAAGACATCAAGCTCATGTTGGTGAATGGGTATCCGGTTCTGACTCCGACATTCACTCCGACTCCGAATATACTCAAGATGAAGGTGTTGCCGGTCTAGCACTTGTGTCAACCAACTCCTACGACATATTTGACTCACCAAATGAAGGTGTTGGAAGATGCTTCATGGCCAAAGGTCCAAAGGTAACACATCCTGAGTATGTTGATTTCAATAGTGATGAAGATGACTTGCTTGTGGATGATGATTTACTTGTTGACAACTCTAGTGATGAATACTATGATGAAGCATCAATTAATCATGCTAATCAAGATAAAACGAATGACAATGATAAGGAGAAGATTGAGCTTCTAACTAAAGAACTAAACTCTCTTAAGTTAGCTCATGAAACTATCTATGAAGATCATCGAGAACTTTTAAGGGATCATGAGAAGTTACGCTTTGAAAAGCTCAATCTTGAGCAAGAGCATGAGTTCTTAAAAGCAATCAATGATGATCTTCGCAAGAAAAATTCTTCTTACATTGCCAAGCGTTTACTCTTATCTACTTACATGCCTCAAGTCAAGTCTAGTAACAAGTACAAGAAAGATACTTCCTCTAGTAGTAACAATAATAATGTCAAATCTAATATTGTTGCTTCTAGTAGTTCTCTTGATTCCACTAATTATTCTCTTAGCCAAGTTACACTTGAGCAAGAAAATAGATTATTGAAGGGAATTATAGAGAAAGGTGTTTACAAGAGCCTTGCCGGGAGTAAGCAATTCGAGGAAATTGTACGCAAGCAAGGAAGGCACCGGAAGAATCAAGGTGTTGGTTCTGAACGAAAGTTCAATCCAATGGAGTTGAGTGGGAAGAAGATCAATACCCCAAGACGAAGTTTGTTCCTCAACAAGAGAAGTATGATCCTACTTGCTTCAAGGGAACACAAGCTCAAGATGATCTTCCACCACAAGACCACAAGAACAAAGGCAAGGACAAGCTTCAAGAAGAGATTGATGCATTTGAAGAAGCACCTAAAGCCTCGTTCAAGTGGGTCCCCAAGACTACGCCAAGTTCTACTTCATCAAGTACAACTACAACTCCAAGGATTCCCATCAAGATGATGTGGATCCCAAGAAGAAGAACTAGAGAGTTCTTGAGGGTGACTCGCCAACATTCTTCACTCATATCATTTTGGCAAGAACAAGTGCAATCAACTTCCACATCTTGCACTAGTTCTAGGAGTCACAAACCCTCATGTTGGTAAGGCAAGGGACAAGGTAACCTAATGATTTCATGGACATCATCTTGTGTGTGCATCACTCTATGTCTATGGATATTCTTGTTTGTTCCTTGTGGGACTAACCCATCTAGGTAAGTTGAAAGTGCAACTCACTCCAAAGGATTGCTCCAAATGATCTACACCAACATTGAGCATCCACATCTTCAACACCTACATGAAGTCATCATCGACAAAACCCAAGGTTAGTTCATCCCTCTAAGGGGGGATCTCACATCTAGGGGGAGCTTAACTCTAAGAATTGAGTCAAAGCAACTCTAATGGTGTGAACACATCAATGCATTATGTAAAAGTGGTAACCCCACTTGAGCTTAAACAATGAGTATGACCTATGATCAAATGTTCCCATTTGACTCCTAAGTCAATATACTCATATATAGATGACCTAGTCATCGCCAATTGTTTGATAGATGCTAGAATTGGTTGTGCATGCTTTGCCACATATTTCATTTGCCATCTTATTGTGTGAGCATGTTGGTGCATATTTTACTCATTCAAGGACATCCACTTGTTGTTTTGATTTTTTGGGTTCTTTTCTTTTAGCCAAGTGGATGGACAAGAATGCATAAGAACCTTCTTTAGCTATCTATGCTTTTCTCATCTCAAACTCTATTCATGCTACATCACAAAATTTGATCAAGTCAGATTCGAACCACTCTGTGAGGAGCACTCGAGTCCCGATTCGTCATAGACTTAAACTTCCAAAACCTCTTTGTGATTCTCGGTCAGACCGATTCCTCCATTTCGGTCCTACCGAGATCATTAAGTTGATCTGAGTTTTCAATCTCGGTGCAACCGATTTGAACTCTTTGGTCTCACCGATTTACTGTAACTAAACACAGTTATGCATCTCGGTGCCACCGAGTTGTTCCACTCGGTCACAGCGACAGGGTCGGGCTATATATAGCCACGGGCAAAATTTTGGAAATTTCTCCGAAACCCTTCGCCCGCGCAATAGCTCGCTCTGACATCGGAGGTCTCTGGATCGTCTCCTCGTCGCCAGCAGCCTCCTATCACTGGTCTCCACCGCCGTCAATGGATTTCGTCCCCGTCATTGCCGCCGTAGCAAGTCCACCGCCAAGTTAGGGTATGGACTTGATCTTTGTGCTATCCACGTCTGATTCCTAGCACATTGTATTTTTATCGAATCTTGCCACGATTGAAACTCTTCTATCCAGCCAAAGTAGTCCATAGATTAGATGAGATTCAAATTTTTAGGGTTAGGTTTCCGCCGAAACCATCTCGGACCCACCGAGTTGAAAAACTCGGTCTCACCGATTTGGCTTATGCCATTGCACTAGTGACTCTCGGTCTGACCGAGAATTACTAATCGGTGCGACCGATTTGAGGATTCTGTGAAACCCTAGCAGTCTCGGTGCCACCGAACTGTGACTCAGTCCAACCGAGATCATCAGTTTAGGTTCCAAAACTGCTTCGGTATCACCGAGTTTGAAAATCGGTTGATCCAAAATGCTTTCTGTGGAAAACTAAAACTAAACTTTTGAATCATTCTTGTGATGCTCATCTATTCTATCTCATCTATAACTCTTCGCAGGGTCAACAGTCAGCTTTTGCAGTATGTCAGATCAGAGTGACAGCCAAAACAGGTCAGTAGAGAAGATGGACTTGAGTGAGGGCACTAGTCCCTCAACTACGAGATGAAGGGAGAAGTATATCCTAGCAATTTGCCTAAGGCTGCAACTAGGCAAAGGAGGAAAAGAACTTGATTCAGAGGATGAAGATTACAAAGCTGAGGGAGATGAGGCCACTTCCAAGAAAGTGGTGCTCAAGAAGGAATATGGCTCTGCACATAGCACTAAGCCAGGTCTGAAGAAGAAAGTTCCTGCCAAGAGGACACCAATGCCAAAGGCCAGGAAGTCCACTCAAGTGCCAGCTCAGGCTCAACCCAAAGAAGCACCTGAGAAGAAAGTTACTTCTTCCAAACCTCAGAAAGTCCCCACTGGTGAAACTATGAAGTTCACAATTGAATCAGAGGATGATGGTGATCAGGACAAGAAAAAGAAGAGAGCAAGAACCACAACTGCCAAGGTCCTTGGAAAGCCCTCTATGAGAAGAGATTCTGAAGAAGAGGAAGAGGATGCTGCACCAGCACCTAAGGCACCTAAGCTTATGGGTGATGCAATCAGATCAGGGGCTGCAACATCCAAGCCCAAGGAAGCACCCAAAGCTGCCTCCAAGGCCAAGCAAGTTCCAAAGAGGAATACTAGGAGTATTCCAGCTGCTGAGAAGAACAAGTCCCCATTGCCCAATGTTGCTGAAGATGCAGATGAAGAAGGACAGGTTCTAAGAAAGCTCAAGCCCAAGATACTAGACCACAATGATGCCCATCCTGTGGCTGAGGACATGAGAATCAGGAAGGATTCAGGGCTGAGATTGTGGAGGATGGAAGATCCATATGCTTCAAGAAGAAGAACTGCTGTTGACTACAGGTTCCATACAAAGGAACAACAGGACTTTTATGAAACAATTTTGTTGGACAAGAAGCCCATAGTTTGTGACATGAGGTGGGTCGAGTGGACCTACATCAGGGACAATGAGCAGCACTATCCTGGAGTGCAAGAAAGCTTTGTTGCTTGTGGAGTTGCTGATTTTGTTGGACAGAAGTTCACCAACTGGAATGATGAGCTTATCATGCAGTTCTACTCCACAGCACATTTTTACCCAGATGGTAAAATTGTTTGGATGTCTGAAGGTACAAGGTACCAATCCATTGTTGAAGAATGGGCAAGTCTGATAAATGCCCCCAAGGAAAATGAGGATGACCTGGACATTTATGCAAAGAAGAAGTTGGGTCACAATTCAATGGCTCACATGTACAAGGAGATCCCAGACAAGGCAGTAGAGACTCACAAGTTTGGATCAGTTCACTTTCTGCTGTCAGGGTTGCCAACCATCAATTGGATTCTGAGGCACACTTTGTTGCCCAAGTATGGTGACCATAACATGATCAGAGGACATGCCATCAACATGTTGCATGTGTTTGATGTGCCACAGAAGTTCAAAGTCATGAGCCTAATAATTGAAACAATCAAGAGGACTGCAGCAGATCAGAAGAGGAGCTGTGGATATGCACCTCAGTTCAGAATTGATCAACTCAAAGATGGGCACAGGAAATATCAGTTGGATAAGGAACATTTTCCACTTTATCCAGACTTTGAGGACAATGAGGTTGTCATGAATGAAGATGATCCACAATCAGTTCAAGCTCAGGAGAAGAAGGAGAAGGCAAAGAAGGAGAAGGCTGCCAAGATGCCAACTCAAGAGGAGGCATCTGAATATTTCTTGAAAACCAAATAGGAGCAGCTTGGTTACTTGATAGCATCTACACTGAGGATTGAGAAAGGACTGGCCACCCTCACTCAGAATCAGGAGAGCCTTGAGAGAATCATGGAACTCAAATTCCATGACCTTGATGTTAAAATGGCGAGATTGATCGGTTGTAGAGCAGCTGCAGGATGATATGCAGGAGAGAGGGCAAGACTACCACCATTGTGTTTGCCAGAGTGCCCAGAGCCAGAGGTCGATTGCGGTGCGATGGATGACACTAGAGCAACAACTTCAGCACCAGCTCACGCCTCTACAGTTCAAAGGCAACAAGCTCCAAAGATCCACTCCAGCACCCTCTACTTCAATCAAGCCTTCGTCCTTGAGTCATCAGACACCACCACCGTAAGATCAAGCCTAAGAGTCGATCTAGCACTATGCATTTTCTATGAACTTTTGGTAACTTGTTGCCAAAGGGGAAAAATGTATAGATCATAGGCTTCGAGAGAGAGAGTGTTGCTTTTGTTCTCTCTTGCTTTATTTGGTGGTTTTTAAAACTTTGTTTGCTTTTGGTTGAGATACTATGCTTGTGCGACATTGATGATCATGTGTTTGATCATAAGCTACACTTATGCATGCTTGATATTATCCTATCTATCTTATGTGATCATTCACTATGCTTGGTGATGAGTGCATGTATTCATTGTTTATTATTTTGAGCGCTCCACCAAGATGTATGTGACATGGAAGAGTAACCCATGAGCCTAATTCATTATGCATTTGCAGTCCAAAGCAAACCTTAACCCATGCACAAATTTAGGGGGGGGCACTTGCTTATCACATACTTCTCAAAGCGACGATGTTATTCAATCTTATTATCTTTTGTCGAAACTTTGATCTATATGTTGTCATCAATTACCAAAAAGGGGGAGATTAAAAGTGCAACTATCCCTAGGTGGTTTTGGTAATTCATAACAACATATAGCGCATTGAGCTAATGCTATTCCAAGACTATTATTTCAGGAAAGCTCAATGAATGGCATGGCATGGATGATGAAAGTGGATCCCTCAAAATACTAAGGACAAAGGATTGGCACAAGCTCAAAAGCTCAAGACTCTTCATTTTACATTTTAGTGATCCAAGATCACATTGAGTCTATAGGAAAAGCCAATACTATCAAGGAGGGATGAGGTGTTGCTTAATGAGCCTCTTGCTTCATGTGCTTAGTGATATGCTCCGAAACCTCAGCTACTTTCCCACATCCACAAATGACCTAAACCCAAAGCCAAAATCGGTCACACCGATTCTTCCTATCCGGCGCCACCGATTCCAAAAGTCATAGCCACTGCCACAAACCCTATGCAAATCGGTCTTACCGATAGGGATCTTGGTCTCACCGAGATGGGGTTGTAATCTCTCTGTTTCCCTTTGTAACGTTTCGGTCTAACCGAAGTGAGCGAGCGGTCCCACCGAGATTGCAATGTAAACTCTCTGTTTCCTTTTTGTAACACTTCGGTCTCACCGAAAAGAGCAAATCGGTCCCACCGAGTTTACCTGACCAACTCTCTGGAAAGCTTATTACCAAATCGGTCTTACCGAGTTTTTGTAATCGGTCTTACCGAGATTACGTTATGCCCTAACCCTAACCGAATCGGTCTCACCGAGATGCATGTCAATCCCACCAAAAATCACTAATGGTCACTAGGGTTACTAAATTGGTCCGACCGAGTTTAACGATTTGGTCCCACCGAGTTTGGTAAATTGTGTGTAACGGTTAGATTTTGTGTGGAGGCTATATATACCCCTCCACCTCCTCTTCATTCGTGGAGAGAGCCATCAGAACGAACCTACACTTCCAACTTACCATTTCTGAGAGAGAACCACCTACTCATGTGTTGAGGCCAAGATATTCCATTCCTACCATATGAATCTTGATCTCTAGCCTTCCCAAGTTGCTTTCCACTCAAATCTTCTTTCCACCAGATCCAAAACCTATGAGAGAGAGTTGAGTGTTGGGGAGACTATCATTTGAAGCACAAGAGCAAGGAGTTCATCACCAACACACCATTTGTTACTTCTTGGAGAGTGGTGTCTCCTAGATTGGCTAGGTGTCACTTGGGAGCCTCCGACAAGATTGTGGAGTTGAACCAAGGAGTTTGTAAGGGCAAGGAGGTCGCCTACTTCGTGAAGATCTACCGCTAGTGAGGCAAGTCCTTCGTGGGCGACGGCCATGGTGGGATAGCCAAGGTTGCTTCTTCGTGGACCCTTCGTGGGTGGAGCCCTCCATGGACTCGCGCAGCCGTTACCCTTCGTGGGTTGAAGTCTCCATCAAGGTGGATGTACGATAGCACCACCTATTGGAACCACGCCAAAAACATCTGTGTCTCCAATTGCGTTTGAATCCTCCAAACCCTTCCCTTTACTTTTTTGCAAGTTGCATGCTTTAATTTCCGCTGCCTATATACTCTTTGCATGCTTGCTTGAATTGTGTGATGATTGCTTGACTTGTTCTAAAATAGCTAAAATCTGCCAAACTCTAAAATTGGGAAAAGGTTAAGTTTTTATTGGTCAAGTAGTCTAATCACCCCCCCCTCTAGACATACTTCAAGGTCCTACAGTTGAGTCTCGAACTCGGCCTTGAGGGAGTCTTCGCTCTCCTTCGGCTTCTTGAGCTTCGCTTTGTGCCGCTCCGCCTAGGCCGCCAGCTCCTTGGTCAGGTGGTCGCACTCCTGAGCTGCTTGCCTGTGCTCCTGCTCCTTGGTGCGAAGCTCGGTTTGGACCTCATCCAGGCGCTGCTGCAGTTCAGTGGCCGCCTCTGCAAAGATAAGAAAGAAAAGACATCAACATTAACAAAAGATTAGTTGCCAGAATATCCAGCCCGACTGCTCAGCAGTCGGCCCTCAGGGGCTACACCTAGCGGGTGCGCTGACGTGCCCCCGTGAGAAGAAAGGCGGAGTGCTTACTCCGGCTCCGGTTCAAGTCGCTGGTCCGCTTGGCCAGCTCCTTGTTCTGGGAGTTGTAGGCGGCCACGCGAAGGTTGTGGTAGTCCTGCAACGAAGACAACAGAAGAAAAATAAACAAGTTAGCACTCGGAACTTACCTTAAAGTTCCGAGTCGCCTGCTCAGCAGCCGGCCCGGAACTCGGGGGCTACACCTAGTGGGTGCGCTGGCGCGCCCCCACGGAAGATTGCAAGAGTTTAAAAAACAAGAAGCAAGTATGTACCCGGACGATCGTCCGCGTCACCAAGAACTCCTGCATGGATCGTTGAAGGGTGGTGCCTTGGGTGCTGAACTGGGCCAAGGCGTCCTGCACAGCCATGTTCAGGACACCGGTGCCACCCCCAGACATCCAGTCCGCTGAGGTGGCGCTGGTGGCCTCGGTGTCGGGCGCCGTCGAGATGGTGGCCCCGACCTCCATCGGCCTTGACGCCGAGTTCGCCCTCGCCAGGCACCAGCGCGCGGGAACGTGGACTGTGGGAATCGGACCCACCACCAACCCACCGCCAGATGGCGCCACCTGCAGCGCGTTAGGCTGGCTGCCCTGCGTGTAGGCAGTCGGCTCGCGCGGAACCACCTCCGCCTCCAAAACAACGGGGCCGCCCCCTCCCCTCTCCAAGGCCGGCGGTCGATGCCAGCCCCGCCAGTCGGCACCTGGCCCTCCGGCACTGGTGGCTCCGCGTGCTACGGGTCGATGGACTCCGGGGCCAGACCGCATGACGCCTCCGCCTCCTGCACCTTGGTGGCCGTATCCGCCTGCTCCTTGCTCACCGTGTTGTCCTACGCCCTGGCCGCCCCGTCGGCCTCTCCTTACGCCGCCTTGGCCGCCTCCGCCTCCTCCCGGGCCGCGGCCTCCTGCTCCTCTCGCGTCTCCTGCGCGTTCTTCTCTGTTGCCTCCTGGAGGGTGGTGGGTGGATCCATGCGGCGGGGGCCTGCAGAGCTGTCGTCCGCCCCAACCACCGAGGCAGACAGGTCCCACGAGAGAGACAGGTCCCATGAAAAGATCGCAATGGAAGCAAACGCAAAGCGACAACAGGAAGATCAAAGTACTTACGCAGATACCATTGGGCGCTGCCTCGGGCCCTTCTGGAAAAGGGTCGCCTTCGCGGCGGCCTCTTGCCGCTTGGTCGTGGCGGCCGAGGTCTTGACCTTCTTGGCCGACTGCTGAACAACCAGGTGTCGGCCCGACGTTTCGGTGCACTGGCTGCTGCAGTCGATGCAGCCGAGGAGCTGGCGCCTGGCTTATCGGCACCATGACTGCAGCGCAGCTCGTCATCCTCCTTGTAGTCATCCGGACACTCCCCAAGGCCGCCTCCTGAGGAGCCGCCCGCTCCCTCACTGCCACCGCCTGTGGCATCGTCCTCTTCTATGGCGGTCGCACCCAAGTCTGGGTCATCCGCGTCGCTCACCGCCCGGTCCGCCAGGTACTGGTCACCTGGGGCTAGTGCGTTGGTGGCCGTTTGGCCCGGGAAGCACTGCACCATGGCCGAATGCTCAGGCGTCAAGAAGAACCTGGACCATCAAAGAGAAAGAGAATCAAAAGACTTACCGAAGGCGGTGGGTTAGCCCAGCTGTAGGGCAGCTTGCCGAACCGCCACTCCATCTTTGAGAGCTTGCAGTCGGAGAAAAAGTTCACCATCCGAACCACCTCCGTGTCCAGCATCACCTTGGTGGACATCCGGGATGGATCCCGGCACCCACTCATGTTGCTGATTGTGTGGGGCTGGGCTTGAAGAGGCAGCACCCAGTGCTCCATGAAGGCGACCAGCAGGTCTGAGGCCTTGAGGCCCTCCAACTCCATCATCTCCTGGAGTCGGGCGAGAGCAGTGGCGGAGGTGGCCGACAGGTTCTTCGGCCGATATTTCTAGTTGGTGCAGGGCTCGGCAGGCGGACCGGCTACGTAAGCCGGCAGGTTGACGTAGTTCTGCGACGGGTGGATGTTCTTGACGTAGAAGTACGACTTCTGCCATAGCTTGGCCGACTACAGCAGGGCGAGAGCCTGGAAGCGAGTCCCAAATCTGGTGCGCCGCACCGCGACACAGGCTCTGCACTGGGCCTCCTCGTTCTTGGCGGCGGTGCCGAGCTTGAGGTAGAAGAGTTCTCCCCACAGCTCAAGTGTGGGAGTGTGCCGAGATATCCCTCGCAGAGGGTGACAAAGGTGGAGAACAGCACCACCGTGTTTGGCGTGAGGTGGTGGGGCTGCACTCCATAGAAGTCGAGGAACAAGCAAAGGAATCCGCTCGACGGCAGACCGAGGCCACGGAGGAAGTGCGACCAGAAGACAACGCGCTCGCGGCCCTCCAGTGCCGGCGAGATCTCCCTTTCAGGAGGAACACGCACCTTGATGTTCGAGGCATGAGGGAGTCGCCGCGTCTGGCGGAGGAACTCCAAGTGCTCTGCATGGGCGTTGGAGCCATCCCAGTGCCTGCACGGCCACTGTGCGCCATGGGCTCCATGCTCGGCAGCGGTGCGAGGTGGCTGCGGCGCGAAAAAATCCTGTGACGGCAGGCTGCGGCAGCGCTCCGGCGAGATGAGAAGGCGCAGTAGCAGCAAGAGGAAGAAGAAAGAGAAAGGCAAGAAGAAGGGCGAGGAGGGTGCGTGTGCGTCCTGCCGCCCCCTCCTCCCCCTACTTCTAGCCCCCTGGCGGCGGAGCCGAGGGGGAGAGACGTGGGGGCGCAAGATTAATTACACCCACTCCCCGCCATGACCCTGCATTCTCCCCGTCGTAATGGCATGTATCAATCACACCTGGGAAGCACAACCACCCTCCTTGGCCACAGCAGATCTGTGCGCGTGCCCATGCCCTGTGGTGGCGGGCCCGGGCCTGCGGTGATGTCCTGTCGCGCGCATGGGCTGGCAGGCTAGCCTGGCTGGCTGGCGCCGCGTGGCGGGCGGGCAACGGGCGGCGATCCTGTCGCCCGGTTTGCGTGTCACCTGGCCCCCACCATGACGATTCGAATTCCACCAGGCGGTCGCGGCGATGTCCGGCTCCTGGCGCCCGACTCCTCCCAGCCGGACAGAGCGGAAGGCGGAGGACCACCTGAGAGGGAAACTGTTGAGGCTCTCCGGCTACCCAAAGCCATAAAACCTCACCAGCTTTGGGGACTACTGACGGGGGGATATACTCTGGGTAGCCTCATCCACACCTCAACAGTTTTTAAAACACTAGGGCTGGCCAAGCCCCTCAGCCCGACTGGTCACAAGGTCGGCCCACAGGGCTAGTTGGTGCCAACAGGCCGCCTCCTAGAAGGAGGCGGACCCCAAGAAGGCGGCGCACCCCAGAAGACGGCAAGGGCATGGGCCGACTCCTACCAGGCGGCCCCTCGCCTCCTCAAAGTTTGCACCCACCTGATATGACAAGACAAGGCGTGGTAACAGTGCAACTTGCCATCTCCGAATCCAGGTGGAACGTGGCCGCAGTGCGGGCATACCAAGCGGACACCCCTCGCCTGACACGACATTGTAGCCACGCGGCCCATGACGTCACCTATGTGAGACTAGGCCGTGCTCCCACGACGGGCGGTCGGAATGGCGCGCAGATGGCGGGCCCCACCTGTCTGCGTATCACCAGAAGGCGGCAAGGCCAGAACAGGCGGCCACAAGGGGAGGCCAACTCCTAGCAGGTGGTCGTCCCTCTCCTTGGAGTCAGTGCGCCATTAACCTGAAGTGACGGGTGTGGCTATAGGAATCGCCCGCCAAACAGCGATACTGTAGCCATAAGCCCCCCGACCAAGCTATCATCATTAGAGGTGAGGCTACAGTGCGGCCTAGTCCTCCTGGCCCGCAGGCGACGAGCCCTACCTATCCGTCGAGTTCATGGCAGGCGGCGGGCCCCAGCTGTCGGCGGAGAAGCCGGAGCCCGGAGACACTGACGGCCGGGTCCTACAACCAGCCGCATTACCATTGTACCCCTGGGGCGTAGGCCTATATAAACCCCCCAGGCTCACCCATGCAAAGGGTTCACCATTCTAGCCACACCACACCCACGTAGCTAAAGGAGTAGAGCTAGCTTACCTTCTTCCTCCTCTAGCCAAACAGCTCAAGGAGCACCCTTGTAGCTACGCTATTTGATCATAGTGATGCGGAGACCCCGCAGACCAGGATTAGGTGTGTTATCTCCACAGAGAGCCCCGAACCTAGGTAAGACCCAGCGTCGTTTGATGTATTGCCTACTCCCGCTTCTAGAGCCCTGCAACGCACTCCTGTCCCCACACATGATAAGCCATCCCTTGGCATATGTCGAGGAAATACCACGACATCCTACCTATGTGATTCTTGGTCCTGTTTGATAAGATTGTGGAAAAGAAGATGTCCTCTAGTCTCTACTTTTATCTTTTACTGAGTGTGAGTTGTGCTTTGTTTTGCTGATAGGAGTTGTGGCATGCTTGACCTATTTCCAATGTGTTTTGGTGCGCACGCAGTGAAGACAATAGTAATATAATTATGAGCTTGAGTATATTTATTTACAAGTAACTTGTTGCATGTGACTTCTTTTACGTATTTCCTTCGGACATTCTAGGATTTGTGATGTTATTTGACTTGTTATGTGTGATGTGCTCCAGAATACACTATTGTTGTACTTTATGGGTTGCTTCCTTGTGATGCTCTTATTGCTCGGCCATTAATTGATCTTGTTCTCTCTCGCTCTTTGCCCAAGATGGTGAGAAGAAATATGAGCTAGAGATGGTGCACCCACAATCATCGGGTAAGGTTGTTTTTTATCTTCCCGAGGGCAAATCAGAGCGAGAAGACGGGTCGACGGAGCTTGTATGTATATGGGAAGTATGGTGGTTTGCCTTACATTTTGATTATCTACATATGGGTTGTTGTTCCGGCTGGGTACTTGTTTTGCTGGGTGCTTATTTTATATCCAATGCTATCTCTTTGAAGCGCAATGTCCTCTGCTTCTCTATAGGAGATTAGAGGTAATTTTTGGGTTTTCAGAATCATGCTTTGTCATGGGATGATATATTGGAACGAGATTCAAACAACGTGATGTTTGTTTTCTGAATCCAAACCATAATGTAGTATTGTATGTTGTAATTTTTTAACATGTTAATTGAATTGATAGTAATCGTTCTTGGAGGTGTAGGTTTGGCTTTTTATCCAATGTAAATTGATGGATCATCCTCTGGGTTATGCTTCCTGAATAGCGAAGAGCTAATCATCCTGGTGATTGGTCAAATAAAAGTTCATCTTGTTTCAGTTGCCCCTGTAGTGATAGGGATGCAGTGTGATGTTGAAAAAGGCCATTGGTAATTTTCAGAGCCACAGACATACTGGTAGCAGCATTACTTTGCTAAATAAGTCTTGGTGATGCTATGCTCCTTTGTCGAAATCCTCAGTTGCATTATCGTCTATTTGATCCATGCATGCTTAATTATGCAATCTAGCCAATGTCTGTGCAGTTGTTTGACTTCTTTTTTCCTCTGTATTGTGATGCATGTGCAGCTGCTGATCGGGAACCAGCCATTGGTGTACCTCAATAAGGTCACCAAGGGCTGCATGTGCGAGTCGCCGCCAAGCTTGAGTCCATGGAGCCCTGCTCCAACCTCAAGGAGAGGTGAGGTAGCTGCTCCTTTCTTTTTGGATCCCCATGATTTGTTTTTTTGTTCTTGTTGTTTTTCAATCTGAGCTCAAGATTTGTTATTGTGCATGAGAAGGGGTTCATCGAGCCAGGCAAGGTGCACGGTGGTAGGCTCGGTCTCCAGCCTCACCGTCTTTTGTCGGCCCCTTTGCCATGTGGCGCCGACGGTGGTGTCCGGAGTCGGCTACAAAACTAGCATTGTGAGCTCCTCTCCTTCCTCTGCTCCCCGCCTCTGGTTGCTCTAAGCTCGTGCTCATCGAGCCACAACTATGCTATGCTAGGATTTGGCCTCTAATGGTCACTATGGATGGATGCTATGGTTCCTGTGATGTTCTAGGTTTCATATGATTGCCTCATAATTGAGCCATTGGTCCATATGTATGTGTTTTGCTCTTGTGAGCTATTTGACAGGAGTTTACTAAGTGTTTGTGTAGTGCAAATGTGTTCTACATACAAGCTTATCATCCTTAGTCAGATATAGCATGTGCAAACTCTTATGATAATATGGCTCACAATCTCAAGCTTGAGGGGTTTGTTGTGGTGCTACAGTTGTTGGGGGTCTAGAGGTGCTAGCTAGTGGTGCTGGTGTGGCTGACACCACACCAGTAACTTAGCCAAGCTCCTAGTGTGCTGGATGGATTTACTGATTAATGGGGTTTTGCAGCAATGTAGAGTTGCTATCTTCCCATAATGAACATATCGAAAGTAGCAAATCTGCTATGCAATTAAGTGGTAGGTGGTGCTCGTTTGAAAAATGTATCTGAAACATAGATACAATATAGGTGGTGCTCGGAGCACACATATTTTTTTAGTTGTTTTATGGGTGGCAACGTTCAGGCACACATTTCTCCTAAAACTGCTGACCATTCTGGCAATTTCAGTTCTCAATGGCTTTTCCACTTTCCATGAGTTATGAAAGGAATTTGTCTGGTATGGATGGTTTGATCATTGAGTTAATGGAAAAATTTCTGAGACATAAATCCCACTCATTTTAGTACCTATATAAATTTTAACCTTTTTACAATTATTTCACAGACCACATATTCACTTGTTTGAAAAATGCGTCAGGATCTTAAATATACAAAAAGATTCAAAAATGGACTTATAGTTTAGAAGTGTTGTCTTATGTATGTTTGCGCAATACAATATGCCCATGTGACTTATGTATGTTTGTGCAATACAATATGCCAATGTGACCCTTGTGTTGGTGATCTTTCAGGAAGCATGACTGGTCGCGAAAAGAGGAGGAAAAGAAAGATGAGCGCTCAACTTGTTTAGAGGACTAGCCTTTCTTCTTCCTTGAAAGAAATGATGAAAGGTAAGACATGACAGTGGCAAGCATAGATAGGCACTAGAGATGTTTTTGCCTTTCTCTAGTCTGTTTACTGAATGGGGTGGTGCTTTATTTCTTCTGGAGGAGAAGATGTGCTGAAACTAGATGTATAGACGCATGACCCTTTCTTTGATTTCCTATGCGTACTTGATTATGATCAAGCCATCTCAGTTTGCTGCATTCAAATTCCAAATCAACTAATGTCCACTTTTAGTTTAAGCCATGAAATGGTGTCAAACCAACTCAGTTTGCTGTAGTTGGTTATAGAAATGTCACTCACCCTTCCAGATGATGGAAAACCAACTCAGTTTGTTGCAGTCTTTTTGATGGGTTTTGTTGTTGAAACAAAGCAAACTAGGATGGGGATTAGATGACTGACTGAGCTATGTGTTTTGTTGTGTGCATACTATGGGACACATATATTACACTTTTTTAGTTTAGTCTCGGCCTACTAGACATTGTTTGTAGTTTCTTGCTTTGAGTTTGTTTGGCATGCAAATTAACTCATATGTGTTGGCAGTTCTTTTCTTTCTTTTGCTGAGACGAAGAGCCTCTAGCTGTGATAGGCAAAAGAAGATGGCCCATCGAATTCGTTTAAGCTCAGCTTTGGTGGCGCGGGAAGAGAAAGATTTGTTTTCGGACTCGAGGCAGACCGAGCAACTAGGCTGTCAACAACAAGGGACATGGGACGTGGCACTGCTCATGACAACGGTCATTTCTTGGTGTATGTAATAGATTAGCTGTTGAACCTGCACGCTTGTAGTGTTCTCCTTCCATGTGAAATACAAATGGCAATTCTATATCCCTATGCATGCATTCCTTTCCGCCTGTTATGCTGCCAAAATTTCTAGCCGAGACCCACACGACTTGTCAAAATCTTGTCCTTGTTTGTAATGAAACAAAAAGCCTGAGAGGGTGACTGCAAAATTTTGTCTTTGTTTGTAAGAAAACTAAAACTTCTGGGTGTCGATTGATAAATAAGTTAGTGGGGACGACTCTCTTATGTATGTATAGAATTCATAATAGGCATGTGATGTAATCCTATGTAATAGAAATGTTTGAAATCTTAATCAGGGGTTTTCTCTTTAGAGATGTAATTAACAGAATTTTTATGTAAATGTAAAAGTTCTGGAAATACATTACCTACAATATTTGATTCTATTTTTATTTTATGCATTTACATATTTAACATTCACTTTGTATTAATGACGTGGACGCGTGTTTCACGCCCTCCATTTTCCTGTCATCACTCCCTAAGGGCAAGCCCTATTTGGCGCTTTCGGCACCGGTTAAGGGCTATTTGCCAACTGGTGCACACCTCCTCCAAGTTGGGCAGGCCCATTTACATTTTTTTGCGGGTGTTGGGGTGCAATTGAGGATTTCGACAAAGGATCATAGCATCACCAAGGCATTTCTTCAAAATCATGAACTTTTCTTTTTGAATTTGTGAACATTGTTCGGAGTTGTGAATATTTTGTCCATTTTGAGAACTTTTTTCGAAGCCAAAAACAATTTTGAACTCGCGAAATTGTTTTACATTCGAGAACAATCTTTCAAAACTCGTGATTTTTTGAAATTCAAATTTTATTTTGACATCCCGACCATCATTTGAAACTAGATGATACCCCGTGCCTTGCTGCGGGGATGAATTGTAATATATTTCAATAGGATTTGATTGTGTGAATAATAATATTTCATTTAACAACATGTGAACCAAAAATTAAAGTACATACGACGTATTATATTTTATTATGTATAGTTGTAAAATATTAATTGAATATAAGTAGAATAATAGAGTGAACAATATTTTCTCATGCATGGCTGCATGTGGGGGTGGGTGTTTTCACATGCGTGGGTGCATGTTGATGGGCCTTACCCCTTCAATAATTGTATGGTGATGTGGCATGCTTGTGTATTGAGATAAGTAAGTTAGCGGGGATGACTCTCTTATCTATATGTAGAATTCATAACTGTTTTTCAATCCCGAAGAATGTTATTATTAAAGAAACAAAACAAAAAATAAAAAAGAAACAAAAAAATAGGGGCGGCCCACCCCAATACATGTTGAGGTGCGGGTTGCTACTCAACCACTTTGCGCGCGAACTAGGACCTCCCTAAGGGCAAGCCCTATTTGGCGCTTTAGGCACCGATTAAAGGCTATTTTGCCAACCGGTGCACACCTCCCTCAAAGTTGAGCCGGCCCTTTTTTCTGGTGCTGAGGTTGAAACTCAGACCTGTATCTTCAACGAGAAGTGCATTAACCAATAGGACATTGCAAAACATGTCCAACCTTACTTCGTTTTTTCCTTTTATACTTCTTCCAGTTTGCAGGAAGCCCCTGGTTTTTTCTTTACTTTTTTCCTTTTCAATGAAAAAATGTGCACCGTTTTGAAGCTGGTAAAAAAATTCATAATTGATGAACTTTTCAAAAATTTGTGAACCTTTTTTTAAAATTGATGAACTTTTCAAATTTGTCAAGAAAAAATTAAAAATTGGCCACGGCGCTACCAGCCTCGTCCTCCTTTGGTGAGGTCAGTTCGTTGTTCGCGTCGTTTTGATCGGACAGGTTAGTAGATTTGTCGTGTCAACACTGCAATCTGAGATTGTTTTGTCGAGGAAACAATCTTCTGGTGTGTGGTCGATGTGGTAGTTGTCGCGAACCATGGTGACGAGTTGCACGTTCTTCTGAAGTTGTCGGCGAAGTCTGTGTTGATGTGCAAGCCCCGCATTCCCGAGTCCGAACGGGAAGGGACTGGTGAGGCCGACCATGGAGGTCGTCGGGGCTGGAACCCCGTTCTGCGTCCCGTATTGGACGGGTGGCAGGCACAATTGGAGATCGTCGCGGGATTTGGTGACGAAGACGACGTTGTTGACGTATATGGTACATGCGGAGCGAGCCGGTGGGTTGATGTCAACCCGACCTGCTCCATCAACGACGAACGTCAGGGAGCCAAAGGTTAGGCTCCTTCCCGGTGGTAGGCCACCGGAAGCAGATGAAGATCCGATTTGGCCTTCTCGGCCTTCGTGTTTCTAGGCTGGTTTAATCTTTTCCTTTTCTCTTTTCCTTTGGGCTTGGATTCTTGTTGTGTTCTGGAGCTACCATATGGGTGTGTCTATGATAGGGCAATGTATCGCCTATGTCGAGGCATACTTCCGGCTCGCCTCTGGCGCGGGACCACTGGGTCGGTCCAGTACTATACTAGCATATGTGTGTGTGTTTTGTCCGTGGTTTCGTTATCAATTTTTTATTGTTTGTTGTTTGTTGTCGTTTTCTTTTTTTCTTTTTCTATAGTTTTCTTTCTTTCTTTCTTCTATTTTCTTTTTCCCCTTTTATTCTTTTAACATATGCCAACATTTTTTTACATATGGTGCATTTATTGTATCCATCAAGAACATTTTTTATACACGTTTTCCATTTTCCAACTACAAGAATAACATTTATTTCAAATTTTATTTTTGACCAACATATTACAAATATATATTTTGATGTCTACTTTTTTTTTTGTAAACACATTATACATTTTGTATACACGCTTAAAATTTTCAACTATATGAATAACCTTTTTTGATACATGTTTTTGAAATTTTTGTATACATGTTAAATATTCTTTATATACATGTTGCAAAATATTCTTAACTAATACGAAACATTTAAAAAAACCAAGCAAACATTATATTACATTGTATTAAAATTTATTTAAAATGTCCCAAATATATTTTGGAAACGACTGAACATTTTTTTTAATGTAATGTGCATTTTTTGAGTGGTATGAAACATTTTCTTGAAACACATAAAAAATATTAATACATTGTACAACATTTGTCAAAAATGGCACGTAAATTTTTTGAAACGTGTGAATATTTTTGAAATGTCACATACATTTTTCCTAAGGTAAAATATCTCCTAAAAGTTGAGCCAACATTTTTTCACACTCCATGCACATATTTCAAATGTGTGACGAGCAAAAAATTGAGTAAAATAAATATTAAGAATATATTATTTAGATTATTTGAATGTAACCAAAAGAGAAAACATGTATCATGTCAGCCTCCCCGAATGGCTACTGGGTCAGACGAAAACCTGCTCCCTCTATACAAGCCGAGCTATTATTTGCACTAAATGAGACATGGCCGGGTGTATAGTGGAACTCCTATATGAAGCTCTCAATGGCAGATTGCCACTAAATCGCACACGCAACGAGCTGTCGTTGCAATAATGGGACGACCAAGTTTTAGCTATGTAAAATTCGCATAAAAGAGCACGCAGTACCAGCGGTCGAACTCCGTATCCCTCCGTACATAACGCGTGAAGCTAACGCCGGACCTGATACCTTTTAGTAACTAATAGGCACCGCTAACTTTTAAGAACTAATTACAACGGCATATCCGAGTATTTTTCCCAAAAATATTGCACACTTTTCAAAAATTCCAAACTTTTTCCACAAACGCGGACAATTTTTGGAAAATGTGAACACTCATTTTTGAGAAAAATTTCCGAAAACATCAACAAAACTTTAAAAATTCCATTCTTTTTGAATTTTCGAAAAAAAATTGTGAACATATTTATAAATTATGAAGAGTTTTTGAAAAAGTGAACAATGTTGGAAACACATGAACCAAATATGCAAATACCGAACATTTTTGTAAAGAAGTGTACAAATTTTGAAAAACGAGAAGAAAATTCCAAAATTATATACGAAAAACATGCACAATTTTAGAAATATGCACAAATTTCAAAATTCGAAACAGTTTTTGAACAAGTGAACAAATTTTAAAAATGTGAAGAAATATTGAAATTATGTATGATTTTAAAAAGGTGATTTAAATAATAACTTGAACAATTTCTGAAAACATGAACAAAATTCCAAAATTATATACAAAAATGTGAACGGTTTTTGAAAACAAGAGCAAATTTCAAATTTCAGGAAATTCTTGGAAAAGAGGACGATTGTTTTAAAAATATAACATTTTTTTTACACCATGAACAAAAAATGGAACATCCGAACATTTTTTTTAGAAGCCGTGAACAAATTTTGGATTCAAATTTGTTTCTTGAAAAAGTGAATTTTTTTTTAAATTAACAAACTTTAAAATCTTGAACCTTTTTATGAAATTTTTGTAGTTTTGAAAAAATACAGAAATTGAAAAGAACAGGGAAAATCGAAAAAGAAAAGAAAGGAAAAAAAAAGGAAAAAAAATCAAAAGAAGAAACCAAGAAGAAAAAACACGGTTCAGGAACTTTCTGAAAGGTTCCCAAAACTGCAAGAAATAACACAAAAAAGCTTCACTATCGAAAGGTTCCATTGCGTCGTTCGCTTACACAACCCTATGCGAAGTGTTGACATTATGACGCAGCAAGCGGCCTATAGGATTTTCCACTCCCTCCGTCCCCCTCCCCTCCCCTTCCTGGCCCCCTCCTCGATTCTCCCTCGCCGCCTTGCGCCCAGCGTCTTTGGGCAAAGCCCGCCAGATCGGGCGGCGGCGGGCCTCTTCCTTCCTGCTGGCTGCTGATGGCGCTGGCCAACCTTGTTAGGCGGCGCGGCGCTAGCTCAGGCACAGGCGCTGGCGACGGCGTTGTGGACGGGCGCGACTTCTCAAGGCGGAGGCGCGGTGGCTAGGACGGGTTGGGGGCGCTTGGGCGAGGCCCAGATCCATCGCGGCTGCGCTTAGGTGCGCTGGGCCCTTGTGGTGGGGGGGCTCCGGATCACCGCAGGTGGCTCGCCCGGTGGCTCGCCTTCTCTGGCTTCTGATGGTGGTGGACTGCTGCCCCGGCCGATCCGGCGATGGCAGGTGCCGTGGGCTGCGCTCGGCGGGGATGTGGGATACCACGGCGTGGTGGTGGCTCACGGCGGTGGTCAGGATCGTCTCACGGCGGCGGCTGGACTTCTTCGGCGTCGGCCCGTTGGTGAACGGCCTGTGGAGAGCTTCAACCTCTCTTCTCGATGCCCGGGCGCAATCTTCGTCGGTGGGATGGCCCTCTCCCTGCTGCGACCCATCGCTAGTCCGTGCTTTCGGCAAGAGACTGTGCTTTCGCCTCGCGCCGGCAGCAGGACCTCCTCGTCTCGCGCCCGACAGCAGGACCAAGCTAGTCTCGCGCCCGGAGCTGTAGGACGAATCGATGGACTTGTGTGCCCCGGGATCCGATCGTCTCTTCCGTTGGGGTAGCGGCAGGTGTCGGTTGAGATGGTTCCTAGGTCTTGGATTCCGGGGCGGCGGCCCTGGTGGTTGCACGGTGCTCACGGTCAGAGCCCGTCGCTTGGTGCTGCACGATGGCCATGGCCATGTGGGCGGCGTGGTTGTCGGGGTGCGGCGTTCGATGGCAGTGAGTATTGGCCGGGGTGAAAACCCGCTCTTTCTTCGGACAGACCGGCGGCGGCGTAGCTCGTTCCCTTCTTGAAGGCATCGTCGCGGCTCTCATTGTCTGTCGTGTGGCTCCGGGGGAAATCTTGATCCTCGGATCGGGCGATGGCGGCGCTCCCGTGTCGTACCCTTCCTGAAGGCATCGTCTTGGAGCCCACGGTTCGTCGTATGCGGTTGCATCTCTTCGTGGTGGCGTGTTCACCGGTGGAGTCCCGGTTGCTCGAGTAGTGCTGGGGTCGTGTTGCTGCGCTCAGCACCTATGTATCCCGCATTAGGTGTGTGCATGTGTTGTGGTGGTGTGCGTCTCTACCTGGATGATGTTGGTCATTGCTTTATTTATAAAGCGGGCCGAAAGCCTTTTTGGGTATAGGGTTTTCCCAAACGTGCAATCGCTTGAAGAAGCTTTTCAGCAGTGCGCACATGTATGGGCCCGCCCAATACCATGCCACTTGTTCGTTCGTTCTCCGGTCTGTGTTAAATGATGTGTTACGTTCGGTTCTTTTGCTTTCTGTTTCGTTTTTATTTCTTCTCCAGTTTTTTGGTTTAAATTTTTTGCTGGTACACTTTGCTTTTTTGTTTTTTTTTTTACTTTCTTTGCTTTCTCTTTGTGTCTTTCATGTATTTTTTTGTTGTTCTTCTTTTTCTCATTTTTCCTTTTTCAGTTTTGAAGAGCTTTATATTTGTTTTTCTTTGTGTCTATCAATTTTCAATGTTTTACACTCTATTGCACCTTTTTTTCGGATTTTAATGGTTTTCATTTTTCTTTGTTTATTCTGGATATCGTTCTATATTTTTGCATGCATCAAGCTAATTTTTTAAATACATATTTAACATTTTTCTAATACATGAATAACATTTTTTCAGTGCATGGTCAATACTTTTGAAATGTAAGATTAACATTTTATGAATACATGGCCAATATTTTTATGCACAAATTTTACCATTTTTTAAAATTTGGTTAAACTTTTCCAAATTAAAGATTACAATTTTTCAATACATAGATGGAATTTTTTATAAGCATTTAATATTTTCGAATCCAAGATTAACGTTTTCCAAATACAAAATTAACATTTTCTTTACTAATTGATTAATATTTTCTATACATATTTTAAAATTTATAAATTCAACATTAAAGTTTCTTAGTACAAGGTAAACATTTTTATACACATTTACATTTTTTCATCTGCTTGATAAACATATTTGCGAATGCAAGATTAACATTTACTAATATATATGGTCAACATTTTTTATATTTATTTTAAAAAAATTAAATACATGATAAAAAAAATTCACCTACATTGGTCATTTTATTGTATACAAGAGAAACATTTCCTCGATGTATATCTAACGTTTCTAATACTCTTGGTTAATATATTATTCCATTTTTATTTAAAGTATTTTTGGTAATATACTTCGCATAGAATATTTGGAAGTATAAAATAAATAATGAAAAAGAAAAATACGAGGCTATGGCCTCCAGTGCACCTGGGCCAGCCCATCTTGCGCTAAGATAAAAATATTTTTAATACATGGTTAACAGTTTATATACACATTTAACAATTTTATAATTCTCCTAATTTTTTTAACAAATTTAAAATGCTTGACTAAGAATATTAACATTGTTCAATGCTTGATTAACAATTTTTAATACATGATCAACTTTTTGTCACATTCATTATGTATTTTTTTTTGTATAGATGAGAAACATTTTGAAGCGAGGCCTCCTTAAGTCTCGCTACATGCGGGGGGCGCCCCACCCGGTTTCGGTTGTTGGAACTTAGTTGCGACTGGTTTTGGAAACCTTGTAGATAGGTTCTGAACTAATTTTCATTTTCTGTTGTTCGTTTCCGGTTTCTTCGATTTTCTATTCAGTATTTTATTTTACTTTTACTTTATTTTTATTTTATTTTCGAAATTCGATACAATTCAAATGTATCTAATTCTTTTAACAAAATATTACAATTCCATGAATAGTTCACAATTTACAGAATTCATGTTTTCAAATAATGTTGGTGTAATCAAATTTTGTATGGAAGTTTAGAAAACGTTCTTATGTTACAAATATTTTTGAAAAAATCCTTAATTTTTTTCATTTACAAAAAATGTTCACATTTACTAAATTTGTTCAAAATTTGGAAAGAATGTACCTGTTTTGAAAATGTGGCTTTAAACTAAACAATGTTCACGTTTCAAACAGTATATCCAGTTTTTCAAAATAATATTTGGGGCTAATTTACTTAACCTTGTTTATTTTCAGATGATGCTAAGTTAGCTAGGTTAAATTTCCTGTAGGGGCATATATGCTTCTTGGCCATGGTAGGATTGGCCTTTGGAGTTTAGATTTCCTGCCTATGTGATTCTTGGTCTTGTTTCATAAGATTGGGGAAAAGAAGATACCATCTAGTCTCTACTTTTATCTTTTACCGAGTGTGAGTTGTGCTTTGTTTTGCTTATAGGAGTTGTCGCATACTGGACCTATTTCCAGTGTGTTGTGCTGCGCATGCGGCGAAGACAATAGTAATATAATCATGAGCTTTAGTATATTTACAGGTAACTTGTTGCATGTGACTTCTTTTATATATTTCCTTCGGATATTCTAGTATTTGTGATGTTATTTGACTTGTGATGTGTGATGTGCTCCAGAATACACTATTGTTGTACTTTATGGGTTGCTTCCTTGTGATGCTCTTATTGCTCGGCCATTAATTGATCTTGTTCTCTCGCTCTTTGCCCAGGATGGTGAGAAGAAATATGAGCTACATATGGTGCACCAACAATCATCGGGTAAGGTCGTTTTTTATCTTCCGCAGGGCGGAGCGGGGCGAGAAGACGGATCGACGGAGCTTGGAGGTATATGGGAAGTTTGGTGGTTTGCTTTACGTTTTGATTATCTATATTGGATTGTTGTTTCGGCTGGGTGATGAAGTCATGTACCTAGGGTAGGGTCATGGACCTGTCCAAGGTACCCTTCCCAAGGACATCTTTAGAAGAAACTCCCTTCCAGTCGACCTGGAAGGATTCCACTCGACGGACTCGAAGACACTCGACCACCAGGAGTCCGAGAGCCACTCTGTATCCAAACGTTCTGTAATTAAGTAGTCTTTATGGCCATGATGACACTTTATGTAAGGCGTTACCTGTAACACCAGGCCTTAATGTACTTTAAACCCTTCGCTACGTGGGTTGGCTGGGTCCTGGCAGACACTATATAAGCCACCCCCCTCCACTGGCAGAAGGGTTCGCACCCCTGTAACTCATACGCTTATAATCCAGTCGACCGCCTCCGGGCTCCGAGACGTAGGGCTGTTACTTCCTTCGAGAAGGGCCTGAACTCGTAAATCCCTTGCGTATACAACTACTCCATAGCTAGAATCTAGCCTCTCCATACCTACCCCCCATTCTACTGTCAGTCTTAGGACCACGACAGTTGGCGCCCACCATGGGGCGGGTGTCTTAGCGACTTATTGGAGAAGTTGCAATTGTTCCGATCGCCTTCATCATGGTTTCTGGCGGAGTTCTGGTCGAGGGCCGCGAGATCCGTCTCGGCGCGCTCACGTTCATCGCCGACGACTCTGCTTGGCTCCAGGAGGCTCCACTCGACATTGACACGCTTCTCGTCCGCGGGGCGACGCATTTTCGTGCATGTGTCCGCGGCGTCCTGCTGCGGCAACCGTCGGCTCCGTATCAATCGACTCCTGTGTCGTCCTCCCTCCCTGTCTCCCGCCAACAAAGCGCCTGGTCGATCGAGGCTTCAGCGGTGGGTGAGACACGCAGAGCTCGCCAATCGCCACCACCCAAGTCGCGGCAATCGAGCTCGATGAATCTCTCTCGGCATGTTCGATCTATCGATCGGCTCAAGAGATCGTGATCTCGAAAAGCGATAAAGAAGGATCCATGGCGGAGGTCCTGATGGTCAATGGGCCTCGTAGTTCTCCCGGCTTCCCCCACACCGACGGGGCGGACGGCGGAGGCGACCTCGCTCACGTCCACGAGGAATATCAACCCGAGCCACTCGCTTCTCTGCAAAGGGAAGATCTTCGCTGCCGGAATATGGATGCTCTGCATACTCCCATCGTAGGAGAAACCCCCGAGGCTCGTGCCTTGGAGGATGCGCGTTTAACTTGGCGAGCGCACTCGATTGAGAACCTCCAATGAGCACTCGACGAACGCAGCGGCGAAAGAGTACCGACTCGATCGACGCAACTCTTTCGCAACTAACTCAGTATATCAAACCCCGATTCAGAATCTAGCAACAGCAGCCCGTATAGCGAGTCAATTCAGCCCTCTTAGTCGGAGGTCGGCAGAGGCTTGATGCAGATCCGAGATTTGCTCCGGCGAGAGGAGATCGAATTCAGCCGTGTCACGGTCATGCAATAGGATTCACAACGATCCGTTGCTCATGCGAATACTGATCCAATCGACTCATAGCCCAAGATCGCCTCCGCGGCGTGAGGGACGTGGGGGTCGACGTGATCAGTATGATGACCGATTCGATCGCGATGATCGGCGTCGAGTGCCCACTCCTCCCCCAAGGGGTGGGTCTTACTCCCCTCGATAGCAAGATGACAGGCGTCAGCACAGTGTTGGGCGGAGAGCTCTGGTCGACCCCAGGGAACCAGACTTTGACGCGAGATCCATCATCGTGCAAGGTTTGGTCGACCGGAACAGAGCTCATCGAGAAGGCCACGACAGAGATGCGCCCACCAGCAGCCGAGTCCATGTTTCAGTACCAGAATGTTTTAGCGGAGCCATCAGAGCCGCGGTGATCCCTCCCAACTTTAGGTTGGCGACTGGGTAAGTAAGTTCACTGGTGAGTCCAAGCCCGATACTTGGCTCGAGGACTACCGAGTGGCTGTGCAGATTGGCGGTGGCAATGATGAGGTGGCCATGAAACACATACCACTCATGTTGAAGGGTTCGGCCAGGGCCTGGTTGAATCAGCTGGCTCCTAGCAGCATTTACACTTGGGAAGATCTTGCCTGAGTGTTCGTCAGGACATTTGAGGGAACTTGCAAGCAACCAGCAGGTGTAAGTGCATCTAGTGCCCCTTAGTGATTTTGGTGTATTGAAGACTTATAGGTTAAGGGACTGATGCGTTTGTGAGTGTACACAGGTCTATAAGTCTATGAGGAGTTTGATATTTACAGAGAAAGTCGACCCTAAAAAGGAAGTTCTTCGATCAAGACTTTGATATTCTCAAGACTTTCTCAAGACTTTGAAAGTGAAGAAATTGGTGTGACCTTGAAGACTTGGTATTCACTTGAGGAACATGAAGCGTGAAGACTTTTGTTTTCGTAGTTTCATTTTCTCTTTCTTGAGTCATAGGAAACACCGTCTTCGTTAAAGGGGTCGAGGAAATACTAAGGAAAAATTCCATGTGATGCTCAAATCAAAATCCTACACCTACCAATCCCTTCGATTGAAGCCATTGAAATCTCATACGCTTCGATCAATTTCTTCAAAGGATGAGACGCAGTTCTTCTAGTCATTGATGACTTTGCTCGACCGAGGAGTTAGGAATTTGCTGTCTAATTGCCTACACAAAGGAGGAACATGATAGCCCCGAGGAATTTGAGAGTCAAATTTCCGATCGTTCTTTAGCTTCTTGATCGTCCCAAAATAACTTATCCACCTAACGGTCATATCATTGAAGGGCATTTATGTCTTATCATGTCGGGCTGCTCCCTAGGCTATAAATAGCCGCCCCCTACAACCACTAGCTGGTTGGCTGCTCCGAGAGAACTTGACACTTGTCATTTGAGAGCAAACCATCCTCCGAGGACTTTGAGCGAAAATCGTCAAGTGAGGAAAACCCAAAACCAAACCCCCACAAACCCAAAGTGATTGAGCATCACTGAAGAAATTGATCCTGCGTGGATCCGATGCTTGTTACCTTTGAAGACTGTGCTTCTTCCAGACGGTTAGGCGTCAAGGTCTAGAGCATCCAAGAGGAATTGTGGATAGCCGAGTGACCAAGTCTGTGAAGGTTTGGAAGTCACCTGAAGACTTACCACGAGTAATTGGACGAGGTCTGCGTGGCCTTAGTTCAAGGAGAATACGGTGAGGACTGGTGTCCCGACTGCGGCTCGATGATCGGGTGTCCGGATCTGCGTGTCCTCGAGTTTAAATACTCACCGCTCCAACCGCACATACAACCGAGACAAAGACTTGAACTGGTTTACCAAATCATTGTCTTCACCAACTAGTTGGTTCTATTTCCTCAACCCTTTCATTTCTTCATTATTTGTGTTGAGTGTTTGTTCATATCTGTGCTTGAAGACTTTGATCAAGACTTTCTCAAATTCCTCGCCCAATTTCTTCATCTGTTGTCTTCTTCTTGTGTTATCCTGTGATTACGCTTTACGTACTCTGTGCTAGTCTTCATTTCATCATGATGACCATGCTTGTATTCTGTTATGCTTACTTCGAGTACTTATTCCGCTGCAAGTAGTTCTTCGCTAAGGAATTTCCTCACCGCAAATTCCTCGATGAAGAATTCATAAAATCGCCTATTCACCCCCTCTAGTCGCTATAACGCACTTTCAATTGGTATCGAGCGAGGTACTCCTTGTTCTGTGTGATTTTGGTTTAACCGCCGGAGTTTTAGTTATGTCGACCGCAGTATGAAGAAAGTGACATGCCCTATCTTTGACGGTCATGATTATCCCAAGTGGAAGGCCATGATGAGGCGCCTCATGGCAATGAACAGCGAGTGTGGACCGTCACTGAGATTGGTCTTACTGATCTATGCAAGATGGCGGACGCTGATGATATTCGCAAGTACACTCGACTTGACATCTTGGCGAAGGATATCATCTGTTCCTGCTTATCCAGATATCAATTCAGGCGCATTATGCATTAAAAGCTCATCTGGGACTGAATATCTGATGTCTATGAAGGTCATCGAACTCGTCATGATCCCTGGTTTGAGGACTTCAAGGAATCTCTCGAAACAATGACTTTCGAGCCAGAATCATCATCTTCTGCATCATGTCTCATGGCAGAGGGTGACAAGGTAACCGAATGCACCTCATCTGACAATGATGAATCTGATAATGATGAATCTGATGATGATATTGAATCTTGTTATACCAAACTTGTTTGCATTGCCACTAAACAACAAACGGCTTTGGAACAAGTTCAAAACATGCTAGACAAAAGTGATGATATGTTGCGAAAGAAATGGATCACCAAAAGCATTGGGTGAATGTCTTCAGAGAATTCACTCCAAGTTTGACGCCTTCAAGATCAACATAATACCCTCTTGATCGATCACGAAGCTTTCTTCCGAATCTCTTCAAAGAAAGGAAGATCTTGAAAAGCTAAGATGTTATGAAGATCTTCAGAAGGAGCGCGATTCATTACTAGCTCACCAAATCAACGCTTCTCAGGAAGAATTTGTTCCTCCATGCTTAAAGTGCATTGAACGTGAATCTGCTAATTCTTCACCTGAATGTTCAAATGCTTCAACTGTTACAAATTCCTCACTTGCCTCTGCTATCACTAATTCCTCATCTGAGGACATTGCTAGTATCACTGACAATGCAGGGCTGAAGGAATTGTACATGACAGCATGTACAAAAGCCTCAAAGGGCATCGACTCTTTGTGATGTGCTTAAAAGCAGATCCTCAATAGAAACCCTAGGAAAGAGGGTATTGCCTTTGAGAGGAAACTCAATGCGATGGAACATATTGAAGCCCGAGCAAGACCCCAAAACCTCATGGGTTGCTGCAAAGGACCTCCAATGATCCATCTAACTTATCCGGCTTTACATGTGAATCTTCTCATTCTTCCGATGAGTCATTTGACTCCAACTATAAACTGCTCAAAAATCGTAATGGTGAAGTATTTGCTAGATATGTTGGCACTAACTGCAGGAATGGGTCTCCTATGAAGAAAATCTGGGTTCCCAAGAAGTGTCTTGAAAGTCTTCAGGTGAATGTCCTCATGACACCACCTGTGAAGAACAGGAACCCCAGATCAAATTCTTCATATGGACCAAATTCGTCATATGGATCCAAGTCCTCATACGGACCAAATTCCTCACGTGGATCAAATTCCTCAAAAGGATCAAAGTCCTCATATGATTATCATCGTGCTAACAACTCTGTCTCGCAGGGTAGAGCTAAGGGCTATGAATATGTGCATTATTCTTCAAACCATTATGTTCATAAGTCCTCGAAGAATTTCTCTGCTTATTCATATGCTTACCCTAACCCCTCTTTGTCGGGGCGCTCTGTGGCCACGAGCACCTATGGGGCAGGGGGCCCCTTCTAGTCCGGCAAGGGAGCGGAGGGCGTGCGCAGAGCAGATCGAGGTCGAGCGCGCGGGGGGGAATTGGGCGATTTTTACCCAGCTTCGGAGCTCTCCAGAGAGATAAAACTCCTACTGCTGCTTTGTGTTTGTATTCCTTCTTGCTTGAGAGCGAGCGCAGTAGTGGTGTTGGATGGGTGGGATGAAAACGAACCCTAGTGTGGAAAAGTTCCGAACCCAACCCACCGTTTCTACGTGCGCATGGGCCTCCCTTTTATAGTCTAAGGGGGTTACCGACAGGTGGTAGCGTAGAAAGAGGGCTAGAAAGGTAAAAACTCAGGTTGGTACAACAGTGTCCCCTACCTAACTCTGACGGCAGGGGACAAGGGCATTTAATGCCCGTCCGGTTGCCCCAACAGTGCAAGGAAACGACCGTTAGAGGCGCCACCGATCGCCACGATGGCCTCCTTGTCAGCTTCGCTTGCCACCTCGCACCGCATGGCTGCACAGTGCCTCGCCACGTGCTCCTGGGATAGTCCTGGGGTGACACGTCGTTGGATGCGCTGGAGCTTGGGTGTAGAGTGGCAGCCTTGCCGGGCCGTCGTCTTGTCACACTGGCAAGCTTGTCACTCGTCGTGCCTTGCCGGGAAGTGCGGGGTGTCGCGGCAAGTTTCTCTGAAGCGCCTTGGTTGGCCTCCCCAGCAAGCTCCTCTTGCCGGGGTCTTTGTCCTTCACGGCAAGCTCCTCTTGCCGGGGCCTTGCCTTCTTAGTTAATACTTTGTTCTTGAATGGCAGTAATGTGGAATGGCGGAGGGTCTTGGCGGGTGCCCGGCAAGCCATACCGCGGGGTGCTACGACTGCCCGTGCACAAGTTCGGGGTACTAAGGTACCCCTACTTTAGTACACCGACAGAGCCCACGGCTCGGGCCATACGGTGCCGAGCGCTGTTGGGCCAGGCCCAAAACAGCGCACGGGCACGCGCGGCCTCGATCCACGTGAAACCTACTCCGAATCCACCGCGTCCTCTCGCAACGGCACGCGTCAATCGCGGCATCGTGGGCGAGAGCGTGGTCAATACTTAATTCCAGGAAATGCGTAACATTCGCATCCCCCGTTTATAAGCAGAGGAAACAGGGCCGTTCCCCCACCTTCGCCACTTGCAGTTCCTTCCTCCGAAAGCCCCGCCGCTCTCCTCCGTTTCCCGAGTCGAAAAGAGCAGCGCCCGCCGCCCATCGCCGCTGCCGCCGCTGCCGCTTTCGCCTTCCCCATCGCTTCCTCCATGGCTCCGAAGACCGGGAAGGCCGCGAAGGCTGCGAAGGCTTCGAAGGCCGCAAAGTCGGCCGAGGCGCTGGAGCTCGAGGCGCTGCACAAGAAGCATGTGCTTTTCCTCCCCGAGCTCACCCCGGAGGCGCTGCGGGCGGAGTTCTACCTCTTCTGGTCGACGGGGACGCGGGCGCATCCGCGCACGCCGGTGCTTTCCGCCGAGGCTTCCAAATCAAAAAAGTGCCCCAGAGGGTACTACTTCTTTCCTGTGTTCTTCTATTGCGGGCTCTGCCCACCTTTTTCCGATTTTCGTTGCGACATCATGAACACCTACAGGTTTCATCTTCTTGATTTCACCCCAACGCCAGTCTTGACAATGGCGGTTTCGCACCTCTGCGAGAACTTTGTTGGCATCCTCCCCAATGTCGCTCTTTTCCGCCATTACTTCTCCCCCCGAGCCGAGAAAGGGGAGCCGCTGGCTGGCGGAATCGCCTGGACCTCTCGGATGGGCATGAAGGAGGTGTACTTGACGGGCGAGCTCCGCAGCAAGTGGGACGAGTGGAGGGCGGAGTGGTGCTGGATCTGTGATGCCAATCCGCTGCCATTCACCAAGCTGCGCCGGACCCGGGTTGTGCGTGGCAGCGACTGGAGCGCCCTGTCGCCAGATGACGCCAAGCTGATGATCGCCACCACCCGAATCCTCCGGCTTAGGCAAGCCGGACTCACAACAGGGGCAGTTGGCGCGGATTTCCTTCGCCGTCGCATCGCCCCTCTGCAAGAGAGGGGGAGGCCCGCCTGCCTGTTTGGCGGCCCGACGGACATCATGAGGCTGCGTCCAGGCCTCAACTTCAACTTCACGGTTATGGAGCTCGACGCGATGCTGAGGGAGATGTTCAAGCACGACGCCAATCATCCAGAGTGGTTCAAGCTGCCGGTGGGCGTCATCCCCTTGTGTAACAACTCCCAGCGCGACCGCATCTGCGCAATGATGCCAGAGTGTGATTCGCACATGATAAGTGCAAATTGGATAGAGCCCGATGCTGAGGTCGTGCAGCAATTCTTCGACGACTTGTCGGAGGTGGCAGTTAATTCCGACGAGCAGAAGCTCCTCACCCGTGCCACCACGGCCAACGAGTTGGCGTACATTGCTAGCAGGGCCGAAGAGGCGGCGGCCGCTGCATGGCGAAGTTTGGCTTCATGCTAAGCGGGCGGATGTAGCTGGCGGCAAGCCTTGCCGCCGGGAAGATCTTGCCAGAGAAGGCGATGGCGAAGGGGAGGCCGAGGTCGGCGAGCGAGCCCGCCGAGGGCGCTGAGCGGCCAGCCGTCTTGAGCAACTTGCATGACGGAGCCCCAACGCAGCCCCATTCCGACCGAGAAGGCATCTCCGACGAGTTGGAGAGCTGGCAGAGGAGCAGCCGACCAGCAGCCCAGGCGCCAGGGACACGCTCCATCATGCAAAATACTGCTGCTGCTGGAGGGTCCCCGCGCAGCGCAACCGAGGCGGGTCTTCCCGGCCGCCACGCTGATCCTGCCGCAGCCCTCGGCAAGCGCCAGAGGGAGCCTACTCCTCCGCCATGCTGCGCCGAGAGGGTACCCGAGTTCGACCTCTCCGCGCTGAGCTCCGATGATGATGAAGAGGAGGAGGAGGAGGAGTAAGGCTTTCTTCTTCAGACTTGTCTTTCTTTGATCCTGGTTATTGTGCCGCCTCAGATCTCGATTTGCTTCTCTCGATTCCTGCTCGCTTGAGACTTTGGCGGAGAGGGCGGCGAAGAGGGCCAAGGTCCCCGTGGTTAACATCGAGGACGATCCTGCTGTGATGGCAGAAGATACGTCCGAGACCACCTTGACGGACTCGGTCCCTTCTCCTCGCAGCAGCCCCCAGCACAGCCCCCAGCGTAAGTGTTTTGGTTTATTTCCCGTTGTGGGGCGCGCATGGGTGCTTCTTCTTTTGCTGACATCTTGATTATTGACTCATTTGTATGTAGGAGCAGAACAAGCCCACCAGGAGCAACCGGAGGCCGACCCGGAGGTGCTGTCTGCTTCGACTACGCCGCCAAGGGGCGATTCTCCGACAAGGGATCGCTCCCCGGCAAGGGAGGGGTCCCCGGCAAGGGGTGGGACCAGTGAGCCCCTGGTGGAGGAGCCCATGGTCACGGAGCCCAACACAGGTAACCCTTCTTGTCGGAAATCTTCTCCTGAGTTCTTCTTCCTGAATCTTCATTTTTTTTGGATATTTGCTTGACTTTGCTTCCCCCCTCAGATCCCCCTCACGTAGACCCGATGGAGACCGAGGCCGCCGGCGACGAAGGCGCACGTGGCAACACTGAAGATGTCGCCGCTGGCGATGGAGAGGCCGGTGCTGATGAACCTGCCGCCAAGGCTGCCGGGCGCAGGCCGGCGGGGTTCCGCGATCGACCAGACGACTGAGGACGCAGGAGCGCAAGGCGCTACACCGTCCGCCGACCCCTCCGCCCGATGATGCGCGCCGAAGCTCCGACGAGCCCCACCAGCGCGTGACTTGAAGGCCGGGCGAGGGCGCACATCAAGCTTCCGGGCGCCGAGCCTGTGGCGCCGTGGAAGGGAGGAGTTTGACGGAAGTACTACGCCTCTCTGGGCGGCGGTCGTCGGCGAGCCAGCAGCAGCGCGGCGAAGTCCGAGGAGGAGCAGCTTGTTCGGAAGCCGGTGTCACTCTACGCGCCCGCAAGCTAAGCTTGAGTCCCGGAAGCGCTTGTCGCGCAGCGGAGTCGACATAGAGAAACACGCGGAGGAGCTCAAGGGCCGCAACCAGGAGGCCCTCCGGTCCATTGCTGAGGAGAGGGCGCAGCTCGACAAGGCCAAGAAGGCGTTCATCCTGGAGAAGGCTGAAGCCGAAGAGCAGCAGAGGCTCGCCGCCGAGGAGATGTCCAAGCGAGATGGTGAGCTGATACAGAAGAAGGCGTACTTGGACAGCCATGACGAGGAGCTCGCCGTTCGGGAACAATCACTTGGCGGGGCACTCAAGGAGGCGAAGGATGCCGCCGCGGCTGCTGAGGCCGCCAAGAAGGAGCTAGAGGTGAAGGTGGTGCAACTGGAGGCGGACGTGACAAGGAAGAACGAAGAGCTTGCCGCACTCCAGCGCGATCGCGAGAAGGATAGACGCGCCCATGGCGATCTGCAAGTTCAGCTTTCCGAGAAGATCAAGGAGCTGAACGCCGCCAAGGACTCGAGCGCTGATCTGGAGCTGAAACTGGCCACCTTGACGGAGACGCTGGACGCCGCCAAGAAGCGAGAAGATGTCCTGAGGAAAGACCTCAAGGGCAACGAGGAGCTGCTGACGAGGGCCGCCGAGACCCAGAACACTTTCAAGACCACGGTGGAGCTCTGGACGGAGGGCCTCGTCAACATCGCTGCATCCATCGACGAGGAGCTGGCGGAGCTTGACTTGGCGGGCTTTGGGTATTCCACTGAGGAAAATCTCCAGCCTAGCGCCAAGCTCACGCTTTTCTTCAAGGGTGTGGTGACGACCCTCCAGCAGCTCCGGGAAAGGATCTCGAAGAAGCTGGCCGATGAGTCGCGTGCGATCTGCGCCAGGGTCTTGGAGAAGGTGCTGGTTAAGGTCCTCTTCCGCAACCCGGGCCTCGACCTCTCCCGCGTCACCAAGAAGCTGCCGGAGGACGCTGATCTTGAGGAGCTCAGGGCCATCGTTGCACCCATCGTGGACAAGGTGAACGAGGTTAGGAGGGTCGACGGCGGGCACGTGGATTAGGCCGCCCTTCTTCTCCCTTTTTCTTGCTGCTGCCGTTTCAGTTATAAGAACAATCTAGTCAGTGCCACAATAAGTCATTCTTGTAATATAACTTTATTCTGGGTACTGCTTGTTATGTTATCTCCTTTACTCTGTTGCATCCCTTGTATGCTTTTACCCTACGCTTGGAGGGAACTCGCCGGCGTGAGCACACTTGCTGAGTGCGGAACATCAGCAGCCCGCTGGCGGTGCTGCCTCCGGCAAAAAATCTTGTCGGGACTAGTTGCAGCTCGCTTGTATTGTTGAGTGGACTCGAAAACAAATCAAGGACGCAACTTAGCCGCGAGTCGATTCCTCCGCGCACAGGTTTTCCATACAAGGCACGAACGTTCAAGGAATATAACTTAAAAATTTAAAAGTGACTAGGCTCAAACTTTGGCAACTTAGCTTTTCTGTCGTCTGCGTCCCGACAAGTCTAGATTCCTTTGAACGCCCGGCAAGGCTATATTCCTTTGAACGACATCTGGTCCACACCTTCATCTCCCCCCCGGTGAACTTGTGGGCGGAGGGATCCTCTTTTTGAGAAGAAAGAAGAGAAAATAATGATATGGAACTTTAAGGTTTTCTATTGCTTACCGGGGGTAAGTGCTGCACAAAGTGTCAGATACATATGCAAGAAAAAGAAAGATGCATTGAATTTGACAAGATGTGCGGGGCACATAAACTTTATTTACGCACGGGAGCTGCGCCCGGCTTTGTACAAAGGGTTATATGCAACAGCGGCAAGGCTTGTACAAAAGGTGGTTGTCGGAACGGGTCCGCAACCGCGCTTCTGACGTAAAACTTGCGAAGATGTTCTATGTTCCAGAGTTGCTCACCGAATGCCATCTTCGGTCTCAAAGCGACACAGCGCCGGCCTAGTGACTCGTTTCACCCGTAAGGGCCTTCCCACTTCGGGCGTCAACTTGTTGGAATTCTTAGCGGATTGAACGCGCCGAAGAACAAGGTCGCCTTCCTCGAAGCTTCTGGCATTAACTTTGCGGCTATGATAGAGGCACAAAGCTTGCTAGTAGCGAGCAGCTCACACAGCAGCCTGAAGACGATCCTCCTCGAGGAGCAGCGCGTCATCTTGCCGCAGCTGCTCTTGCTCAAGCTCATCATAAGCGAGCACTCGTGGTGATCCGTATACGAGTTCCGTGGGGAGAACTTCTTCTGCTCCATAGACAAGAGCAAAAGGTGTCTGGCCAGTGGCTCGATTTGGCGTCGTCCTGATCGACCAAAGAACCACCGCAATCGCCGATCAATTTCTTCCGCACTTGTGCAGCCTGTCGAAAGTTCTCGGTCTTGAGCCGCGCAGCACTTCAGCGTTCGCCCTCTCCGCTTGACCGTTGCTTCTCGGGTGAGCAATGAAGCGGCAGATCTTGGACGATTGCATGAAGGTGCGACTCAGAAATTGTGTGCCATTGTCGGTGATGATCCTGTTAGGGATTACAAACGGCAAACAATCGACCAAGAACTTGATCACGATCGTCTTTGTCACCTTCCTCATCGGTTCCACTTCCGCCACTTTGTGAACTTGTCGATTGCAACGCATAAGTACTCAAAGCCCCGACAGCTTCGGGAAAGGGGCCGAGGATGTCGAGCCCCTGCACGAAAATGGCCAGTGACAAAGGGATTGTTTGGAGAGCTTGAGCTGGTTGATGAATCTGTTTGGAATGGAACCGCACGCTTCACACTTGGTTACTTGTGCGGTTGCATCCCGGAGGGCTGTTGGCGGAAGAAGCCTTTGCCGAAAGCCTTGCCGGCAAGTGCTTTTCGCCAATGTGGTGACCACATATGCCTCCATGTATCTCCGCCAACAGCTCTTGTCCGCCTTCCCGGAAATGCACTTCAATTTCACTCCGTTGAATCTTCTTACATACAAGATGTCATCGACAAACTGGTACATACTTGATTGCCGAGCTACTCTTTCTGCTTCTTCTTGTTCCCCGGGAAGTTCTCCTGTCTGAAGGAAATGGACTATTGGCTGTGCCCAGGCTGGAGCTTGTGGCTCGACAGCGAGGACTAAAGGCGCAAAGGCTGCTGCAGGAACATCCGATTCGATGGCAAGGATCAGGGATCCTGCCGGAGTGTGATGTTCCCCGGCAAGCGTGTCGGGACACAGCTTGTCGGGAGCGTCAGCTTCAACGAAGCAAGCCTTGGGGCTCGTTGGAGCAGACTGCTCCTCAGCTCTTTCTGTGTTGAGCCTGGGAACCTTCTTGGCGGCGGCTTCGGGGAGCTCTGCCGGAAAGTGGTTGCCAGCAGGCCATTTTCTCTTCTTGCTCTGTCCAGTTGATGGCGTGACGGATGGCTGAGTCAGCTTGAGCACAAAAATCCCTGGTTCCACAGGCAACTTAAGTGCGGCACATTTTGACAGGCCATCTGCAATGTCGTTCTGAGCCCTTGGAACATGTTCCATTTGCAGGCCGTCAAAATGCTCCTCTAGCTTCCTCACTTCATCAATGTATGCTTCCATCAACGGACTCTGGTGATCTTTGTTGACTTGGCGGACGACAAGCTGTGAGTCACCCCTGACGATGAGTTTCTTGATCCCAAGTTCAGCTGCGATCCTGAGTCCGGCAAGCAAACCTTCATACTCTGCAGTATTGTTTGTTGCTTGCTCCTTGGGAAAGTGCATTTGGACCACGTACTTGAGGTGCTCTCCGGTGGGGGCGACGAGTAGTACGCCCGCACCGGCGCCTTGCAGCGAGAAGGCACCATCAAAGTACATGATCCATTCTTTGCTAACTTCCTTCACAGGGATGCTCTTCTCTGGAGATTCTTCATCCGGTGTTGGCGTCCATTCTGCTATAAATTCTGCCAATGCCCGGCTCTGAATGGTTGAAGTACTTTCAAACTTGAGGCCAAAGCTTGACAATTCCAGTGCCCATTCGACAATCCTGCCTGTTGCTTCTGGATTCTGCAGTATCCTCTTCAGCGGAAAGCGAGTGACAACCGTGATCTCATGTGCTTGAAAGTAATGGCACAGCTTTCTTGAGGCCATGAGTAGGCCGAAAAGCAACTTCTGTACACCAGAGTACCTTGATCTAGCCCCCTGCAAAAGGGAACTGACAAAGTAAACTGGGTGCTGCACCTTCTTCTTCTGTTTTTCATCCGGCAACCGCACAGATCCATCCTTGGCGGAGCCAGAACTCGTCGGATCAGGGCTTGCCGGGCCAGAGCTTGTCGGAGAAGCCCCCTGCTTGTCGCTGGGCTCGCTTGCCACGGCTGCTGGCTCATCATCTGCCTCCCTCTCCGCCACTAATGCAGCACTAACCACTTGATTGGTTGCGGCCAGGTATAGCAGCAACTTCTCTTGTGGCTTAGGTGCGACAAGTGTTGGAGTGGAGGACAAATATTTCTTCAAGTCCTGCAGCGCAGGCTCCGCTTCCGGAGTCCATTTCATGGGACCTGCCTTTTTCAAGATTTTGAAAAAATGGCAGGGCGCGTTCAGCAGACTTGGTAATGAATCTACTGAGAGCAGCAACGCAGCCGGCAAGCCTTCGCACATCCTTGATGCGCTTTGGTGCTTCAATTTGCTCAATGGCCTTGATCTTGTCGGGATTGGCTTCAATCCCCCTCTGAGACACAAAGAACCCGAGAAGCTTGCCGAAAGGAACTCCGAATACACACTTCTCGGGGTTCAACTTGAGATTGACCTTGCGCAGATTTGCAAAAGTCTCATCCAAATCTTGGATTAGAGTCTCTTTGTCCTGGCTCTTGACCACTATGTCATCCATGTAAGCTTCTACATTTCTGTGCAGCTGTGGCTCAAAAGCATGGCTGACTACTCTTGCAAATGTTGAACCAGCATTTTTAGTCCGAAGGCATCCGTGACGAAGCGAAGACGCGCACATGGAGTAATAAATGCGGTTTTCTCTTCATCCTCTTCTGCCATGAAGATCTGATGATATCCTGAGTATGCATCAAGGAACGAAAGCAGATCACATCCTGCTGTGGAGTCAACAATCTGGTCAATGTGCGGCAAGGGGAATGGATCCTTGGGACAGGCTTTATTAACATCAGTGAAGTCAATGCAAAGCCTCCACTTCCCGTTTGCCTTGCACACGACTATTGGATTGGCTAGCCACGTCGGATGAAGTACTCCTCGGACTAGGCCTGCTGCTTCCAACTTCTTTATTTCTTCTGCTATGAACTCTTGATGCTCTACTGCTTGCTTTCTGACTATTTGCTTGACGGGCCGTGCGTGAGGGCAGACGGCAAGGTGGTGCTCAATCACTTCCCTGGGAACACCGGGGATGTCAGATGGTTGCCATGCAAACACATCGACATTCGCCCGCAGGAAAGCGACGAGCGCGCTTTCCTATTTAGGATCAAGCGTGGCACTGATGGTGAAGGTACCACCAGTGCCGTCCTCCTTGGCGGCCACTTTCTTGGTCTCTGGTGAAGCTGTCTTTGCCCTCTTGCACTTGCCGGTGGAGCTCGATGGTGCGTCCTCGACGGCAGCGCAGCACTCCGGAGAGGTGCGCTTGCCGGAGTGGGCATCAGAGCTACTCTTGCCGGACTTGGCCTTCTTCTTCCCCCGGGGAGCTTCAGTGGCAAGTGGCTCGCGCTCTGTTGCGGCTGTTGCTTCCCGGTAGATCTTGTCGGTGCAGATAAGTGCGTCCTTCTTGTCGCCTTGGACAGAAATGACACTTATCAGACCAGGCATCTTGAGCACATTGTATGCGTAATGAGAGGCTGCCATGAACTTGGCAAGCGCTGGTCGGCCGAGTATCCCATTGTAGGGCAATGGGAAATCAGCGACGTCAAATGTGACCCTCTCTGTCCTAAAATTCAACTCGCTGCCATACTTCACTGGCAGTGTGATCTTCCCCTTTGGCTTCCTCCTTCCCGGGTTTATTCCTTGAAAGGTACCGGTCTCTTCGAGCTCGCTGTCGGGGATCTGGAGCTTCTTGAGTACTGTGGAGGAGATCAGATTTAGGCCGGCCCCGCCGTCCACCAACATCTTCGTGACCTTGAGGTTGCGGATTGTTGGCGAGACCAACATTGGCAAGCACCCGACCGTAGTGATGCGATCAGGGTGATCCTCAACATCAAGATGATGGGCGTCTTGGACCACTTCAGAGGCTTGCGCGACTCGACGGACGGCTCCAAGGCGTTCACTTCTCGCACCCATCGCTTGAGTTGGCGGTCGAGGTGTGCAGAGAGCACCGCCGTCGATGCACAACACCTCCGTTGCCTTCAAAACTCTTGGTCATCAGCCTCATCTTCCTCCATCTCATCATCCTCATCTTCATCTTCGTCCTTATCGCGCCATGGGAGGCTGTCTCCTTGCCGCTGGCTTGGCCTTGCTTGCTGCCCTCCCGGGCGGGAAGCTTCTTGCCGGATCCTCCGCCGCCTCCTTGGGCTCTCTCCTTGTCGTGGCGCTCGTACTCAACTTTCTGTAGCTCCGCCATCTGCTCAACTTTCTTGCAGGTTTGGAGGTCATGGCCCTTGGTGCGGTGGATCTTGCAATACCTCTTGCCGGAGCCATCCTGCTTGTCGGCGGCTACCACAGCCTCGCCGGAGTCATCAGCTTTGGCCTTGTCGGAGCCGCCTCCGTTGCCGGAATGCTCGACAGCTAGCACATCCTTAGCCTTTCTTTCTCTGTTGTTCCGCCTCCGGTTCTTCCTCGCCGGGGCGGTATCCTCACTGTCAGACCCTTCTGCTCCTGCAGCCTCTCCGGGGATTTTCCTCCCCTCCTCAGCCCGTGCACACTTGTCGGCCAGAGCATAGAGCTCGCTGACATCTCTGATCTTGCACATCGCCATCTCCTCCCTCATCCTGCGGTTACGTACGTTCTGGTGGAACGCGCTGATAACCGCGGCAGGGTGGATGTCTGGGATGTTGCGCTGCACCTAGCTGAACCTCTGTATGTACTTGCGCAGGGGCTCTCCCTCCTTCTGGACGAGCAGATGCAGATTGCTCTCCTGGCCATGGGGTTTGTGGCCGCCTGTAAAGGCGCCGACAAAATGATGACACAGGTCCGCCCATGAAGAGATGGAGCCGTCCGGCAAGTGCATGAGCCAAGATCTGACGTTGGGCTTAAGCACCAGCGGGAAGTAGTTGGCGAGGATCTTCTTGTCGCGCCCTCCGGCAGCCTGCACCGCGATGGTGTAGATGCTGAGGAACTCCGACGGATGTATCCTGCCATCGTACTTCTCGGGCACGTCTGGCTTGAAGTTCTTGGTTCTGGGCCACTGGACTTGCCGCAAGTCACGGGTGAATGCAGGGCAACCTGCCGCGTACGGCAAGTCGCCTGGTTCCCCTGGCGCATGCATATCGACAGTGGGCCCAACGCACTGGTCAGATTGACGTCGCGCTTCCCTTCTGCGCTCGATGCGAGTACGAGCATCTTCGTGTCGTCGTTCCTGGAGAACGTGGCGCCGATCGCGGCGATCTGGCGGGTCCAACGACGTGGTGTAGTCGGCGTCGGGGTTGGCCCGGCGAGTCGGCGATATTGGCCTTCGGGGCTGGGAGTGCACGGAGGTGGCACCCCCAGCGGTCTTGTCAGCGTCGGCTTGCGCCTAGGCGTCTCGCCGGGGCTTCGACGTGCTCGGTTGCCGGGGCTTGTCGCCGTTGGCAAAGCTGATGAGGCTGTAAATGGTCATCCTCCAGTCGTCAATCTTGTGTGGCACCGGAGGGTAATCTAGAAGCAGCTGGGCTCGGGCCAGCGCTTCCTCTGCATTCTTGGGTGGTGGTGGCGACGAGCGGCGCGAGGAGCGGGATGTGCTCGGATTCCCAACTGGATTGGAAGGAGCAACACCCCGTCCGGGCGACCGTACCTCACTCGCGCCAGCATGCTGGCATGCATGCTGGTCTCGAACGTCCCGCGACCCACCAGCTTGGCCTTGCTCCAACGCGAGCACGGTGCTAGGAGCACCGGGGCGTTGTCGACCTTGCACCTCCTGGGAAGGGCGTGGTGTCTGCACGGTCACCGATGCTTGCGGGGCCTTGTTTTTGGATCTGGTGACGACGTGAGTCCCACCATCAGCGCCCGCTCCTCCGCCGGCGTCCACTCCACCGCCTGTTTGCTCCGGCGGTGGTGGTAGAATCGATGTAGACGGAGCGGCCACCTCCGAAGGCTTCTCTTTGGTGGCATGTTGATGAAGGCGTTGATGTAGCGCGCGCGGAGATCGGACCAGATGCTCACGACCTCGACGCACCCCCTACCTGGCGCGCCAAAGATGTCGGGGCGCTCTGTGGCCACGAGCACCTATGGGGCAGGGGGCCCCTTCTAGTCCGGCAAGGGAGCGGAGGGCGTGCGCAGAGCAGATCGAGGTCGAGCGCGCGGGGGGGATCGGGCGATTTTTACCCAGCTTCGGAGCTCTTCGGAGAGATAAAACTCCTACTGCTGCTTTGTGTTTGTATTCCTTCTTGCTCGAGAGCGCGAGCGTGTAGTGGTGTTGGATGGGTCGGATGAAAACGAACCCTAGTGTGGAAAAGTTCCAAACCCAACCCACCCCTTCTACGTGCGCATGGGCCTCCCTTTTATAGTCTAAGGGGGTTACCGACAGGTGGCAGCGTAGAAAGAGGGCTAGAAAGGTGAAAACTCAGGTTGGTACAACACTGTCCAACAGTGTCCCCTACCTAACTCTGACGGCAGGGGACAAGGGTATTTAATGCCCGTCCGGTCGCCCCAACAGTGCAAGGAAACGACCGTTAGAGGCGCCACCGATCGCCACGATGGCCTCCTTGTCAGCTTCGCTTGCCACCTCGCACCGCATGGATGCACAGCGCCTCGCCACGTGCTCTTGGGATAGTCCTGGGGTGACACGTCGTTGGATGCGCTGGAGCTTGGGTGTAGAGTGGCAGCCTTGCCGCGGCAAGCGCCTTGCCGCGGCCGTCGTCTTGTCGCACCGGCAAGCTTGTCGCTCGCCGTTCCTTGCCGGGAAGCGCGGGGCGTCGCGGCAAGTTTCTCTGAAGCACCTTGGTTGGCCTCCCCGGCAAGATCCTCTTGCCGGGGTCTTTGTCCTTCCCGGCAAGCTCCTCTTGCCGGGGCCTTGTCTTCTTAGTTAATACTTTGTTCTTGAATGGCAGTAATGTGGAATGGCGGAGGGTCTTGGCGGGTGCCCGGCAAGCCTTGTCGCGGGGTGCTACGACTGCCCGTGCGCAAGTTTGGGGTACTAAGGTACCCCTACTTTAGTACACCGACACTCTTATGTGAAACGAAATGGTTTGGCATCTTTGCCACCTTTTTCATATGGTGCTCGCAGAGTGATGAACTCTTTGCCACACCTCCAGATGTGGGTGGTGAAGAAAAAGAACTAATCTCTTTTGCAGGGTCAGGTCTCCAGACGTGCTTTAACGTCTGAAGAATTTGCTGGGGACCTGACAAAAATGCCTGAAAGGACGCAGTCAAATCATGATGAAATGAACCTTCATTTCACACGTCCTCATACTGCTATATCTGTTTACTGCTTGATGAAATTCATCTGATGAACTTGATATCATATTCTTCACTGATGAAGCATATGAGATTGTAAGCTACACTAATTCATCTGCAGGATGATCAACCCAAAACTACTGAGTGGGTCCTAGATAGTGGATGTACGAATCACATGACTGGTGACAAGAATCTATTGATGGATGCTCCCTTATCACCGTCACCTCTGAAGCATATCATCTTTGCTAACAAAGGCAAAAGTTAGGTATTGGGTCTTGGTAAGGTTGCAATCTCTAAGGATAAACACATGGACAAAGTCATGCTTGTTGAGTCCTTAGGATACAATCTCATGTCAGTCTCAATGCTTTGTGATCTTGATATGGTTGTTGTCTTTGGCAAGTATCGCTGTTGTGATTATGGAAGTCGACAATTCCAAAGTCTTGAAGGCTTTAGGAGAGGAGATCTGTATATTGTTGATTTCTCTCAGGACCACAACCAGCCGTGTGTCTACTTGCAAAAGCTTCGAAGGCTAGCTATGGCATCGACGACTTGTTCACGCAGCATGAGGAATTTGCACACGCTTGCGAAGAAGAAGCATGTCATTGGCATTGAGAATGTCAAATTCCTCAAGGATCACTTATGCGGAGCCTGTGAAGCTGGAAAAATGACCAAGGCCAAGCATCCAGTGAAGGCTATCATGACCACTACCCGTCCATTCGAATTGCTTCACATGGACCTCTTCGGACCTAATCATTACTCAGCAGTCACTAATGATGCATCTCTATATGGTTTTGTCATTGTCGATGATTATTATCGATATACATGGGTACACATTGTTACTTACAAACATGAAGTGCAGGAAGTCTTCAAACGATTTTCCTCGAGGGCTTCAACCAACTTTGGTGTGAAGATCAAGCACATTAGAAGTGACAATGGAACTGAGTTCAAGAATTCCAGTCTTGATGCCTATCTTGATGAACTTGGTATTACTCATGAGTTATCTGCTCCCTATACTCCTCAGCAAAATGGCGTTGTGGAGCACAAGAACAGAACTCTTGTTGAGATGGCCTGCACTATGCTTGATGAATACAAAACGCCTCAGCGTTTTTGGATTGATGCAATTGATACTTGAAAGGGCAACTAATCCCCGGGTGGTTTTGGTAATTAATAACAACATATATATCATTGAACTAATTGTTTCTTGAGAATATTTCAGAAAGTTTAGTGATATGGGTATGGCAATGACTGAAGATGTGGACCCCTCAAAATGCTAAGGAAAACATTGGCAAAAGCTCAAGACTCTATTTTTGGTTTAGTGATCCAAGATCACATTGAGTCTATAGGAAAGCCAATACTATTAAAAGGGGATGAGGTTATGATGATGATCTGGTTGCTCAAAGTGCTTAGTGATCTATCTCCCAAACTATCAGCAATCTTTCATTCCAACATATACTCATAAGTAATCTCGGTCCCACCGATTCCATAAACTCACCACACCGAGATGAACCACCTCACCATATACCCAAACCCTAGTAATTTGGATTTTCCGATTCCAAACTCGGTCTCACGAAACTAGTGTTGCCAAGCTTCAGAACCTTCAGAATCATATCGGTGTCACCGAGATGATAAAGTCGGTCCCACCGAGATTGGCAAACCCTAGTCTTTGGAAGAATCGGACTAACCGAGATTGTATTTTCGGTCCCACGAAAATCCCAACGCTCACAAGATTTGAACTTTCGGTCTCACCGAGTTGTCAACTTCGGTCCGACCGAGATTGGTCAAATGTGTGTAACAGTTGGATTTTGTGTGGAGGCTATAAATACCCTCCACCTCCTCTTCATTCGTGGAGAGAGCCATCGAAAAGAACTACCACTCCTACCTTACATTTACGAGAAGAAAACTACCTACCCTTGTGTTGAGATCAAGTTGCTCCACTCCCACCATATGAAACTTGATTTCTAGCCTTCCCAAGTTGCTTTCCACTCAATCCTTTCTTCCACCACAGCCAAATCGGTGAGGAGAGTTGAGTGTTGGGGAGATTATCATTTGAAGCACAAGAGCAAGGAGTTCATCATCACCAACACCATCTATTACCTTTTGGAGGGTGGTGCCTCCTAGATTGGTTAGGTGTCGCTGGGAGCCTCCGTCGAGATGTGGAGTTGAACCAAGAAGTTTGTAAGGGCAAGGAGATCGCCTACTTCGTGAAGATCTACCCCGAGTAAGGCTAGTCCTCCGTGGGCGTATGCCATGATGGCATAGACAAGGTTGCTTCTTCGTGGACCCTTCGTGGGTGGAGCCCTCCGTGGACTCTCAGCAGTTACCCTCCGTGGGTTGAAGTCTCCATCAACGTGGATTGACGATAGCACCACCTATCGGAACCACGAGAAAAATCTCCGTGTCTCCAAATTGCGTTTGCTCTTCTCCACCTCTCCATTACTACATGTGCAATTTACTTTCCGCTGCCATTACTCTAGAATTGCATGTGTAGGGTGATACTTGACTTGATCATCATTGTGAACTTGCTAAAACTTGTCCTAATCAAAAGGCTAAACTTTTAAATTGTCAAGTAGTCTAATCACCCCCTCTAGACATACTTTCGATCCTACAAGTGGTATCGAGCTTTGGTCTCCATTGGATTGGTTTCCATTGCATTGACTCCATAAGCTTGGTTTCACAACCTAGGAGAGTATGGCGTCTAGTGAGGGTAATTTTCGAGAGGTCCTTACTTTGATGGTTCAAATTTTGCTAGTTGGAAGCATAAAATGAAAATGCATATTCTTGGACATAACCCCGCAGCATGGGGCATTATTTGTGTTGGCTTGCAAGGTGAGTTCTTCGAGGAAGGAAAAGTTCGGATCGTGAAGCTACAGCGGATGAATTGCGGATGTTGCAAAACAATGCTCAAGCTTGTGACATTCTCTTCAATGCTTTGTGTCCCGAGGAGTTCAACAAAATCAGCCGCCTTGAGAATGCAAAAGAGATTTGGGATACTTTGGTCGAAATGCACGAAGGTACCGAGTCCGTGAAGGAATCAAAGCTAGATGTTCTTCAAGGTCAACTTGACAAGTTCAAGATGAAGGAAGGTGAAGGAGTCGCTGAAATGTACTCTAGGCTTGCTCTCATCACAAATGAGATTGCCGACTTAGGAAGCGAAGAAATGACCGACCGATTCATCATCAAGAAGATTCTCGAGCTTTGGATGGAAAGTATGACACCGTGTGCACTTTGATCCAAATGATGCCAAACTACAAGGATCTCAAGCCAACCAAGTCATTGGAAGAATTGTTGCTCATGAGATGACACTTAAAGATAAGGAAGAGCTTCACAACAAGTCAAGTGGTGCTTACAAAGCTACAAGTGATGCTCCCACAACCTCAAGTGACAAGCTAGTTTCCAATGAAGAGATAAGCCTAATGGTGAAGAACTTCAACAAATTCTACAAGAGTAGAAGCAAGGAGAGAAGCTCAAAGTCTAGATCATATGATGAAAAGAGATCTTCTAGTCGTGATCGAATCTGCTACAATTGTGGAAGACCGGACACTACTCAAATGAGTGTTCGGCTCCCCACAAGAGAAGAGAAGAATCTCCAAGAAGAAGAAGCTCAAGAGAAGAGTCACCTCGAAAGAGAGAAGGAGTAGAGATGATCGTTATGAACGAAGACCCTCTCGGAGAAGCAAGGATTCGGAGAGGAAAGACAAGTCATCAAGGAGCTACACAAGAAGAAAACATCAAGCTCTTGTAGGTGAATGGGTCTCCGGCTCCGACTCCGAGAATCATTCGAAAGAAGCTATCACTCCAACTCCGACTACAGATCAAGATGAAGGTGTTGCGGTCTTGCTCTCGTATCCTCCAACTCCAACTCCTATGACTTGTTTGATTCACCAAATGAGGGAATTGGAAGATGCTTCATGGCTAAAGGCCCCAAGGTATCACACCCTGAATTTATTGACTTTGATAGTGATGAGGATGACTTGCTTTGTGAAGATGAGCTTTTACATGACAAATCTAGTGAGCCTAGTAATGATGAACATGCTAGTAGTCTTTATAGTCGAGAAGAGTCGAATGACAATGCTATGAAGGAGATTGAGCGTCTAACTAAAGAACTAAACACTCTTAAGTTAGCTCATGAAACAACTCAAGAAGATCATAGAGAGCTCCTAAGATCTCATGAGAAGCTACGCTCGAGAAGCTCAATCTAGAGCAAGAACATGAGTTTCTAAAAGCTATCAATGACGATCTTCGAAAGAAGAGTTCTTCATATCTTGCCAAACGACTTCTCTTGTCTAATTTCTTGCCACCTATTAAAACTAAGCATGACAAGCATAAGAAAAATTCTTCATCTAGAAGCAACATAATTGGTTCTAGTAATTCTCTTGATTCCACTAACAATGTTTCAAGCCAAGTCTCACTTGAGCAAGAAAATAGTCTATTGAAAGGGATTATAGAGAAAGGTGTCTACAAGAGCCTTGCCGGATGCAAGAACTTTGAGGAAATTGTTCGCAAGCAAGGAAGGCACCGGAAGAATCAAGGAATTGGTTTTGAGCGAAAGTTCAACGCCGAGGGTGTTGAATGGGAAGAAGGTCAATATCCCACTCCAAAGTTTGTTTCTCAAAAGGAGAAGTATGATCCTACTTCTTCCAAAGTGGAACAAGCTCAAGATGACCTTCCACCACAAGACCACAAGCTAAAAGGCAAGGACAAGCTTCAAGAGGAGATTGATGCATTCATTGAAGCACCCAAAGCCATGGTCAAGTGGGTTCCCAAGGAAACTTCAAGTTCTACTTCGTCAAGCTCAACTACTACCCCAAGGATTCCCATCAAGATGATGTGGATCCCGAAGAAGAAGAACTAGAGAGTTCTTGAGGGTGACTCCGCCAACATACTTCACTCATATTCATTTTGGCAAGAACTTGTGCAATCAACTTCCACATCTTGCACTAGTTCATGGAGTCACAAACCCTCTTGTTGGTAAGTCAAGGACAAGGTAATCATTGCTTTCATGGACATCATCTATTGTGTACTTCAATCTATGTCCATGGATATCCTTGTTTGTTCCTTGTGGGACTAACCCATGTAGGTATTGAAAGTGCCCGAATCCAAAGGATTGCTCCCAACTCTTGATGATCTTCATCAACATTGAGCATCCACATCTTCAACATCTACATGAAGTCTTCTACGACAACCCAAGGTTAGTTTGACCCTTTAAAAGGGGTTCTCACATCAAGGGGGAGCTTTGCTCTAAAGAATTGAGCTAAAGCATCTTCAAATGATGTGAACACATTAATGCTTTATGTAAAAGTGGTAACCCCACTTGTGCTTAAACGATGAGTATGACCTATGATCAAATGTTCTCATTTGACTCCTAAGTCAATATACTCATATATAGATGACCTAGTCATCGCCAAATTGTGTGATAGTAGCTAGTGCTTTGTTTGTGCATGTTTGACACATATTTCATTTGCTATCTTATTGTGTGAGCATGTTGGATGCATAATTTTATCCATTCGAGGACATCCATTTGTTGCTTTGGTCTTTTGGATTTTTCTTTTTGACCAAATGGATGGACAAGAATGCCTAAGTTCCTCCCCTAGCTATCTATGCTTTCTTGTCTCAAACTCTATTCATGCTTATATCACAAACTTTGGACAAGTCTTTTTCGGACAGACCGAGTGAGGAGCACTCGGAGCCACCGATCCGTCAAAAGCTTAACTTCCAAAACCTTCTAAGTATTTTCGGTCAAACCAATATACTCAAATCGGACGGACCAAAATCACTTGATTGATCTAGGTTTTCACCTCGGTGAAACCGAAGTTACAATTTCGGCGTGATCAAGTGAGTAATCGCTTGCGATTAACCATCTCGGTGCCACCGAAGTTTTCCAACTCGGTCCCACCGACACCAAGGGTATATATACCGAGGGCAGCGCGTTGATTCTTTCTTCAAAACGCCTCGCCCCAAACCCTTTCTTTGCCGTCGCCGTGGTCTCCGGATCGCCTCCGCCGTCGCTTTGGCGCCCTCGCCATGGTCTCCGTCGCCGTCAACGGTCAATCTCACCGCGCCGTTGCCACCGTGAGAAAACTCCACCAAGTTAGGGTGAGTTTGATCCTCTCGTCTTCAACCTCCGATTCAATGCACGATAGGTTTGCCTAGCTTCTTGACACGATTGAGATCTTCCTATCCAGCAGATTTGTTCTTAGAACGAAATTGAGTAAAAGTTTTAGGGTTAGGTTTCCGCGAACACATCTCGGTGTGACCGATTCTACATTCTCGGATCGACCGATTTGGCCTCTGGCCATTACCTTTGCTTTTCGGTCCAACCGAAGTTGTGCAAATCGGAAAGACCGAAATGAGGATTTAGTGAAACCCTAGTGTTCTCGGCTAGACCGAAACCCATTTCGGTCCAACCGAAAGTGGTGTGAATGGTTCTGTCAAGACACTTCGGATTCACCGAATTTTAGACTCGGTCAGACCGAAATGCATTCTGTGAAAACTTAAAACTGAAATTTGAACTCATTTTTTTTAAAAATCTTCTGCAGTTTGTGATAACTCTTCTATTCTGCCTATACCTATTCTATTCACAAAGTTGTCGGCCATGTCGATGCCGTGACAGCGAACAGTCTGAATCACCGGCTGAGATTCCAGAGGCGTGCACTAGTCCCGAGGCCAGCAGTTTTTCGATGATGGTGAGAGGAGCACACCAAGTGGTTTGCCTCCGGCTGCCACCAGGCCGTGAAGAAGAGAAATTCGATGAAGAGGATTCGACTTTGTTGCCGAGGAAGAGATCACATCTAAGCCTAAGAGGAAAGTGGTTGCCAAAGAGCATCAAGGGCAACAAACCAAGAAAGGCACCAGCAAAGTGAAGAAGTCCACAGTTGCTAAGAAGCTGAGCATGGAAGAAGAAACCTCGAGCAAGGTAAAGAAAACTTCCAAGAGGAAGAGGATAGTACATGATGAAGCAGATTCTGATGATTCTGATGAGGAAGCACCCAAGCCTCCTCAGAAGCCTAAGTTGATGGGAGATGCCATCAGGGCAGGAGCACCTACAAAGTCTAAGCCATCAGCTCCAAAGAAAGGCAGCTCAAGCCAAGCCTCACGCCAAGCCCAAGAAAACAAGTGAGAAACATTCCTGCTTGAGAGAAGAAGAAGGACAATGTGCCACCAGGTGAGTCGATGATGAGGCACATGTATTGCTGAAACTCGCATGTAAACCGCCACCCACAATGATGCTCATCCTCGAGCTGAAAACATGAAGGAAAGGAAGGACAAAGGTCTCGAGCTATGGAGGCAAGCTGATCCATATGCCATCAGAGAAGGACTGCTGTGTGACCCAAGGTTCCACACCGAGAGCAACAAGATTTCTATGAGATGTGCTCATGGACAAGAAGCCCATTGTTGCCGACACAAGATATGTTGATTGGGAATACATCGACAAAGAAAGAGCACAGAGACTACTTCCCACATGTGCATGAGAGCTTCACCGCATGTGGAGTTGCTGAGTTCGTTGGTCGAAATCGACAAAGATGGAATGATGAGATGATCATGCAGTTCTATGCCACAGCACATTTCTATCCAGATGGCAGAATTGTATGGATGACTGAAGGCCAGAGATTCTCTTCAACTGTTGAAGAGTGGGCTGCACTGCTGAATGCTCCAGTGCAGAGAGATGATGATGTAGATGTCTATGGAATCCCCAAGAAAAACCATGAGTCTATGAAGAACATGTACAATGAGGTACCAGCCAAGGATGTAGAGATATGGAAGCTCGGTTCAGTGTATCATCTTCAGGCAGGTCTCCCAACCACGAACACAATTCTGAGGCATACTTTGATGCCCAAGTCAGGAGACCATCACATGATAAGAGGCTATTCTATCAACATGCTGCATATTCTAGATCAGAAGGCACCTTTCAAGGTGATGGACCTGATAGTTGAGACTATCAAGAGGACTGCAGCAGACCAGAAGAGGTCTTGTGGGTTTGCCCCGCACATTCAGATGCTCATCAATGCCAAGTTTGGCACGGGCACCTACTTGTTGGAACGACCCCACTTGCCTCTGCAACCTGAACATGAGGACAATGAAGTTGTGATGACTGAGGATGATCCCACATCTGTTGAAGGTCAAGCTAAGTCTGAAGCTGCCAAACAAGCTAAAGCTGAGAAGGAAGCAGCAGCAGCAGCAGCTAAACCCAAGAGCGTTGGAGAGCAGCTCCTTGAAGCTACCGGAGGATTGAACTACGCCTGCCAGCATAGTGCGCCTCGGGAGAGTCTTGAGAGGATAGTTGAAGACAAGTTCCATGCTCGGATGTCAAGTCGATCAAGTGCAAGTCACTTGTAAACAAGCTTGAGGCAGATATCGAGGAAGCCAAGAGGGAGAAGGCAGAGCTCATGAAGGAGATGGAAGATGATCTAGTCCAGATGACTATGAGCAGCTGCTCCGTTCCCACAAAGCCCAGATCAGCTACTATCCCAAAGATGCACCCTGGACTACAACATCGGCACCTCCCACAGCTCCATCGGTTCAGCTCCAGCTCCGTGTCCACTCCTCCAGCTCCACAGACTTCAGCAAGCCTTTGCAGATGCAGCTATCTCCACTCCATCAACCTGCACAGAGCCGCCAGCAGAGTCCCTAGTGACGTTTAGCTCTATACCTTTCGAACTTTTGGTAACTTGTTGCCAAAGGGGAGAAATTGTATAGATCATAGGACTTCGAGAGAGAGTGCTCGCTTTTGCTCTTTTCGTTTGCGGTTTCTTTGAGATACTTTTGAGATTTTTGAGACATTCCGTGTGTTTGATACTACGTTTGTTCTACTTTGATGAGTGCTTGATCATACTATGCCTTAATGTGTGCTTAATGCTTATCATATGCTATTCATATCTTGTATGATCATTTACTCATGTCTTGGTGATTGGGTGCATGCTATTCATTCTTATCATTTTGTGCGCTCCACCAAGATGTATGTGACATGGAAGAGTGACCCATGATCCTAATCGATTGTGCATTTGCATTCAAACGCAAATCTTAAATAATGCACAAATTTAGGGGAGCTCTTGCTTATCACATACTTCTCAAAGCTTATTTATATTATTCATTGATTATATCATTTGTCGAAGCTTTGATCTATATGTTGTCATCAATTACCAAAAGGGGAGATTGAAAGTGCAACTAATCCCGGGTGGTTTTGGTAATTAATAACAACATATATATCATTGAACTAATTGTTTCTTGAGAATATTTCGAAAGTTCAAGATATGGGTATGGCAAGGACTCAAGATGTGGACCCCTCAAAATGCTAAGGAAAACATTGGCAAAAGCTCAAGACTCTATTTTTGGTTTAGTGATCCAAGATCACATTGAGTCTATAGGAAAGCCAATACTATTAAAAGGGATGAGGTTATGATGATGATCTGGTTGCTCAAAGTGCTTAGTGATCTATCTCCCAAACTATCGACAATCTTTCATTCCAACATATACTCATAAGTAATCTCGGTCCCACCGATTCCATAAACTCAGTCACACCGAGATGAACCACCTCACCATATACCCAAACCCTAGTAATTTCGGATTTTCCGATTCCAAACTCGGTCTCACCAAACTAGTGTTGCCAAGCTTCAGAACCTTCAGAATCATATCGGTGTCACCGAGATGATAAAGTCGGTCCCACCGAGATTGGCAAACCCTAGTCTTTGGAAGAATCGGACTAACCGAGATTGTATTTTCGGTCCCACGAAAATCCCAACGCTCACAAGATTTGAACTTTCGGTCTCACCGAGTTGTCAACTTCGGTCCGACCGAGATTGGTCAAATGTGTGTAACAGTTGGATTTTGTGTGGAGGCTATAAATACCCTCCACCTCCTCTTCATTCGTGGAGAGAGCCATCGAAAGAACTATCACTCCTATCTTACATTTCTGAGAAGAAAACTACCTACCCTTGTGTTGAGATCAAGTTGCTCCACTCCCACCATATGAAACTTGATTTCTAGCCTTCCCAAGTTGCTTTCCACTCAATCCTTTCTTCCACCACAGCCAAATCGGTGAGGAGAGTTGAGTGTTGGGGAGATTATCATTTGAAGCACAAGAGCAAGGAGTTCATCATCACCAACACCATCTATTACCTTTTGGAGGGTGGTGCCTCCTAGATTGGTTAGGTGTCGCTTGGGAGCCTCCGTCGAGATGTGGAGTTGAACCAAGAAGTTTGTAAGGGCAAGGAGATCGCCTACTTCGTGAAGATCTACCCCGAGTAAGGCTAGTCCTCCGTGGGCGTATGCCATGATGGCATAGACAAGGTTGCTTCTTCGTGGACCCTTCGTGGGTGGAGCCCTCCGTGGACTCTCGCAGCCGTTACCCTCCGTGGGTTGAAGTCTCCATCAACGTGGATTGACGATAGCACCACCTATCGGAACCACGAGAAAAATCTCCGTGTCTCCAAATTGCGTTTGCTCTTCTCCACCTCTCCATTACTACATGTGCAATTTACTTTCCGCTGCCATTACTCTAGAATTGCATGTGTAGGGTGATACTTGACTTGATCATCATTGTGAACTTGCTAAAAACTTGTCCTAATCAAAAGGCTAAACTTTTAAATTGTCAAGTAGTCTAATCACCCCCCTCTAGACATACTTTCGATCCTACAATACTGCGTGCCACATCATCAACAGAGTATATCTTCACAAATTCTTCAAGAAGACGGCCTATGAACTCCTCACTGACAAGAAACCCAATGTGAGTTATTTCAAAGTCTTCGGTGCTAAATGTTGGATTAGAGATCCTCACCACAACTCTAAATTTGCACCGAAAGCACATGAGGGTTTTATGCTTGGTTACGGAAAGGACTCAAGACACCTCTGAGTCTTCAACATTGTTCTTCACAAGATTGTTGACACTGTAGATGTGCGGTTCGATGAAACTAATGGCTCGTAAAGAGAGCACCTACCTTCTGTGTTAGATGAACCAGCACCTGAGGATTCTATCAAGTTCAAGGCAACTGAGGATGTCATTCCTACAGAAGAATCTGCTGAAGAATTCATTCCAATTCATGAAGAACGTCAAGCTGATGCACCTAAAGAAAATGCTGAAGAAAATGGTGCTGAAGAAAATGCTGATCAAAATCCTCAGCGACAACCAGCTCATCCTCGCGTTGCAAAAGAAGTGCAAGTGGAGAAGATCATCGATGACATTAGCGCACCAGAGCCCACTAAGGTAGATGAAGCATTTCTGGAGCCGGAGTGGATTCAGGCTATGCAAGAAGAATTACATCAGTTCGAGCTTAACAATGTCTGGGAACTGGTCAACCGTCCAGATCCTCGCAAGCATAATATCATTGGCACAAAGTGGATCTACCGCAAAAAGCAAGATGAAAATGGCCTTGTAGTGAGGAATAAGGCACGACTAGTAGCTCAAGGCTACACACAGGTTGAAGGAATTGATTTCGATGAAACTTTTGCACCTGTTGCTAGACTTGAGGCTATTCGCATATTACTTGCTTATGCTAACCATCATGATATCATCTTATATCAAATGGATGTGAAAAGTGCATTCCTCAATGGTAAGCTTGAGGAATAAGTATATGTTGCTCAACCCCCATGTTTTGAAGATCCAAAGAATCCTGACAAAGTCTTCAGACTTAATAAGGCCCTCTATGGCCTCAAGCAAGCCCATCGGGCGTGGTATGATACATTGAAGGAATTCTTCATGAAGAATGGCTTCACACCCGGTTCACTCGACCCTACTCTCTTTACTAAATCTTATGATGGTGAACTGTTTGTGTGCCAAATATATGTTGATGATATTATCTTTGGCTGTACTGACCAACGTTATAGTGATGAATTTGCCTATATGATGAGTGAAGAATATCAAATGTGTATGATGGGAGAGTTGAAATTCTTCTTAGGTCTTCAAATTAAATCGTGAGCGCAATGGCATATTCATATCTCAGAGAAATACCTCAAAGATGTCTTGAGGAAATTCGGCATGCAAGATTGCAAAGGCGTCAAAATTCCTATGCCCACAAATGGCCATCTATGCACTGATGAAAATGGTATTGACTTTGATCACAAGGTATACTGCTCCGTGATTGGTTCTTTATTGTACTTATGTGCATCTAGGCCAGATATAATGCTTTGTGTTTGCATGTGTGCCCGATTTCAAGCTGCACCAAAGGAATCACACCATAAGGCTGTGAAGCATATTCTTCGATATCTAGCTCACACACCAACACTATGATTATGGTACCCCAAGGGCTCTACTTTTGATCTCATTGGATATTCTGACGATGACTATGCTGGTGATCATGTGGACCGCAAGTCAACATCTGGCACTTGTCATTTCCTCGGACGATCTTTGGTCTGTTGGTCCTCGAAGAAACAAAACTGCGTATCACTGTCTACTGCTGAAGCTGAATACATTGCTGCTGGCTCTTGTTGTGCTCAACTGCTTTGGATGAAGCAAACCCTCAAGGACTATGGCTTCAACGTGAAGAATGTGCCTCTCCTCTGCGACAATGAGAGTGCCATCAAGATTGCTCACAACCCAGTTCAGCACTCGAAGACAAAGCACATTCAGATTCGTCATCATTTTCTTCGTGATTATGTGTTGAAGGGCGACATCTCTATCGAGCATGTGAAGACCGAAGAACAGCAAGCTGATATCTTCACTAAGCCCTTGGATGAGAAGAGATTTAGCAAGTTGCGGTGTGAGCTAAATATCTTAGAGTTTTCGAATGTTCTTTGAAAAGGACACACATCCTAACACTTATGCAAAATTGATGACTTAGATGTGCAACACACGAAGAAACGTTTTTCTTCAATCAATGAAGAATAACACTCTAAGTGTGAAGAAATTAATGAAGAATTTGATTCTCAGAACCCTACGACAATTGTACGCGGTGTCTGAAATCATCATTCTTATCTGATGGGTCACGCCACCACAAAAAGTTGAAAATCTTCAATTTGAGTTTTCCTCATTTTTGAAATTCTTCAGTTTTTCAAATTCTTCAACTTTGCAAAATCTTCACTGTTTCCGTCGGTTTTCTTCATTGGCTATATATATATATATATATATATATATATATATATATAGGGAAAATGCATCCTACTACCGGGTGTAGCTACACCCATTTCTCATATACAAATATGTGGTAGTATATATACTACTTTATCATTTTAGTATGTTCATATAATATATCTAAGATACTCCAAAGCGAGTTATGTGAAAAAATTGCATGTGAGCCCATATTTTTATCATATTTGTGAAAATACGTACATATTTCTACGTAAAAAGAAGTATGCTAAAAATATACTACATACTACCTAAAAAATAGTATATATACTACCTAAATATTCTTACATACTACATACGACGCATACATACACTGCGGTATGGTAGATACTACCTAAAACGTACAAAATAAAAATGGGTGTAACTACACCCGGTAGTAGGAAAAATATATATATGAGTTTAAGACCTCTACATCATTCACTTATGGCTATTTCTTCATGTTGCGGTTTCTGCTAAGTGAATGTGGTCGGACCCTTCCCCTCTATGCTATACTCAACCCAATCTATTCACAAATTCTTCATGTGCGTTCTAATTGAAACTCGTTCAAAATCTTCCTTGTATGTATGTCAATTTGAAGAAATTGCGAACGAAACTTTAAAACAAATCTTATCCAGATTTTCGGTTTTACCGCTCAAACCGTTCCGCATCCCACGATGCATTATTATATTCACCCACGATCTTACACGATCTCATCTGCACAGAACGTGGGTGACACATGTCGCGTGAAGGAGAAAGGGCAGGGGCATGTTCGTCCCAAAATCTTCGGGCGGACAGTTTTTCACCGTGGCTATAAATACCCCTCTCCCCTTCCTCACTTCATTTACTCCGCTCGACCGCTGTCTCTCGCTCGAGCTTCTCAAACCCTAGCGCCGCCGCTACTCCATCGTCGCTGGTGAGGAAGAGCTTCACTACCTCGACCTCGTCACCGTCGTACTCGCGCCGGTTGCGTAAATCTTCACTCCACCGCCGCCGTAGCTGTCTCCCTCTGCCAAGTTAGGGCGTGGGAGATCTAACCTGACGGACTTCACGTCTGTTCATCTCAGTTCGTCGTGTTCTTCACTTCGGGTAATTAAAAGTTACTTTTATTACTCACTTTGATTCTTAAACTTTCTTGAAAATCTTCAAAGGTGTTTTATTCTTCAAATCTTCACACATATAAACACCTCACTTATTGTATGTTCTTGATCCATTTCTCTAAGCAATCATTTTCTTCAAGATTCCTCAATTGTGTGGATCTTCGATCTGTACAACTCTGGAACCTAAGACAAAGAACGCTTAGTGAAATTCCTCAAGGCTCATCTGGTCAAATTCCTCAAAACTTGTCTTTTGAAAAACCTTACGAGAACGATATGACCTCTCCAAATTCCTCGCACCTACACTCTATAACAGTACTCATGTCCGCTGCTGAATCACTAGGTTCTCATCAACTTAACTCATTTGCAGCGTTCCTCGAAGAAAAACTGCATACTTCTTCAGAGTGTTCAATTGTTCAAATTCCTCATCTGAAGAATATGGCTGAAGGAAAGAGACCGCAGAAAGGAGGAAAGAGACCTGAGGTCATGACTGCTTTCGAGATCCCTGATGACATATATAAGGACTATTGCACACCTGATAAAGCCAAGTTTGGCAAAGAAAACAAAAATCAGCGTAAAGTGCGCATTCAAAGAATTGAACGGAGATGGGCAAGAGAATGGAGGGAATACCGATATGTTACTCCAAAGTACATGAAGAAATCCGCCCTCAATCCCCCATGCCCAAGAGCTCCATTGGCACCTGGCTAAGTAGCTGATCCCACCAGCATCAAAAGTGGTGAGGACTTTCCTGAAGAATGGGCTAAGCGCCATGCCAAATTGGCAAGACAAGCCAAGGAGGCAGTGAAAAAATTCAATGAGGATTCTGCCGCCGCTGCTGCTGCTGAGACCTCGGCCAGACCGAGGAAATCAATGCCAAAGAAGCCTGCTCGTAAGCCAAGTGCTTCACCCTCATCTACGCCCTCACGGCAAATTCCTCAGACTGCTACTACTCCACCAAAGTCCTCAGCAGCTCCCTCAATGTCCTCAACTCCTGTGCATCTGGCTACATGTCAAAGGACTACGGGTTTTTCAATAGCTTCTGGTGTCTCAGCAAGTTCCTCAGCTGCACCAATGTCCTCATCAGGCCCCACACTGTTGAAGACTAAAGCAACAGCTGGACACGGTCCTCGGCCAAGTCCAAGGAAGAAACAGGTCGCATTCCAAGTGCCCTCTGATGATGAAGCTTCTGATGATGAACTTGCAGAAATCATTAGAGACAGACAGGTAAAGGCCGCTAGAGCCAAAGGCACATCTGTGCCACTGCTTTTGGATCCGAGGAAAATCCTCGACTACATTGACCTCTGGCACAAGGATCCAAACACCCCAATGCCTGATTTCCATCTGACTCCTGGTCAAAGTCACATGCTGACCCATTTCATCACTCAAGAGAAATGGAAATTTGAGAAGGCAAGAGAGATCAAGAAAGCTCAATACAGAAAGGAGAAGCTCCTGAAGAAAAACGTTGTAAGAATGACACCTGAGGAACTTCTCAAGGCTCAGTATGAAATTCAAGCCCTCAAAGAAAGACTTGATGCTTACTATGCTGATTGGCAAGGAGCCAAAGTGAGATTCGCAACTGACGAAGAAAATGACAACTATTGCAGCCCCATCGCAACAAGAAAACCCTCGAGCTGCAGACTCTGCTCAGCCTGCTTTGAAGAACATGCCAAGACTCCGCTGATGACTTTCAGCTCTTTGAAGAAAATGTAAGTTCCGGGCTGATGACTCCATTCCAGCGGCCGATGAAATTGCCGGGGCATCCACTAGTGGTGCGCTGACGAATCAAGAGATCAGGCAACTGCACTGATTGCGCTGAAGAAAATCAACGATTCCTCGGCTCCTCCCGTGCCTACACCAACTCCAATTCTTCCTTCGCCTATGAGGTGAAGAGGCGACCAAGGCTGCGAGCGAGCTGCGATGAAGAAAAGGAAGGCATCACCTGCGTCAAATTCTTTCTTTCAAAGAAAATGAAGCCAATGACCAGTTCACTTGAACATCCAATTGATGCTGTTCCAATTTCCTCCATGTCATCAAAGGAAATTGTTCCTTTTGGAGAAGACTATAAGATCCCAAGCGGATCTGATGAAGAAAATCATTCTTCTACTTCGTCAGAGCAGATTGATGAAGAAATTGAAGTGGATGCAATCCCTTCAACGCCAGTCATTTCCTCACCTATGCCTCAGTTCACAGCTGAAGAGGCTGGTGTTGAGGAAATTGAAGATGAAGATGTGGATATTGGATGCACTACACCAGGTGATGAATGATGACTTTTGGGAAAGTCAAGATCCCAATACTCCTTTATTCACACCTATCCAACAGATTCCTCGGTCCCCAAGAACAACAGTTCAAATGGGCTCAAGAAACTCATCCCACTCCCTCTGTTCATGAAGATATTCCAGCCGCTAGTGCTGAAGAACCTGCTGCTGATGATCATCAGGTTGCACAAGAAGAGGAACTAGAAATTCCTCAGCCTGAAGAACCTGAGCTTGCGATTCCTGAGGTTGTGATGCAACTCACAGACATTCCTCTGCCAAAACCGAAGGATCCGTTCTCAAGCAAACAGAAGTTCAAGGCTGAAGACTTCTTTTCCGAGCATGTGTTCTTCACTGACTACAACCCCTATGACTCTGCTCGCATAAGGAAGAGGGGTTTCTGGACTGCTAGTCAAGCCAACTTCTATTCCTCAGTACTGTTTGACAGAGACAAAATCTTCGATCATGAACATATTCCTCACGTGGATATGGAATCTCTGCCATGCTTCGAGCCAGTCCTCAGTGTTCTTCATGATGCAGGATTACTGAATTTCTGCACTGATATTTGCGATTGGAATGAAGAACTCATTCTTCAATTCTACGCTACACTGCATATCACTGGAGACGCTGAAGATGTCAATTCATGGGTGTTGGATTGGATGACCGAAAACACTCACTACAAGGCACCGGCAACTGAATTGCTTCGTGTCCTTCCTCTTGATCCTCCCCATGACAATGGCACGTTGCATCTACAATGACCTGAATCGACAAATCACTATATGCAAGTGCTCATGAAGCCTTTGAAGCCTGGGCAGGCCCCTCGAACCAAATTCCTCGTCAAGGAATTGCTCTATGTGCCCCGGACTGTCTATCGAATTCTGACGAAGACAATGAGTCCATCAAAGGCCACGACTCAAATGATGAAGATGTCGTTGGCATCATGAAGAACATGCTTTTCAACATCATTCATGGCGTTCCCGTCAACTTCCATGATTTCTTCATGAGGACTCTGGCCAATATTGCTATGTCACCATTAGAGCTGAAGCCCTATGCGCCTTGGATTATGAGATTCATCAGGGCAAGATCTTCACTGAATTACAAAGCTGACACTCTGAACCACGGTAGCTACTTGCCTCCCATTGAAGTCCTCAAACGGACAGTTTCATTAGCTGATGATAAAGGCAAGGCAGCTGCTGTGATCGATGAAGGCATTCGTCCATTGGATGGTCAATTTTGCCTAGCTGCATCCTACTCTACCAATGACGACTCTGCCACACATGACTCTGCCGCAAATACCTCAGCTAAGCAAAATCCTCAAGCCACAGCACCCAGGGTGATGACTGACCGTGAGTTACTCCTCAGTCTTCATCAGAAGGTTGATCGCAATCACAAATGGGTAAAGCGTCAGTTTGCTGCCGTTCTTCACAAAATGACCTCAACACATAATGTAGTGAAGAAAAACCATTATCACCTTCATGAAACCCTCAACCGCACCTGGGCTGTCCTCACTCATGTCTATAGCGCGGAAGAATTGAAGACTATGGGTCTCAAGGAAGAATTTGACTGGTCTGCACCTCCTCCGAAGAAATTTAAGAGGGTCAAAGTTCCTGATCTGGTGGCCAGCTCTTATTCTTCATCGCGTGACACTGATGAGTATGAAGATTTGGACGACACTGCGGCAGGCCCTACTCCAACAAACAACCCCGACAACGCTGGCGCTCCTCTGAAAGTGCAACTAATCCCCGGGTGGTTTTGGTAATTAATAACAACATATATATCATTGAACTAATAGTTTCTTGAGAATCATTTCAGAAAGTTCCGTGATATGGGTATGGCAATGACTGAAGAAGTGGACCCCTCAAAATGCTAAGGCAAGCATTGGCAAAAGCTCAAGACTCCATTTTTGGTTTAGTGATCCAAGATCACATTGAGTCCATAGGAAAGCCAATACTATTAAAAGGGGATGAGGTTATGATAATGATCTGGTTGCTCAAAGTGTTTAGTGATACATCTCCTAAACTATCAGCAACTCTCACTACAAATATACACTCATAAGTAATCTCGGTCCCACCGATTTCCTAAACTCACTCACACCGAGATGAACCACCTCAGCCACAAAGCCAAACCCTAGAAATTTCGGATTTTCCGATTCGAACTCGGTCTCACGAAACTTGAGTTGCCAAGCTTCAGAACATACATCATCAAATCGGTGTCACCGAGATGATGAAGTCGGTCCCACCGAGATTGGCAAGCTCGAGTCTTTGGACGAATCGGACTAACCGAGATTGTATTTTCAGTCCCACGAAAATCCCAACGTTCACAAGATTTGAACTTTCGGTCTCACCGAGTTGTCAACTTCGTCCGACCGAGATTGGTCAAATGTGTGTAACGGTTGGATTTTGTGTGGAGGCTATAAATACCCTCCACCCCTCTTCACTTTCGTGGAGAGAGCCATCGAAAGAACTACCACTCCTACCTTACATTTACGAGAAGAAAACTACCTACCCTTGTGTTGAGATCAAGTAGCTCCATTCCCACCATATGAAGCTTGATCTCTAGCCTTCCCAAGTTGCTTTCCACTCAATCCTTTCTTCCACCACAGCCAAATCGGTGAGGAGAGTTGAGTGTTGGGGAGATTATCATTTGAAGCACAAGAGCAAGGAGTTCATCATCATCAACACCATCTATTACCTTTTGGAGGTGGTGCCTCCTAGATTGGTTAGGTGTCGCTTGGGAGCCTCCGTCAAGATGTGGAGTTGAACCAAGAAGTTTGTAAGGGCAAGGAGATCGCCTACTTCGTGAAGATCTACCCCGAGTAAGGCTAGTCCTCCGTGGGCGTATGCCATGATGGCATAGACAAGGTTGCTTCTTCGTGGACCCTTCGTGGGTGGAGCCCTCCGTGGACTCTCGCAGCCGTTACCCTCCGTGGGTTGAAGTCTCCATCAACGTGGATTGACGATAGCACCACCTATCGGAACCACAAGAAAAAATCTCCGTGTCTCCAAATTGCGTTTGCTCTTCTCCACCTCTCTTTACTACATGTGCAATTTACTTTCCGCTGCCTATACTCTAGAATTGCATGTGTAGGGTGATACTTGACTTGATCATCATGGTGAATCTGCCAAAAACTTGTTTTTAACAAAAGCCTGAATTTTTATATTGTCAAGTAGTCTAATCACCCCCCTCTAGACATACTTTCGATCCTACAAGTGGTATCAGAGCTTTGGTCTCCATTGTATTGGTTTCCATTGCATTGGACTCCATAAGCTTGGTTTCACAACCTAGGAGAGTATGGCGTCTAGTGAGGGTAATTTTAAATGAGAGGTCCTTACTTTGATGGTTCAAACTTTGCTAGTTGGAAGCATAAAATGAAAATGCATATTCTTGGACATAACCCTGCCGCATGGGGCATTATTTGTGTTGGTTTGCAAGGTGAATTCTTCGAGGAAGGAAAAGTTCCAGATCGTGAAGCTACAACGGATGAATTGCGGATGTTGCAAAACAATGCTCAAGCTTGTGACATTCTCTTTAATGCTTTGTGTCCCGAGGAGTTCAACAAAATCAGCCGTCTTGAGAATGCAAAAGAGATTTGGGATACTTTGGTCGAAATGCACGAAGGTACCGAGTCCGTGAAGGAATCAAAGCTAGATGTTCTTCAAGGTCAACTTGACAAGTTCAAGATGAAGGAAGGTGAAGGAGTCGCTGAAATGTACTCTAGGCTTGCTCTCATCACAAATGAGATTGCCGACTTAGGAAGCGAAGAAATGACCGACGATTCATCATCAAGAAGATTCTCGAGCTTTGGATGGAAAGTATGACACCGTGTGCACTTTGATCCAAATGATGCCAAACTACAAGGATCTCAAGCCAACCAAGTCATTGGAAGAATTGTTGCTCATGAGATGACACTTAAAGATAAGGAAGAGCTTCACAACAAGTCAAGTGGTGCTTACAAAGCTACAAGTGATGCTCCCACAACCTCAAGTGACAAGCTAGTTTCCAATGAAGAGATAAGCCTAATGGTGAAGAACTTCAACAAATTCTACAAGAGTAGAAGCAAGGAGAGAAGCTCAAAGTCTAGATCATATGATGAAAAGAGATCTTCTAGTCGTGATCGAAACTGCTACAATTGTGGAAGACCCGGACACTACTCAAATGAGTGCTCGGCTCCCCACAAGAGAAGAGAAGAATCTCCAAGAAGAAGAAGCTCAAGAGAAGAGTCACCTCTGAAAGAGAGAAGGAGTAGAGATGATCGTTATGAACGAAGACCCTCTCGGAGAAGCAAGGATTCGGAGAGGAAAGACAAGTCATCAAGGAGCTACACAAGAAGAAAACATCAAGCTCTTGTAGGTGAATGGGTCTCCGGCTCCGACTCCGAGAATCATTCCGAAAGAAGCTATCACTCCAACTCCGACTACAGTCAAGATGAAGGTGTTGCCGGTCTTGCTCTCGTATCCTCCAACTCCAACTCCTATGACTTATTTGATTCACCAAATGAGGGAATTGGAAGATGCTTCATGGCTAAAGGCCCCAAGGTATCACACCCTGAATTTATTGACTTTGATAGTGATGAGGATGACTTGCTTTGTGAAGATGAGCTTTTGCATGACAAATCTAGTGAGCCTAGTAATGATGAACATGCTAGTAGTCTTTATAGTCGAGAAGAGTCGAATGACAATGCTATGAAGGATATTGAGCGTCTAACTAAAGAACTAAACACTCTTAAGTTAGCTCATGAAACAACTCAAGAAGATCATAGAGAGCTCCTAAGATCTCATGAGAAGCTACGCTTCGAGAAGCTCAATCTAGAGCAAGAACATGAGTTTCTAAAAGCTATCAATGACGATCTTCGAAAGAAGAGTTCTTCATATCTTGCCAAACGACTTCTCTTGTCTAATTTCTTGCCACCTATTAAAACTAAGCATGACAAGCATAAGAAAAATTCTTCATCTAGTAGTAACAATAACCATGCTAAATCCAATATTGATTCTAGTAGTTCTCTTGATTCCACTAACAATGTTTCAAGCCAAGTTACACTTGAGCAAGAAAATAGTTTATTGAAAGGGATTATAGAGAAAGGTGTCTACAAGAGCCTTGCCGGAAGCAAGAACTTTGAGGAAATTGTTCGCAAGCAAGGAAGGCACCGGAAGAATCAAGGAATTGGTTTTGAGCGAAAGTTCAACGCCGAGGGTGTTGAATGGGAAGAAGGTCAATATCCCACTCCAAAGTTTGTTTCTCAGAAGGAGAAGTATGATCCTACTTCTTCCAATGTGAAACAAGCTCAAGATGACCTTCCACCACAAGACCACAAGCTAAAAGTCAAGGACAAGCTTCAAGAGGAGATTGATGCATTTATTGAAGCACCTAAAGCCATGGTCAAGTGGGTTCCCAAGGAAACGTCAAGTTCTACTTCGTCAAGCTCAACTACAACCCCAAGGATTCCCATCAAGATGATGTGGATCCCGAAGAAGAAGAACTAGAGAGTTCTTGAGGGTGACTCCGCCAACATACTTCACTCACATTCATTTTGGCAAAACTTGTGCAATCAACTTCCACATCTTGCACTAGTTCATGGAGTCACAAACCCTCTTGTTGGTAAGTCAAGGGACAAGGTAATCATTGCTTTCATGGACATCATCAATTGTGTACTTCAATCTATGTCCATGGATATCCTTGTTTGTTCCTTGTGGGACTAACCCATGTAGGTATTGAAAGTGCCCGAATCCAAAGGATTGCTCCCAACTCTTGATAATCTTCATCAACATTGAGCATCCACATCTTCAACATCTACATGAAGTCTTCTACGACAACCCAAGGTTAGTTTGACCCTTTAAAAGGGGTTCTCACATCAAGGGGGAGCTTTGCTCTAAAGAATTGAGCTAAAGCATCTTCAAATGATGTCAACACATCAATGCTTTATGTAAAAGTGGTAACCCCACTTGTGCTTAAACGATGAGTATGACCTATGATCAAATGTTCTCATTTGACTCCTAAGTCAACATACTCATATAAAGATGACCTAGTCATCGACAAATTGTGTGATAGTAGCTAGAGTTTTGATTGTGCATGTTTGACACATATTTCATTTGCTATCTTATTGTGTGAGCATGTTGGATGCATGATTTTATCCATTCGAGGACATCCATTTGTTGTTTTGGCCTCTTTGATTTTTCTGACCAAATGGATGAACAAGAATGCCTAAGTACCTCCCCTAGCTATCTGTGCTTTCTTGTCTCAAATTCTATTCATGCTTACATCACAAACTTTGAACAAGTCATTTTTGGACCCTCCGAGTGAGGAGCACTCGGAGCCACCGATCCGTCAAGGGCTAACTTCCAAAACCTTCTAAGTGATTTCGGTCAGACCAACCCACTCAAACTCGGTCAGACCGAAAGCACTTGGATTGATCTAGGTTTTCACCTCGGTGAAACCGAGTTGCAGTTATCCATCTCGGTGCCACCGAGTTTTACAACTCGGTCCCACCGACAGCAAAGGGGTATATATACTCCGAGGGCAGCGCGTTGATTTCTACTTCAAACGTCTCGCCCCCACACCCCTTGCTGCCGTCGCCGTGGTCTCCGGATCGTCTCCGTCGTCGCCTATGCGCCCTCGCCGCAGGTCTCCGTCGCCGTCAACGGACATCTTCTCCGCGCCGTTGCCGCCGTAGAGGAACTCCACCAAGTTAGGGTGAGTTTCGATCCCACTCGTGCTCCCATCTCCGATTCAATGCACGTTTGGTTTGCCTAGCATCTTGCCACGTTGGAGATATTCCTTAACACCAGATTAGTTCGTTAGAACGAGATTCGAGTAAAATTTTTAGGGTTAGGTTTCCGCCGAACACATCTCGGTGAGACCGATTTTACATTCTCGGTATGACCGATTTGGCCTCTGGCCATTGCCTTTACCTTCGGCCCAACCGAAGTTGTGCAAATCGGTGCGACGAAATGAGGATTTAGTGAAACCCTAGTGTTTTCGGCAGACGAAACCCACTTCGTCCAACCGAAAGTGGTGTGAATGCTTCTGTTTGAACACTTGGATTCACCGAATTTTAAACTCGGTCTGACCGAAATGTCTTCTGTGAAAACCTAATACTAGAATTTGAACTCATTTTTTTTGCAAAATCTTCTGCAGTTTGTGATAACTCTTCTACTCTGCCTACACCTTATCTATTCACAGGTTGTCAGCCATGTCAGATGCCAGTGACAGCCAGAACAGGTCTGAGTCACCAATTGCTGATATTCCAGAGGCAGGCACTAGTCCTGAGTCCAGCAGCTTTTCAGATGATGGTGAGAGGAGCACACCAAGTGGTTTGCCTCCTGCAGCCACCAGGGCCAGAAAGAAGAGGAACTCTGATGAAGAAGATTCTGATTTCATGGTTGAGGAAGAAGTCTCCTCCAAGCCAAAGAGAAAAGTTGTTGCCAAAGAGCATCAAGGGCAGCAAACCAAGAAAGGCACCAGTAAAGTGAAGAAGTCCACTGTTGCCAAGAAGCTGAGTTTGGAAGAGGAAACTAAAAGCAAGGTGAAGAAAACTTCCAAGAGGAAGAGGATTGTGCATGATGATGTAGCAGAGGAAGATGAGGATGAGGAAGCACCCCAGCCTCCTCCTCAGAAGTCTAAGTTCATGGGTGATGCCATCGTGGCTGGAGCCCTTCAAAGTCCAAGCCATCTGCTCCAGTCAAGGCAGCTCAAGCCAAGCTTCTTGCCAAGCCCAAGAAGACTGTCGAAACATTCCAGCTTCAGAGAAGAAGAAAGATAATGTGCCACCAGTGAGTCGGATGATGAGGCACCAGATTGCTGAAACTTCGCCGTAAACTGCCACTTCACAATGATGCTCATCCTCAAGCCGAGAACATGAAGGAAAGAAAGGATAGAGGTCTCGGGCTATGGAGACAAGCTGATCCATATCTTTGTGAGGAGAAGAACTGCTGTTGATCCAAGATTCCACACCGAGAGCAGCAGGACTTCTATGAGATGTGCTGATGGACAAGAAGCCCATTGTTGCAGACACTCGCTATGTTGATGGGCATACATTGACAGTGAAGAGCACAGAGACTTCTTTCCACATGTGCATGAGAGCTTCACTGCATGTGGTGTTGCTGACTTTGTAGGTCGGTCGATGATTGGAATGATGAGATGATCATGTAATTCTATGCCACAGCTTATTTCTATCCGATGGAAAGATCACATGGATGATCAAGGCCAAAGATTCTCTTCAACTGTTGAAGAATGGGCTGCCTTGCTGAATGCTCCAAAGTCTTGAGAGAGGATGATGTTGATGTCTATGGTATTCCCAAGAAGAACCATGAATCTATGAAGAATATGTACAACGAGGTACCAGCTAAGGATGTGGAAATCTGGAAGCTCGGCTCAATGTATCATCTCCAGGCAGGTCTACCTACCACCAACACAATTCTGAGGCATACCTTGATGCCCAAGTCTGGAGATCATCGCATGATCAGAGGGTATTCTATCAACATGCTGCATATACTTGATGAGAAGGCACCTTTCAAGGTGATGGACCTGATAGTTGAGACTATCAAGAGGACTGCAGCAGACCAGAAGAGGTCATGTGGATTTGCCCCGCACATTCAGATGCTTATCAATGCCAAGTTTGGCACGGGCACATACTTGTTGGATAGACCACACTTGCCACTGCAGCCTGAGCATGAGGACAATGAAGTTGTGATGGATAAGGAGGATCCAACGTCAGTTGAAGGTCAAGCAAAGATTGAAGCTGCCAAGAAAGCCAAAGCTGAGAAGGAAGCAGCAGCAGCAGCAGCTAAACCCAAGAGTGTTGGAGAGCAGCTCCTTGAAGCTACCGGAGGATTGAACAACGCTGCCAAGCATTGAACAGCCTCGGAGAGTCTTGAGAGGATTGTTGAAGACAAGATCCATGCTCGGATGTGAAGTCGATCAAGTGCAAGTCACTGTCAACAAGCTTGAGGCAGATATAGAGGAAGCAAAGAGGGAGAAGGAAGAGCTCATGCGTGAGATGCAAGATGACCTAGTCCAGGATGATTATGAACAGCCTGCTCCGGTTCCCACAAGACCCCGATCAGCTGCTATTCCAAAGGATGACACCAGACTACAGCCTCGGCACCTCCACAGCTCCATCGGTTCCAGCTCCAGCTCCAAAGTGACCACTCCTCCAGCTCCACAGACATCACCAAGACTTCACGATGCTACCATCTCAACTCCATCAACCTGCAGAGAGCCGCCAGAGAGTCCCCAGTGGCGCTTAGCTCTATACTTTTCGAACTTTTTGGTAACTTGTTGCCAAAGGGGGAGAAATTTTGTATAGATCATAGGACTTCGAGAGAGAGAGAGTGCTCGCTTTGCTCTTTCGTTCTTTTGCGGTTTCTTTGAGATACTTTTGAGATTTTCGAGACATTCCGTGTGTTTGATACTACGTTTGTTCTACTTTGATGAGTGCTTGGTCGTACTATGCCTTAATGTGTGCTTAATGCCTATCATATGCTATTCATATCTTGTATGACCATTTACTCATGTCTTGGTGATTGGGTGCATGCTATTCATTCTTATCATTTTGTGCGCTCCACCAAGATGTATGTGACATGGAAGAGTGACCCATGATCCTAATCGATTGTGCATTTGCATTCAAACGCAAATCTTAAATAATGCACAAATTTAGGGGGAGCTCTTGCTTATCACATACTTCTCAAAGCAACGATATTATTCATTGATTATATCATTTGTCGAAGCTTTGATCTATATGTTGTCATCAATTACCAAAAAGGGGGAGATTGAAAGTGCAACTAATCCCCGGGTGGTTTTGGTAATTAATAACAACATATATATCATTGAACTAATAGTTTCTTGAGAATCATTTCGAAAGTTCATGATATGGGTATGGCAATGACTGAAGAAGTGGACCCCTCAAAATGCTAAGGCAAGCATTGGCAAAAGCTCAAGACTCCATTTTTGGTTTAGTGATCCAAGATCACATTGAGTCCATCGGAAAGCCAATACTATTAAAAGGGGATGAGGTTATGATAATGATCTGGTTGCTCAAAGTGCTTAGTGATACATCTCCTAAACTATCAGCAACTCTCACTAGAAATATACACTCATAAGTAATCTCGGTCCCACCGATTTCCTAAACTCAGTCACACCGAGATGAACCACCTCAGCCACAAAGCCAAACCCTAGAAATTTAGGATTTTCCAATTCTGAACTCGGTCTCACCGAAACTTGAGTTGCCAAGCTTCTGTAACCTTCCGTCATCAAATCGGTGTCACCGAGATGATGAAGTCGGTCCCACCGAGATTGGCAAGCTCTAGTCTTTGGACGAATCGGACTAACCGAGATTGTATTTTCGGTCCCACCGAAAATCCCAACGTTCACAAGACTTGAACTTTCGGTCTCACCGAGTTGTCAACTTCGGTCTGACCGAGATTGGTCAAATGTGTGTAACGGTTGGATTTTGTGTGGAGGCTATAAATACCCTCCACCCCTCTTCACTTCGTGGAGAGAGCCATCGAAAGAACTACCACTCCTACCTTACATTTCTGAGAAGAAAACTACCTACCCTTGTGTTGAGATCAAGTAGCTCCATTCCCGCCATATGAAGCTTGATCTCTAGCCTTCCCAAGTTGCTTTCCACTCAATCCTTTCTTCCACCACAGCCAAATCAGTGAGGAGAGTTGAGTGTTGGGGAGATTATCATTTGAAGCACAAGAGCAAGGAGTTCATCATCATCAACACCATATATTACCTTTTGGAGGGTGGTGCCTCCTAGATTGGTTAGGTGTCGCTTGGGAGCCTCCGTCAAGATGTGGAGTTGAACCAAGAAGTTTGTAAGGGCAAGGAGATCGCCTACTTCGTGAAGATCTACCCCGAGTAAGGCTAGTCCTCCGTGGGCGTATGCCATGATGGCATAGACAAGGTTGCTTCTTCGTGGACCCTTCGTGGGTGGAGCCCTCCGTGGACTCTCGCAGTCGTTACCCTCCGTGGGTTGAAGTCTCCATCAACGTGGATTGACGATAGCACCACCTATCGGAACCACGAGAAAAAATCTCCGTGTCTCCAAATTGCGTTTGCTCTTCTCCACCTCTCTTTACTACATGTGCAATTTACTTTCCGCTGCCTATACTCTAGAATTGCATGTGTAGGGTGATACTTGACTTGATCATCATCGTGAATCTGCCAAAAACTTGTTTTTATCAAAAGCCTGAATTTTTATATTGTCAAGTAGTCTAATCACCCCCCCTCTAGACATACTTTCGATCCTACATCCTCCATCAACTTGAAATTCTTCAGGGGCGTTAGTCCTCAGTTTCACTCCTTTTGGTCATTTGATGACAAAGGGGGAGAAATCTGAGTTAGTCTTCAAGCGGGTCTATACTAAGGGCGTTTATTTAAGTTACAACTCTCGTTCTTCCGAAACTTTTATTGGATTGAGTTGTAATCTTAAACCCGATGGTGCTCTGATACTTTTGCATGGTGCTCTGATACTTTTGATGCACTGTGCTCTGATACTTTTGATGTGCTATTCTGCATGCTTATTCCTCGTCAATATTATTGCACGCATGCTGAATCTCATCAGGCACCATATTTCATCATGCATTTCAAATTCTTCATGCTATATATCAAATGCGTGTATGAATTACAAGATATAGGGGGAGATCTCCATGATTCAACTCTTCAAATGTGCATTACCTCAAAAGCAAATTCCTCACTATGCACATCTTCAGGGGGAGTTCTTCTATATCTTGCAATCAAATTCCTCAACATCAGTATTTACACTTCATATGTTTATCCCCATTGAAAACTTAACCTATGTTGTCATCAATCACCAAAAAGGGGGAGATTGTAAGTGCATCTAGTGCCCCTTAGTGATTTTGGTGTATTGAAGACTTATAGGTTAAGGGACTGATGCGTTTGTGAGTGTACACAGGTCTATAAGTCTATGAGGAGTTTGATATTTACAGAGAAAGTCGACCCCTAAAAATGAAGTTCTTCGACTGAAGACTTTGATATTCTGAAGACTTTCTGAAGACTTTGAAAGTGAAGAAATTGGTGTGACCTTGAAGACTTGGTATTCACTTGACTAGCAGAGAGCGTGAAGACTTTTGTTTTCGTAGTTTCATTTTCTCTTTCTTGAGTCATAGGAAACACCGTCTTTGTTAAAGGGGTCGAGGAAATACTAAGGAAAAATTTCCATGTGATGCTCAACTCAAAATCCTACACCTACCAATCCCTTGAGTGAAGCCATTGGAAATCTCATACAGATTCAGTCAATTTCTTGATGTGAGAGACGCAGTTCTTACAGTCATTGATGACTTTGCTCGATCGAGGAGTTAGGAATTCGCCAGTCGAATTGCCTACACAAAGAGGAACATGATAGCCCTAAGGAATTTGAGAGTCAAATTTCCGACCGTTGTTGTCTTCTTGGCACCGACCGTCCCAAAATATCTTATCCACCTAACAGTCATATCATTGAAGGGCATTTATGTCTTATCATGTTGGGCTGCTCCTAGGCTATAAATAGCTGCCCCTACAACCACTAGCTGGTTGGCTGCTCCGAGAGAACTTGACACTTGTCATTTGAGAGCAACCCATCCTCCGAGGACTTGGGCGAAAATCATCAAGTGAGGAAAACCCAAAACCAAACCCCACAAACCCAAAGTGATTGAGCATCATCAAGAAATTGATCTGCGTGGATCCGGCGCTTGTTACCTTTGAAGACTGTGCTTCTTCCAGACGGTTAGGCGTCAAGGTCTAGAGCATCAAGAGGAATTGTGGATAGCCGAGTGACCAAGTCTGTGAAGGTTTGGAAGTCACTGAAGACTTACCACGAGTAATTGGGCGAGGTCTGCGTGGCCTTAGTTCAAGGAGAATACGGTGAGGATCGGGTGTCTGAGCTGCAGCTCGATGGATCGGGTGTCCGGACTGCGTGTCCTTGAGTTTAAATACTCACCGCTCCAACAGACGTACAACCGAGGCGAAGTTGGAACTGGTTTACCAAATCATTCTCTTCACCAACTAAGCGGTTCTATTTCCTCAACCCTTTCATTTCTTCATTCTTGTGTTGAGTGTTTGTTCATATCTGTGCTTGAAGACTTTGGCTGAAGACTTTCTCAAATTCCTCAGTTCAATTGCTTCAGTCTGTTGTCTTCATCTTGTGTTATCCTGTGATTACTCTTTTTGTACTCTATGCTAGTCTTCATTTCATCATGATGACCATGCTTGTATTCTGTTATGCTTACTTCTGAGTACTTATTCCGCTGCAAGTAGTTCTTCGCTAAGGAATTTCCTCACCGGCAAATTCCTCAGTGAAGAATTCATAAAAATCGCCTATTCACCCCCCCTCTAGTCGTCATAACGCACTTTCAGCAGGACTGACAGAGCTGCAGGTCTGCGTGCAAGAGTCGAATGAGACCCTGAGAGATTACATCCAGAGATGGATCACATTGCATCATACGGTGGAGAACGTATCTGATCATCAAGTAGTCTGTGCCTTCAAGGAAGGCGTCAAGAACAGAGAGTTAAGTTTGAAGTTTGGTCGGACCGGAGATATGACCCTGAGTTGAATGATGAAGATTGCCACCAAATACGCCAATGGTGAAGAATAGGATCGACTCCGGAGTGGCAAGTACAAGCCGAGTCAATCGGAAAAAGGAAACTCCAGTCGGAAGCAGAAGCGGAAAGCCGAGCCAGCTGCTCCTGGAGAGGACCTGGCCGTGACTCAGAGCAAATTCAAAGGGAAGCCCAAAGGATCCTGGAACCCCAAGAAGGTAATGGATAAGGAAGGAAACGTCGTGATGGATCTTCCATGTCACATCCACACGAAGAAAGACGAAGAGGGTAACTTCATCTACCCAAAACATACCACTCGCCAGTGCCGGCTCTTAATCCAGCAGTTTCAAGGAAAACAGTCCAAGGATAAGGAGAAGGAGTCAGACAAGGCTATGGACAAAGAGGGCAGTGACGAAGGATACCCCCACGTCAATTACACCCTAATGATTTTTGCTGATGTGGAGAGCAAAAGTCAATTGAAAGTTATCAACCGTGAGGTGAATATGGTCGCTCCTGCGACACCTAACTATCTGAAATGGTCTCAGACTGCCATTACATTCGACCAGTCTGATCACCCGACACACATAGCCACCCCTGGGAGGCAAGCTTTGGTGGTCGACCCAGTCGTCGAAGGCACTCGACTGACTAAGGTTCTGATGGATGGTGGCAATGGATTGAATATATTGTATGTGGAGACGCTAAAAGGAATGGGCATTCCGATGTACAGACTCAGTTCCAGCAACATGAGTTTCCATGGAGTCATTCCTGGAAAGAAGGCTGAGTCACTTGGCCAAATAGCTCTAGATGTGATTTTCGGTGATTCGAAGCATTTCTGAAAAGAGAAGCTAACATTTGAAGTCGTGGATTTCCAGAGCGCTTATCACGCTATCTTGGTCAGGCCAGCTTATGCATGGTTCATGGCTCGACCATGTTACGTATACCTCAAACTGAAGATGCCTGGCCCCAAGGGTGTGATCACCATCACTGGCAATCGGAAAAAGGCAGAAGAGTGTTTTCAGAAGGGCTCAAAGATTGCCGATTCTCAGATAACAGTGGTGGAGCTGGAAGAATATCAGAAAAATGCAGATCCGAGTGATTTATTGCGGGCCAAGAAGCCCGCCACAGAGTCAGCATTCTAGTCATCTGGTGAGACGAAGCCCATTCACATTCACCCGACCGACCCCAGTGCTGCTCCGACTCATATTTCCACAACACTCGACTCTAAATAGGAAGAAGCGCTCATCTAGTTCCTCCGTGAGAACTGGGACATCTTTGCATCGAAGCCTGCTGACATGCCGGGTGTTCCTAGGGGGCTGGCTGAGCATCGTTTACGAGTCGACCCAAAGGCAAAACCTGTCAAAGAAAAACTTTGACGGTCCGTCGTCCATAAGAGAAAGGCCATTGGCGAGGAGGTGGCTCGGCTCCTGGCAGCGGAGTTTATCCGAGAGGTTTACCACTCCGAGTGGCTCGCCAATGTTGTCATGGTCCCCAAGAAGGACAAGTCACTTCGCATGTGCAACGATTTCAAACATATCAATTGGGCCTGCCTGAAAGATCATTTTCCTCTTCCTCGCATTGACCAAATTGTCGACTCGACTGCGGGATGTGAGAGATTGTCTTTTTTAGACGCCTATTCTGGGTACCGTCAGATCCGTCTATATGGACCCGACGAGATCAAAACAGCTTTCATCACTCCATTCGGGTGCTTCTGCTACGTCACCATGCCATTCGGCCTCAAGAATGCCGGAGCCACGTTTATGAGGATGATTTAGAAGTGTTTACTCACTGAAATCAGTCGGAATGTGGAAGCGTACATGAATGATATTGTGGTCAAATCACGGAAAGGTTCCGACCTGCTGACTGACCTCGCTGAAATATTTGCCAATCTCAGGAGATATGATATCAAGCTCAATCCATCAAAGTGCACATTCGGAGTTCCCGGTGGAAAGTTACTCGGTTTTCGTTTCGAGCGAGGAATCGATGCTAACCCGAAAAAGTTGGCACTATACTCCAATGAAAGCATACGTGTGTGTGCACGATGTCCAAAAGCTTACTGGATGCTTGGCCGCGTTAAGTCGATTCATCTCTCGCCTCGGTGAAAAGGCATTGCCTCTTTACCGACTGATAAAGAAGTCAGACAAGTTCAAGTGGACTCCAAAAGCTGATGCAGCATTTGTCAAGCTAAAAGCTCTGCTAACCACCCAGCCGGTGCTTGCTGCTCTGATCAGCACAAAGACTCTGTTGCTTTACATTGCAGCCACAGGACAAGTCGTCAGTACAGTACTTACGGTCGAGTGGGAAGAAGAAGGGAAAGCCTTCAAAGTTCAGCGCCTAGTATATTATCTTTCCGAAGTTTTGACCCCATCGAAGCAAAGATACCCTCATTATTAGAAGCTCATGTATGGGATCTACATGACCATGAAGAAGGTTGCTCATTATTTCTCTGATCATTCCATTACGATCGTCGATTGGCCTTGCTATCGAGATTACTGCACAATGATTCAACTGGTCGAGTGGCGAAATGGGCAATTGAACTCCTTCCCCTTGATATCAAGTTTGAGGCAAAGAAAGCCAATAAGTCCCAAGCAATAGCAGATTTCCTTGCCGAGTGGATTGAACAACAGCAGCCGACTCAAGTTCATTCGGATCATTGGACCATGTTCTTTGATGGCTCTAAGATGTTAAATGGTTCCTGTGCTGGGGTAGTATTGGTTTTCCCCCGAGGAGATAAGCTCAGATATGTGCTCCAGATCCACTTTGATTCCTCCAATAATGAAGCAGAATACAAAGCACTTTTATATGGGTTGCACATGGCCATTTCACTCGGCGTCCGTCGCCTTATGGTTTATGGTGACTCAGATTTGGTGGTCAATCAGGTGATGAAGGAGTGGGACGTTAGAAGCCCAGCCATGACTGGATACTACAATGCAGTGAGAAAGCTTGAAAGAAATTTGAAGGGTTAGAGCTCCATCATATACCCCGACTGAAGAATCAAGCGGCTGATGATTTGGCGAAGATAGGTTCCAAGAGAGAAGCCATTCCCAATGGCGTGTTCTTGGAGCATATCCATACTCCATCGATTAAAGAAGATCCTTTTACCGAAAAGCTCCATGATCTAAAAGTGTCACAGATCCGATGAAGTTGAAGTTCCAGCGAAGGTCGACCTGATCATGGAAGTGTTGGTGATCACTCCCAAGCGAGCGATGCCGTATGTCGCGTATATCTTAAGGAAAGAGCTCCGGAGGATGAAGAAGAAGCTCGACGGATCGTCCACCGATCTAAAGCCTTTACCGTGATAACGGGACGGTTATCTGAAAGCGCGATCGAGTTGGTCAGAAGTGTATAACACCAGAAGAAGGTCGGATAATCCTTGACGATATCCACTCGGGGACCTGTGGCCATCATGCGTCCTCTCGGACCATTGTGGCCAAAGCATACCGAGCTAGATTTTACTGGCCAAGAGCGAATGAAATGGCAAAGGAGATAGTCGACAAGTGTGAAGGATGTCAATTTTACTCCAATATGTCACACAAGCCCACCTCAGCTTTAAAGACCATAGCACTCGTCTGGCCTTTCGCTGTATGGGGATTGGATATGGTTGGTCCTCTAAAAACAGGCAGAAGCGGCTTCACCCATGTGCTGGTAGCAGTCGACAAGTTCACCATGTGGATTGAAGCTAAACCCATCAAGAATCTTGATGCCGGCACTACTGTCAGCTTCATCAGGGAGTTGATATTTAGATATGGAGTTCCACATAGCATCATCACTGACAATGGGTCGAACTTCGATTCCGAGGAATTCAGAGCCTTCTGCACATCTCAGGGCAGACAAGTCGACTATGCTTCAGTCGCCCACCCTCAGTCGAATGGACATGCAGAACGAGCAAATGGCTTAATTCTCAAAGGGTTGAAACCCCGATTGATGCACGATCTCAAGCATGCAGCTGGTGCACGGGTCGACGAACTTCCGTCAGTGCTTTGGGGATTAAGGACCACACCTAACCGGTCGACTGGGAGAACTCCGTTCTTCTTGGTCTACATAGCTGAAGCAGTCTTGCCGAGCGACCTGCTTCACAACGCACCCCGAGTCGAACTCTACACCGAAGCTGAAGTAGAGCAAGCCCAGCAGGACGCAGTCGACCTTATAGAAGAAGAAAGGGAGATGGCCTTGATCCGATCGACCATTTATCAGCAGGACTTGCGTCGCTTCCACGCCAAAAACGTGAAGAGTCGAGCCTTCCGGGAAGGAGATTTGGTTCTCCGAGTGGATCAGCAAAAGCCACACAAGCTTGCTCCTTCTTGGGAAGGCCCCTTCATCGTCACCAAGGTTCTCCACAATGGAGCATACCGTCTTTACAATGTCGAGCACCAGATCGACGAGCCCCGAGCTTGGAACGCGGAGCTACTCCGCCCCTTTTACACTTAAGTATGCACTCGGAAATGTAATAAAAGTACTTCTGTAGTTCATTTTTCAAAGTCAATAGTGTTATAATTTTCCCAGTGATTATTGTTACTTTTGTTCACATAAAGGTCCCCCCCAGTGGGTGGCTTAGCTGCGAATCCGTTTCGCCTAAGTTTGTAAAAATCCTACCGAGTGGTGAGCCAGCCTCACACTCGGAGGCTTAGCTGCGAATCCGTTTCGCCTAAGTTCAACAAAATCCTACCGAGTGGTGAGCCCGTCTCCCACTCGGGGGCTTAGCTGCAGTCCAAGTACTCGCCTAAGTTTCAACAAAATCCTGCCGAGTGGTGAGCCTGCCTCCCACTCAGGGGCTTAGCTGCAGCATAGCGCTCGCCTAAGTACAAGTATAACGTGCGCTCCGCAAGGAAGACGAGGTGCAGGTCGAATGCTACCCTCCCCTTCCTAGCTACGCCACAAGTATAATGTGCACTCCGCAAGGAAGACGATGTGCAGGTCGACTGCTACCCTCTCCTTCCGAGCTATGTCACAAGTATAACGTGCCCTCTGCAAGGAAGACGAGGTGCAGATCGACTGCTACCCTCTCCTTCCGAGCTACATCACAAGTATAACGTGCCCTTTGCAAGGAAGACGAGATGCAGGTCGACTGCTACCCTCTCCTTCCGAGCTACGCCATAAGTATAATGTGCACTCCGCAAGGAAGACAAGGTGCAGGTCGATTGATACCTTCTTGTTCAGAGGTACGCCACAGAAATCCTACCGAGTGGAGAGCAGACCTCCCACTTGGGGCTTAGCTGCAGCCCAGTGTGTAACGCCCTCGATGCGGCTATATCTCCCATGTGTCGAAGCACGACTTAGAGGCATAACCGCATTGAGGGCATTACAAGTTGGTAATCAGAGCCTTCCCCGACCTTAGGAGCCCCACTGCTTGATCGTTTTTAGCGGCCGAGTTGTGTCTAGAAAAATGTTTTGAGTCATTTAGGATTATATATACCGGAGAGTTAGGAATTCTTTTTACTCCTCAGTCCCTTCGTCGCTCTGGTGAGGTCTCCTGACGTAGAAGTTTTGACTTTCCTCTTCTCAAATTTCACTAAAAAAAATTTTTAGGATCACGCGGGTATCTTAGAGTCGTTCCGATGGTTTTATGATGACAACATTGTCTTGGTGCCTCCCGTCAGCAGGGTTTTTTTTAGTGGAGGTGTCCCGGGGAGTTGAGCTCTGAGGTGTTGTCGTCATAATTTTATCGTTGCAGTTCTGGAATACACGAGTTTAATGCGCCGACATCGAAAATCTCTTTTATGCAGTTGTTGGTGAGATAACCCGATAACCCGATCTTGAGGTGAGTCTTGGAGTATTGCCATGACTCGTATAACGGATGCTTTTCGAAGGTTGAGGTACACAATTTCCGAAGGTTTCTTGGTTATGTGTTGACGGATGGATACAGCTGGATGTAGGGATTGTTAGTTTGGGTGAGATATATTGCTTCCCATGTATCCCCAACACCAGATTGCATAACCAGAAAGTTTCAGGAGTTTATTGGTGGGAATTCAAGTAGCTCCTAGAATATCTTTCCGACAGATGCATGATATGGGATTGGGTAAATCTCTATCATATGTTTGTTTCCGGCTTATTCGGCAAGCCAAGTCCTTTGTTTTTGTTTTGAGTTGTGGTATTCGAGTTGCTTCAATGTCAAATGTTGAATCCATGCCTTTTCCGAAATGGTGTTCTCATACTCCGATGTGAATACCAATCCTTCGCGACAATCGAGATTGTCATGTCAATCCTTTTCAACCGGCGTGTTTCTCTTCAAGTGGATCTAATCACTTCAACAACAGCAAGACCAATTATCATTTCTTCTCAACGGTGTTTGTTTCATCCGGTCCCAAGTTGCCTTTGTTTTCCCGCCCTCCCACCCTTTTTCTTCAAGGACTTAGATTTCTTAATCATGTATCGTTTTATTTGTGGGAAGTATCTTCATTCTTTTCTTTCAATGTTTTTATCAGGTGATTTCCCATGAAGATGCTCAACACTTTCAAGTTCATCATCCTTCATTGTTGTTTCTTCTCCGGTGGATCCTATTCAAGCTTTCAATGTTCATCATATTCCTTTCCTCGTTTCTAATGTCTTCTCATACCGGTGCACCTCATTATCATTCTACTTCTCGCTATTTGTTATTCCGGAGTGCTCAAGATATCTCGAAGATTCGTGTTTCCACTCTGCATTTGTTCAAGCTCTTTCGAGATTGGTATCTCATTCAAGTCATTTAATTCAACCGGTGCAATATCTCTTCAAAATTGTTCAACGGTGTTTTCTTTTGAGTGGGCCCTAACCCACAGGTCTTTTCCCAGGATCTTACCTGACTCTTCTATTTTCCCAGAGCTATCCTAAATTCTTCTCCAAGTTTGACGTAAGAATGAGTTATCATCAGTCATATGTCTTTCTCCAAGATCTTTCAAATTCTTTTCATCGTTGGTTCAACCTTTCCAATTTTCATTCCGGAGTGACTCAACAATTGTCATGGTGGTTCTCATCATCATTCTCAACATGTGAAGACCGAAGAAGAGTTTCTCTTAAATCTTGGTCCATTCTCTTGCAGATTCATAGTTCTAGCTTGATGCCATCCTCTCATAATTGTTTTCGACAGTGACAATTCTTTTCTTACCACCGGGAGCATTTCGTGAGTTCTTTCCATTTTATTCCTATGAAGCCCATCATTTCGGGTTTATTCATTCTCAGTTTTCAGCTCTCGCTCTCCAAATCTTACCGGTGCATCGTTCAATACCCTCTAATCAGTTCATGATCTCTTCGTTCTCATGTATCTAAATACCCTCAAGTATCTTCATTCTTCCCGGTGAATTGTGCCTTTGCTACGTTCATTTTCAATTCTTACGGTGGTTCGTTCAAGATTTCACCTCTTTCGTTATCATTTAATTCATTCGTTCTTTCCAATCCTACTGGTGGTTCGTTGAAGACCTTCCCAAGCTTGCGCCATAAATATCTTAATCCTTTCTACGAGAATAAGTAGTATGCCAAATCCGTTGCTTGTCATCAATTTAATTTGATGAAGGATAAGCATACAATAAATCTTATTCTTATTTCCTCGAGGTGATTCAATTCTTTTCTTCCGAAGATTGTTCATGATGAAGTAATTCTCGGTTCTAGTGTTCATCTTTTCTTTCCGGAGTTCCAAGTTTTCTTGGATGTCTCGTCACAAAGCTCCATCTATATCATTGCAAGGTTTCAATCTTGTTTGCTTCAACCTTCAATTCTTTTATGTTATCATTTCCTATCCGGAGTCTTCATGGAGGCAACATGGTGATTCGTCAAGGATTCTTTTCATTCTTCAATTGTTCTTCAAGATTTCTCTTGAAGTTATGATCCCCCAAGCTATACTCAAAATTAAACATGGTGCTCAACACATGTTTTGTTTTGAGGAGATCAAGCATTCTTCATCTTGCATTCCGAAGTGCAATTCTTTCTACCTTATCTTTTGAGATGGTGATATGTCACTCTTGACAATTTCCTTCATGTTTCGTGATTCACATGTTGTCAAGAACGAGGTATTTTAAATTCGTCAATCTTTTCGTTGGAGTTATCTTGGTATAGATTTCACCTAAAGCCTTTCCTAAGGAATGTTGCTATTTGTGGTGTTTATCTATGATCCAAGTTGTCTCTCTATCACCTCGGTGGAAGAAGTTTTCATCTCTTCGTTGATCTCAAGCAAGCAATTTTCTTCCATTAGTGGCCGGTTATCACCTCAGCATTTTGAGATGTTTTCCATAAGCCCACAACAACCTTGTGCTTCTCGTTGTTGATTTTCCAACAACTCCGTTCGATTCTTCTTTGCAAGGATGCTTTCCAAGTTCACTTGTGGCAAAAGTTGTCATTTTCTTCTCCGTCCCTTTATTCCAATGATCTATCTTCTATTTTTTCTTCCGAAGGCATGGTGATGTTGCTCTCTTCACTCATCATCTCCAATTGTGAGGATCGTGTTCTTTTCATGCTTATCCATTTATCCAGAGTGTTGTGTCATCTCTTCAAGTTCTTTTCATCTTATCAAGTTTTCTTCTCTTTTCTACCGGAGTGCTACCCAAATTCTGCCATTCTTGTTCATCGGCTATCTCATTATACCGATGTGGTCATATTCTTTTTGTTCGTGAAGCTCTTATTTCCATGTCTTTCAACCTTACAGTTCTCGTAATACTCCTTGTTCCTCTTTTCTAACGGATTGCTTGCAATCTCGTTCATCTCTGTTGTACTCTTTCTATTAAATTGCTGAACCTCTCAAGGTTCTGTGGTTTCACTCATTGGTGAAAGAAGCAACTTAGTTTTACCTCTTCTCTTCCTCTTCCGTTTTCCCTCCGGTGCCATCCTAGATCTCGGGACGAGATCCTCTCGTAGTGGTGGAGTGTTGTAACGCCCCGGATCCGATGCGCCAGGTGTCTGCTAGTTATTCGTCGTTGTTGCCATGTCATTTGCTTGCGTGTTGCACTTTGCCATGTCATATTCTGCATTTCATATCATGTCATCATGTGCATCTCATTTCGCATACGTGTTCGTCTCATGCATCCGAGCTATTTCCCCGTTGTCCGTTTTGCAATCCGGCACTCCTATGTCCTTCGGCGTTCCCCTTTTATCTTCTGTTGTGAGTGGGTGTTAAACTTTCTCGGAATGGCCCGAGGTTTGCCAAGCGGCCTTGGTGTAGCACCGGTAGACCGCCTGTCAAGTTTCGTGCCATTTGGAGGTCGTTTGATACTCCAACGGTTAACCGGGTAACCGTAAAGCCCTCTTTGAGTTGCAGCCCAACACCCCTTCCAAAGTGGCCCAAAACCCATCTAACTCCCCTCCATGCTCTCGGTCGTTCGATCACGATCGCGTGGCCGAAAACCGCACCTCATTTGGACTCTCCTAGCTCCCTCTACCTATAAATAGGTGGCCTCCCCCGAAATTCTCGCAGTCTAACCCTAGCTTCGTCCTCCTCGCGCCGCCGGACGAAATCCCCTCCGCGTCCGGACATGTCCGCCGCCCGCAGCTACCTCACTCTGGCCACTCCCAAGCCGCCACGTCACCCCGCCGCCACTCCCCTCCACTCGTGCGCCGCCACGTGTCCATTAACCGCCCGTCGCCCGCGGCCCGCGAGCCAGAACACGCCCGCCGGAGCCAGCCTTGCCGCCCGCCTCGCGCCCGCTCTGCGCCGCCGCCGCCGCCGCCCGGCGCCGCCGCTCCCTCCGCCGCCGGTCGCCGCGGAGCCCGACTCCGCCGTCGCCTCGCCGCCGCCGCCGCTCTTCGCCCGCCCCTCACCGCCCGCCCGACCTCGCGCCTCCGCCGCGCCCGCTTCCAGCGCCCGCCGCCTCGTTTACTGCCGGCGCCGAAAATCGCCCGACGCCAGGCTCCTCCTCGCCGGTCGAGCTCGGGCCCGCACCGCCACGCCCGCCTCGCGCCTTGGCCGAGCCTCGCCCGCCGCGCCGCCGCGCGCCGCGCTGCGCTTTTCGCCGCCGCCCGGTCCGCTGCGCCCGTCCGGCGGGATCCCGGCGGAGGAGGTCGCCCCTCGCCGGATCTGCTCGCCCCGCCGGCGAACTCCCTCGCCGGACCGCCGCCGTTGCCGTTCGGGTCCGACCCGACCTGATCCGCGCCGGACCCGACCCGTTTCGCGCCCGATTCGCGTTGACCCCGAGGTGGTTTTTTTCACTAAGTCCCAGTTTTCTGACATTTTCATGCCATGTTCAACGCATCGCATCTCTGCATCTGTAGCTCCGTTTCGTGCGTATAATACGTCAAATTGTTCGCCTCGACGAGTAGATCATTTCATTCCATTGCACCATTTTCATTTGATCTCATCTTGATGCCCGAAATGCTGTTGGAAGAGTGCATGTTGATGTTAATCTGTTGAAACTGTTATAACTTGCTCATTTATCATTTTTGCCATGATTGATGTGTGCATCCTATGAGGTCGATGTCTACATGAATGTTGAACTATGCCATGCCATCTTTCCAGGGGTGTTAACCATGTATTTTTGTGAGTTGTGTGCTGAGTGTATCAAGCTTGTTAAGTAGGGTAGTTGCTGTTGCTGTTTTCCTGACAGATTCTGCTATAATTTGTTGCTATGTTAACATGCTTCTACTAATCATTCTATGCATAATATGGAGATGCTCTATAAACATGTTTTGATATACATGTCATGCTATATCCATTCATGCCCTTGGTTACAATTATAGCCTGCTGGAACATGTTCATTTCTTGCTCCAAAGTTGCTTGAAAATGTTGCTGTCAGCCTGTTTACATTAAGTTCACTTGTTCCCATGTGTTTTCCTAGTGATCCATGCACCCTATGAACTTGCTATTGCCATGTATAGCTTCACAAACATGCCTTCTTACTGTTGGTTGCCTTGCCATGCCATGTATTGCTCTGTGGTGAGTGGTTCAAGCTCACGAACATGCCTACTTATTGTTGTTCCTGCCATGTATGAATCTGTAATATAACTTGCCATGTTTACATGGGTGCCATCATATTTTCTATGCCTTTCTGGCTCATGGTCAGTAAGGGTCTTTTGATCTATGCTATTAGTAGATTCATGCCATGCCTTTGTTTGCCATGATAAGTTCCTGTAACATGTTGTTTGATAGCTCTAAACATTGCAATCTGATGTTATTTCTGCTAAAGTCTGAAACTGTTATTATTTGCAATATCTCCATGTGTTTTTGAGCATGTTCTAGTTGTTTCTGGAGATAGCTCAGTGTTCATGTTTTGTTATGCTTTACGTGTACTTCATGCCCATGCCTTTTGTTATTATGTTGGGGTGCTGTAGCATATTGTTTTGATGCTTGTAAGATGCCTAGTTCTTTTTATGGATGATTGTTGCTATGACTTGTATAGTGTGCATGTGTTGCCCCGTTGCTCCGTTTTGAGTGTGCTCTATATGAAACTTGCTTGTTTTTGCATGTAGCTTCATATTATCATGTTGCATCCTTGTTTTGGTGTGTTTGCTTGATGTTTGGGTGCATTTTGCATCAATGCCATGTTTAACTTGTTTTGCTCATATCTTCTAGCCCGTAGCTCCGAATCTAATGAACTTTATATGTAACTTGACTAGAATTTCGTGTAGATCATTGTGGTGCATTTTAACTTGCTGTTTAACAACTTCAACTTAAGGTTTATTCAGTTCTGGACCAATTTCGAAATATGCATATGAGGACTTACCGGAATTGTTATATGTTGTTTCCGGCCTCATTTAAACTTGCCTTGATGTGTTGTTCTTGTTTGCATCATCTCTTGCCATGAGTAACTTCATGTAGCTTGGTCATGCATCATGCTTGTTGTGCATCATGCCTTGTTCATGTGTGGTGTGTTTACCTATGTTGTGTGCCTCTTCTCGATAGTTCTCGTTTCTTTGCGATCGTGAGGATGCGTTCGTCTGCGTGTGGTTCGTCCTCGTGGTTTCATCTTCTTCATGGACTCGTTCTTCTTCCTTGCGGGATTTCAGGCAAGATGACCGCTACCCTGGATCTCACTACTATCATTGCTATGCTAGTTGCTTCGTTCTATCGCTATGCTGCGCTACCTATTACCTGTTTATCAAGCCATCCCATATTGCCATGAACCTCTAACCTTTGACACCATTCCTACGCAAACCGTTGTTTGGCTATGTTACCGCTTTGCTCGGCCCCTCTTATAGCATTGCTAGCTGCAGGTGAAGTTGAAGATTTCTCCATGGTGGACAGGGTTATGTTGGGATATCACAATATCTCTTATATTATTAATGCATCTATATACTTGGTAAAGGGTGGAAGGCTCGGCCCTATGCCTGGTGTTTTGTTCCACTCTTGCCGCCCTAGTTTCCGTCATACCGGTGTTATGTTCCCGGATTTTGCATTCCTAACGCGGTCGGGTGATTTATGGGACCCCCTGACAGTTCGCTTTGAATAAAACTTGTCCAGCAAGGCCCAACATTGACTTTTACCATTTGCCTCACCACCACCTATACTTTTCCCTTGGGAGTCGCTCTCTCGAGGTCATCTTTATTTAGCCCCCGGGCGGTGCTTGTCTAAGTGTTGGTCCGAACCGGCAGATCATGGGCCACCTCGGGGCAACTCGAGGCTGGTTTTACTCGTGGGCTGACCTATCCGGTGTTGCCACGAGAACGAGATATGTGCAGCTCCTATCGGGATTGTCGGCGCATCGGGCGGCTTTGCTGGTCTTGTTTTACCATTGTCGAAATGTCTTGATGTACCGGATACCGAGGCTGATCGAGTGTCTCGGGTGAAGGTCTATTCCTTCGATGATCGCGAGAGCTTGTCATGGGCTAAGTTGGGACACCCTGCAGGGTTTAAACTTTCGAGAGCCGTGCCCGGTTATGTGGCAGATGGGAATTTGTTAATGTCGGTTGTAGATAACTTGACACGGATCCGAATTAAAGCGCATCAACCGAGTGTGTAGCCGTGATGGTCTCTTCTCGGCGGAGTCCGGGAAGTGAACACGGTTTCTGTGTTATGATTGACGTAAGTAGGTGTTCAGGATCACCTCTTGATCATATTTAGCTTCACGACCGTTCCGCTTGTTCTCTTGTCGCTCTTATTTGCGTTGGTTAGCCACCATATATGCTTAGTCGCTGCTGCATCCTCACCACTTTACCCCTTCCTTTCCCATAAAGCTTTGCTAGTCTTGATACCCATGGTAATGGGATTGCTGAGTCCTCGTGGCTCACGGATACTTCAAAACCAGTTTGCGGTGCCCATGTTACCGAAAGCGGTGGCGCAACCAAGCTCAAGGAGGAGCTCGTTGGAGATCTTGCCCTTTGTGTTGTTTCGTTCTAGTTGATCGATGAGTGGAGCCCAGTTGGGGTCGATCGGGGACCTTTTATCGCATTTGGGGTTCTTCTTTTATTTTGGTTCCGTAGTCGGACCTTGATTGTATCTGGATGATGTAATGCTTTATTCATGTAATTGTGTGAAGTGGCGATTGTAAGCCAACTATGTATCTCTTTCCCTTATGTATTACATGGGTTGTGTGAAGATTACCTCACTTGCGACATTGCTTTCAATGCGGTTATGCCTCTAAGTCGTGCTTCGAGACATGGGAGATATAGCCGCATCGAGGGCGTTACACAGTGCTCGCCTAAGTTTTTGAAAATCCTACCGAGTGGAGAGCAGACCTCCCACTCGGGGGCTTAGCTGCAGCCCAGTGCTCGCCTAAGTTTTTGAAAATCCTACCGAGTGGAGAGCAGACCTCCCACTCAGGGGCTTAGCTGCAGCCCAGTGCTCGCCTAAGATTTTGAAAATCCTACCGAGTGGAGAGCAGACCTCCCACTCGGGGGCTTAGCTGCAGCCCAGCGCTCACCTAAGTTTTTGAAAATCCTACCGAGTGGAGAGCAGACCTCCCACTCGGGGGCTTAGCTGCAGCCAGTGCTCGCCTAAGTTTTTGAAAATCCTACCGAGTGGAGAGCAGACCTCCCACTCGGGGCTTAGCTGCAGCCCAGTGCTCGCCTAAGTTTTTGAAAATCCTACCGAGTGGAGAGCAAACCTCCCACTCGGGGGCTTAGCTGCAGCCCAGTGCTCGCCTAAGAATGATGAGGTATAAGTCGATTGCAATATGTGCTTCATCCTAGCCTGCAAAAGGGCATCTCAAAAACCAGGGTATAGACCAAACAAAAGACGGTGTTAGTTCGGAGGCAGATGCAAACATATTCAACGTCGAATCCAAGTTCAGAAAACGTCTTACGGAACCAGAAGTGCTCAGGCGCTAAGCCCGTGAAAGTTTATCGGTTACAAAAACCACTCGGCATACCGAGGCAAATTTAAAGCGTCAAGCATAAAGGTTTTTTACCCCTCACGTGGAGGCTGGAAGGCATATCGAACTCGTCGGTCGATTCCATCTCGATCCGAGTGGCAGCAGCGATGAAGGTCTCCATGAAGGATCGGAAGTCATGCTTCTTGGTATTGGCCACCTTGAGAGCTGCCAGCTTGTCCTCTTGTGCTTCCTTGCAGTGAACACGGGCGGAGATAGAAAAGCGTCCGCACCGCACCTGGCAGAAGACTTCTTCCATTCTTGCACTCGACTTGGAACTTCGTTCGGTCGAGTCATTAGAACTCAAGGTCATTCTCAAGTGTTTCTCTGGCCAGTCTTTGTGTCGATGCGAAGTTGCAACCTTCAGCCTTGCAAGATAGTCGACAACAGCAGCAACGCGAGACTCAAGTCGGAGCACATTCATGGCGGCTTCGTCCTTCACAGGAGAGTTGATGGGATCTAGGCTCATCTCCAGTCGACCAGTCTCCTCCTCAAAGTTCTGGCAGAACTCTGCAGACACAACCCCAAAGTTAAGACAGCAGTTTGATGGCAATATCATAGAAAAAGGCCCGTCTGATACAAAGGATTACCTTCGAGCATGAGGAATAACTTCTTGGCGAGTCCTCCCAGATAAGCCTCCAGATCATTCTTCTTTCCCGCCAACTCGCTGGCCTTGTCACTCAAAGCAATCTTGTCATTCTTCAGTCGACTGACCTCCTTGTTGGCTGCATCAAGAGTAGCTTTCAGATTAGTATTCTCCTCTTCAAGCTTGGTGATTGAGGCTAGCTTTTCTTCTGCGAGCTTGGTTTTCTCTGAAGCTGCTTTCTACGCCTCAGCGAGGTCAAGATCCTTCTTCTTCAGAGAATCCCTCGGTTATCTGCAAAATCACAGTGAAATCAGACTCAGGAATGAATGAGGAACAAAGGCAGTCGTCAAGGTTCTCACTAAACATACCTTTTGCCTCCTCCTTCGCCTTCGTGAAGTTCTCCTAGACAAGCTTCAGATCAAGTTCGAGCTGGATATGCTTGTTCTCCAACTCAGTATAATGAGCTGCAAGCTCGCAAGATTTCTGCGACCAATCGACAGACGTCAAAGATAGGTCACTTCCGAGTGACTAAGGAAAAATCATAGCATTTCTAAGACTACAGCCGAATCTGAACATTCAGCTGTAGTCTCAGGGACCACACCCAGCGGGTGCACTCAGCGTGCCCCCACTAGTTCTATTAGCTAGAGTCGATCAGTCGACCAAAAAAGACAAAAAGGCTAACCACCAGCAGATAGCCACAAAAAAAAGAGGTGTTCTTGAGGTGTAGTCATTGCCCGTGATCGACCACGATCTCGGGACTACACCCAGTGGGGTGCACTCAGCGTGCCCCCACCGGTCTATGATTCCATTCGACCTGATCGAGTAAAGAAAAAGCTTAAGACATGAAGACTATGGTCGACTACCAGCAGTCCACCATAGCCTTGGGGACTACACCCAGTGGGTGCACTCAGCGTGCCCCCACCAATCCAGAATTTCAATCGAAGCACCCAGTGGGTGTACGACAGATACTAAGATTTTCAAAAAGAAAAGTTTTCAGGTATCATATCCTAACAGAACAGGCGGTGATCGACTAACCTGAACATTGCTCTGAAGAGCTGAACTGGCGTCATAAGCCGCTTGCCTAGCGTCTCGGATCGCCTTCACTTGCTCCATCGTGACCCCCGCTGGCGTATGGCTTCTTTAGCAGCGCTTGCTTGGTCTTCTGGGATGTGGTGGGTCGAGAAAAGTGAAGGCTAATCAGCACTCGATGACGAAGGGCGTGCACTCGTCGGTGACACCATAAGGATCTGATAGGCGAGTGACGTTGTCCCCCTCCACAACCAACGTCTCGGGTGCAGCTGCCTTGCCAGCAGACGCTTTCCTATTCCTCCTCTGCCTTAGTGGTTCCTCGTCATCATCATCAGGAAGGTCAATGATGATGTTAGTTGGAGCTGCAGAAAAAGGGTCAAAGTTAAGGACAAAGATCCTACCGAATGAAGACGGAACTAGAAAGGTCATACCAGGGTTGGAAGTGACAGCATCTTCCATTTCGCGGTCTTCAGGTCTGGTCGAGGTATCAGAAGTAGCAGCACTACAGTTTCAGAAATCATTCGGTCAGCTAACGAATCAACCAAGAGTAAATCCATGAGAAACAAGGAGACGCAAGTTACATCATTACCCAGAAATAGTGGGAATCTCCATCTTCATCTTCGGCAAGGCCTTCGTCGGCTTTGACGGTGCCACTCGAGATTGCTTCGGCACTTTCTCAGTCGGCACCGGAGAGGTCGTCCGAGGGCAACAGTCGATGAACAACGGTAGCGACTCCTTTGCCACGCTCGACTACAGGGTCATGGACAAGTTTGGATCTCCTTTCAGAACGGGGAGGCGCGACTTCCTCCTCCTCTTCCTCCTCCTCTTCCTCATCGGAGCTAGCATCTTCATCACCCTCATCGCCATTCGATTCCCATTCCTCTTGACTTTCACCTCCACTTCCTTCCTCCTCCTCAGTCTGTGCCTGCGCCCCGTTGGGCATCGAATACAACTCAGTGGTAGCCTGGAAGACAACAAAACAAGACAAAGGTCAATCGACCTATTTGCAGTGAAACAGAATGAATGAAACAGGATCACAACCGGGAATAAGTGGTCATACCGTGTCTGGTTCGTAGGTATGGTCGAGTGGTGGGATCCTCCTAGCCCCACGAGGGTTATCCTTGTTCCCTGTGATGGTAGTCATCCACCTCTCCAGTGTGGCCTCGCTGACCGCCTCTGGATGGACCCGAGTGGTATCTTCAGTACCACAGTACAGCCACATCGGGTGGCCTCGGTATTGGAGTGGTTGAATACGTCGTCGAAGGAAAACCTCCAGAAGATCCATGCCAGTCACTCCATCCCGAATGAGCTGGACTACGCATTCCATCAACATTTTAACCTGAGCCTTCTCCTCCGGAAGCACCTTCAGAGAAGACGGCTTGTTCACTCGGTCCATGGAGAACGGAGGAAGTCCAGTCGACTGCCCTGGCGTCGACTCATCTTGGCAGTAGAACCAAGTTGACTGCCACCCTCTAACTGACTCGGGAAGGGTCATGGCTGGAAAGGCGCTCTTACTTCTCATCTAGATCCCAAGACCCCCGCACATCTGGATTACTTGGGTCTTTTCATCATTCGGACTAGCCTTTTTCACCGTCTGAGAACGACAAGTGAATATGTGCTTGAAGAGGCCCCAGTGCGGCCAACAACCCAAGAAGTTTTCACACAAAGACACGAACGCGGAGAGGTAGGCGATGGAATTGGGTGTGAAGTGATGAAGTTGTGCCCCAAAGAAATTCAAAAAACCCCGAAAGAAAAGATTCGGCGGTAGAGAAAACCCACGATCTACATGGGTGGCTAAGAGCACACACTCACCCTCCTGAGGCTGAGGCTGCCATTCCGTTCCCGGAAGCCTCGCTGACCCGTGGGAGATCAGCCCTTCGTTGGCCAGGTCGTCGAGATCCTTCTGGGTGATGGTCGAGCGAATCCAATCCCCGTGGATCCAACCTTGCGGCAGGCTAGACCGCCACGAGGATCCGCCCCGACTGGTCGCTCTCCCCTTCGCCTTTGCCGTCGCCTTCTTCGCCCGCTCCAAAGCCGCTGTCTTCTCCTTCACCATTATCGCATGACAAAGCGGAACCGCGAATGTGGCCTTGAGCAGGTGGCGGCGCAGCGAGATGAATCTGAAGATGGGAGAGGGAAAATGAGGCGCTGTTCAAAAACCTCCGCCCGGCGCCTTATATGGAGTCGCTTCCAGTGGTGACTGGGTAGGCCGGGCAATCCCGTCAAATCACGCATAGCGATCGCGAGCGTCGTGGCGAAAAAAAGTGTACGAAAATCGAGGCGTCTCTGCCTTATCCCGTCCGAGTACCGCGGCCTTCTCCGCTTCGTGCGCTTCCCGAAATTCGGATTCCACTAAATTCGCAAACAACAGAGCAACTTGTCAGACGGAAGATCTCCTACGATCCATCACTCAGAAATCTCCAAGTTCATAAAGTTCACTCGACAATTATAAAGAATGGATCAAGGTGACTGAAAGAGAAGTTGACACCATCACTAAGAAGTCATTGATCCATAGTGAGACACACTCGCCGCACAGAAATCAGGTCGCAAATATTATCAACTCCTTCCTCACTCAAACATCGATCCATTCGGGGGCTAATGATGAAGTTGTAAGTGCATCTAGTGCCCCTTAGTGATTTTGGTGTATTGAAGACTTATAGGTTAAGGGACTAATGTGTTTGTGAGTGTACACAGGTCTATAAGTCTATGAGGAGTTTGATATTCTGAGAGAAAGTTGACCCTAAAAATGAAGTTCTTGATTGAAGACTTTGATATTCGAAGACTTTAGAAGACTTTGAAAGTGAAGAAATTGGTGTGACCTTGAAGACTTGGTATTCATTTGTGGAACATGAAGCGTGAAGACTTTTGTTTTCGTAGTTTCATTTTCTCTTTCTTGAGTCATAGGAAACACCGTCTTGTTAAAGGGGTCGAGGAAATACTAAGGAAAAATTTCCATGTGATGCTCAACTCAAAATCCTACACCTACCAATCCCTTGAGTGAAGCCTTTGGAAATCTCATACAGTTCAGATCACTTTCTTGAGTGACAGAGACGAAGTTCTTCAGTCACGATGAATTTGTTACGACCGAGGAGTTAGGAATTTGCCGTCTGAATTGCCTACACAAGGAGAACATGATAGCCCGGAGAATTTGAGAGTCAAATTTCCGACCGTTAGTGTCTTCTTGGCATGACTGCCCCAAAATATCTTATCCACCTAACGGTCATATCATTGAAGGGCATTTATGTCTTATCATGTCGGGCTGCTCCCTAGGCTATAAATAGCCGCCCCTACAACCACTAGCTGGTTGGCTGCTCGAGAGAACTTGACACTTGTCATTTGAGAGCAACCCATCCTCCGAGGACTTTGGCGAAAATCATCAGTGAGGAAAACCCAAAACCAAACCCTACAAACCCTAAGTGATTGAGCATCATCAAGAAATTGATCTGCGTGGATCCGATGCTTCTTACCTTTGAAGACTGTGCTTCTTCCAGACGGTTAGGCATCATGGTCTAGAGCATCAAGAGGAATTGTGGATCGCCGAGTGACCAAGTCTGTGAAGGTTTGGAAGTCGCTGAAGACTTACCGTGAGTGATTGGGCGAGTGCAGGTGACCTTAGTTCAAGGAGAATCTGGTGAGGATCTGGGTGTCTCGAGCTGCGTGCTTAGTGATTGGGTGTCCGGACTGTGTGTCCTCGAGTTTAAATACTCAGCCGCTCCAACCAGACGTACAAGCCGAGACAGCAGTTGGGCTGGTCTTCAAATCATTGTCTTCACCAACCTAACTTGGTTCTATTTCCTCAACCCTTTCATTTCCTCATTCTTGTGTTGAGTGTTTGTTCATATTTGTGTTAGAAGACTTTGGTGAAGACTTTCTCAATTTCCTCAGTTCAATTTCTTGATCTGTTTGTCTTCATCTTGTGTTATCCTGTGATTACGCTTCCTATACTCTGTGCTAGTCTTCATTTCATCATGATGACCATGCTTGTATCTTTGTTATGCTTACTTACGAGTACTTATTCATTGCTAGTAGTTCTTAGCTAAGGAATTTCCTCACCGCAAATTCCTCGATGAAGAATTCATAAAATCGCCTATTCACCCCCTCTAGTCGATATAGCACTTTCAATTGGTATCGAGCAAGGTACTCCTTGTTATGTGTGACTTTAGTTTAACCGCTTTGGAGTTTTAGTTATGTCGACCGCAGGTATGATCAAGTTCTCGGCTGGGTGTCCTACCTTTGATGGGACGGACTACCCCTACTGGAAGAACAAGATGCGAATGCATCTTGAGGCAATTGACAACGATCTCTGGTATGTTGTGGAAAATGGTGTTCCCTCTGTCTCACCCTCACTGAACGCTACCGATGTGAAGAGATTCAAGCAACTCGATTCTCAAGCGAAGAATATCATATGTGGCCATCTGAGTAAAGGACAGTATGGAAGAGTGAGTGCTTTTGAAACTGCTAAGCTTATTTGGGATAGGGTGTCCAAAGTGAATGAAGGAGTCTCAACTCAGCGTGACTCTCAATTTGATGTTCTTCGGAATCTCTTCAACCGCTTCAAAAGACTCGACAATGAAAATGTCCAACAAACCTTTGATCGCCTCACTGACATCTCAAATGAGCTTCAAGCCCTCGGTGCCACTAACATCACTGACCATGAGGTGGTGAAGAAACTGTTGAGATCGCTTGATTCCTCATTTGATACTCTGGGATTGAAGATACAAGAACGGGCTGACTACAAGTCTCTTGATGCTGCCAATATCCTCGAAAGGCTAAATGCTCACGAGTTCTAGCTTACTGAAAAGAGAGATCTCTATGGCTCAAGCTATGGCAAACCACGTGCCACAAGGCCAAGGCTGTGTCGACTCACGAAGGGTTACGGTAGTAGCCTTGGTGATCTGAAGAATTGAGCGAGAGCTAGCCTTTGCTCGTGAAGAAATTCGAAGTTCTCAAGGCGTGGTCGCTTTGGAAAATCCTCAAGAAGCAGTGATTCCTCATCCAGTGACTATAAGAGAAGGCTGTGCCAAAAATGCAAGAAACCTGGTCACTATATTCAAGATTGTCCTCAGTGGGAAAAGGAATTGAAGAAGAAGAAATACAAGGATTACAGTTCTGAAGATGCAAAGAAGAAGAAGAAATCATCAAAATCTTCATCATCAAAATCCTCGAAGTCTTCATCTCACAAGAAGAGAAGCTTCAAGAAGGCTTGGGCATTCATTGGCAAGGAAATGGACTCTGAAGCTAAATCTAAGAAACATGAGGAAGAGGAGGCGTCTGAAGAATCTGAATCTGGTGTGGCGAGTCTGGCTTTCGCTACTGCTTTCATCAGCAAGTCCATCTTCAACACTGAAGAAACTAACCTCACCGACAAGCCTGATGAAGATAATGATGACTACGCTCCCACCTATTGCTTCATGGCAAAAGGTGCAAAGGTACTCAAATACACCTCCTCTGAATCTAGTGAAAATGAATCTGATGAGGATCTCAAGCCCAGCTACTCTAAACTTGCTAAGATTGCTGTAAAACAACAAAGGGCTTTTGAAAAGGTTCAAAACATGCTAGACAAAAGTGATGATATGTTGGGTGAAGAAATGGATCGCACTAAAGCCCTGACTGATAATCTTCAGAGATTTCAGTCTAGGTTTGATAACCTTCAAAGTCATCATAACACACTCTTATCTTATCATGAGAAACTTTCTTATGAATTTCTTCAAAGAAAGCAAGATCTTGAGAAGCTAAGAGTGAGTTATGAAGATCTTCAGAAGGAGCGCGATTCATTAGTAGCTCAACAAATCAGTGCTTCTCAGGAAGAATTTGTTCCTCCATGCTTAAAGTGCATTGAACGTGAATCTGCTAATTCTTCACCTGAATGTTCAAATGCTTCAACTGTTACAAATTCTTCACCTGCCTCTTCTATCACTAATTCCTCATCTGAGGACATTGCTAGTATCACTGACAATGCAGGGCTGAAGGAATTGTACATGACAGGCATGTACAAAAGCCTCAAAGGGCATCAGACTCTTTGTGATGTGCTTAAAAAGCAGATCCTCAACAGAAACCCTAGGAAAGAGGTATTGCCTTTGAGAGGAAACTCAATCTTGATGGAACATATTGGAAGCTTTGGCGGTACCCCAAAACCTCATGGGTTCTTGCAAAGGGACCTCCAGTTGATCCATCTAACTTATCTGGCTTTACATGTGAATCTCCTCATTCTTCTGATGAGTCATTTGACTCCAACTATAAACTGTTCAAAAATCAGAATGGTGAAGTATTTGCTAGATATGTTGGCACTAAGCTGCAGAATGGGTCTCCTATGAAGAAAATCTGGGTTCCCAAGAAGTGCCTCGAAAGTCTTGGTGAATGTCCTCATGACACCACATGAAGAACAGAACCCCAGATCAAATTCTTCATATGGACCAAATTCTTCATATGGATCCAAGTCCTCATATGGACCAAATTCCTCACGTGGATCAAATTCCTCAAAAGGATCAAAGTCCTCATATGATTATCATCGTGCTAACAACTCTGTTTCATGAGGTAGAGCTAAGGGCTATGAATATGTGCATTATTCTTCAAACCATTATGTTCATAAGTCCTCGAAGAATTTCTCCTTATTCATATGCTTACCTAACCCCTCTTATGTGAAACGAAATGGTTTGGCCTCTATGCCACCATTCTCGTATGGTGCTTTCATGAGTGATGAACTCTTTGCCACCCCTTCGATGTGGGTGGTGAAGAAAAAGAACTAATCTCTTACGGAGGTCAGGTCTCGGGCGTGCTTTAACGTCTGAAGAATTTCTTTGGGACCCGACAAAATTGCTGAAAGGGCGCAGAGCGAATCATGATGAAATGAACCTTCATTTCACATGTCCTCATACTGCTATATCTGTTTACTGATTGATGAAATTCATCTGATGAACTTGATATCATATTCTTCACTGATGAAGCATATGAGATTGTAAGCTACACTAATTCATCTGCAGGATGATCAACCCAAAGCTAGTGAGTGGGTCCTCGAGTGGATGTACTGAATCAAATGGTAGTGACAAGAATCTATTGATGGATGCTCCTTATCACCATCACATCTGAAGCATATCATCTTTCTGACAAAGGCAAAAGTCGGTATTGGGTCTTGGTAAGGTTGCAATCTCTAAGGATAAACACATGGACAAAGTCATGCTTGTTGAGTCCTTAGGATACAACCTCATGTCGATCTCAATGCTTTGTGATCTTGATATGGTTGTTGTCTTTGGCAAGTATCGCTGTGTTGTGATTATGGAAGCGACAATTCCAAAGTCTTGAAGGCTTTAGGAGAGGAGATCAGTATATTGTTGATTTCTCTCTGGGACCACAACCAGCCGTGTGTCTACTTGCAAAAGCTTGTAAGGCTGGCTATGGCATCGACGACTTGGTCACGCAGGCATGAGGAATTTACTGCACGCTTGCGAAGAAGAAGCATGTCATTGGCATTGAGAATGTCAAATTCCTCAAGGATCACTTATGCGGAGCCTGTGAAGCTGGAAAAATGACCAAGGCCAAGCATCCAGCGAAGACTATCATGACCACTACTCGTCCATTCAAATTGCTTCACATGGACCTCTTCGGACCTAATCATTACTCAGCAGTCACTAATGATGCATCTCTATATGGTTTTGTCATTGTTGATGATTACTCTCGATATACATGGGTACACATTGTTACTTACAAACATGAAGTCGGGAAGTCTTCAAGCGATTTTCCTCGAGGGCTTGAACCAACTTTGGTGTGAAGATCAAGCACATCGAAGTGACAATGGGCCTGAGTTCAAGAATTCGGTCTTGATGACTATCTTGATGAACTTGGTATTACTCATGAGTTATCTGCTCCCTATACTCCTCGGCAAAATGGCGTCGTGGGCGCAAGAACAGAACTCTTGTTGAGATGGCTCGCACTATGCTTGATGAATACAAAAGCGCCTCATTGTTTTTGGATTGATGCAATTGATCTGCGTGCCATCATCAACAGAGTATATCTTCACAAATTCTTCAAGAAAGCGGCCTATGAACTCCTCAACGACAAGAAACCCAATGTGAGTTATTTCAAAGTCTTGATTGCTAAATGTTGGATTAGAGATCCTCACCACAATTCTAAATTTGCACCAAAAGCACATGAAGGTTTTATGCTTGGTTACGGAAGGACTCAGACACCTCTGAGTCTTCAACATTGTTCTTCACAAGATTGTTGACATTTGTAGATGTGCGGTTCGATGAAACTAATGGCTCGCAAAGAGAGCACCTACCTTCGTGTTACATGAACCAGCACCGAGGATTCTATCAAGTTCAAGGCAACCGAGGATGTCATTCCTCTTGAAGAATCTCTGAAGAATTCATTCCAGTTCATGAAGAACGTCGAGCTGATGCACCTGAAGAAAATGCTGAGGAAAATGGTGCTGAAGAAAATGCTGATCAAAATCCTCAGCGACAACCAGCTCATCCTCGAGTTGCAAAAGAAGTGCAAGTGGAGAAGATCATCGATGACATTAGAGCACCAAGTCCTCTCACACGCTCAAAAGCTTCACATTTATCTAACTTTTGTGGGCACTATGCTTTTGTCTCTATCACAGAGCCCACTAAGCTAGATGAAGCATTTTTGGAGTCGGAGTGGATTCACGCTATGCAAGAAGAATTACATCAGTTCGAGCTTAACAATGTCTGGGAACTGGTCAAACGTCCAGATCCTCGCAAGCATAATATCATTGGCACACAGTGGATCTACCGCAACAAGCAAGATGAAAATGGCCTTGTGGTGAGGAAGAAGGCACGACTGGTAGCTCAAGGCTACACACAGGTTGAAGGAATTGATTTCGATGAAACTTTTGCACCTGTTGCTAGACTTGAGGCTATTCGCATATTACTTGCTTATGCTAACCATCATGATATCATCTTATATCAAATGGATGTGAAAAGTGCATTGTGCATTCCTCAATGGTAAGTGTCGGTGTACTAAAGTAGGGGTACCTTAGTACCCCGAACTTGTGCACGGGCGGTCGCAACACCCCGCGGCAAGGCTTTCCGGACGCCCGCCAAGACCCTCCATCACACCTACTACTGCCATTCAAGAAAAAAGTACTAACCAAGAAAACAAAGGCCCCGGCAAGAGGAGCTTGCCGGGAAGGACAACCAAGGCATCACCAGAAGACTTGCCGCGGTGCCCCGCGCGTCCCGGCAAGGCCCGACGGCCGGCAAGATTGCCGGCACGACAAGAAAAGGGCCGCGGCAAGGCTGCCACCCAAACCCCAGCGCATCCGGCGACGTGTCGTCACAAGGCCATCCCAAGGGCACGTGGCGAGGCACTACGCAGCCATGCGGGGCGAGGTGGCAAACGGAGCTGACAGAGACGCCATCGTGGCAACCGGTGGCTCACTTAGCATCACTCCTCTGCCTTTGTTAGGGGCGACCGGACGGGCATTTAATGCCCTTGTCCCCTGCCGTCAGAGTTAGGTAGGGGTCACTGTTGGTCACTATTGTACCAACCTGCGATTTTACCTTTCTACCCCCTCTTCCTACGCAGCCACCTGTGGATGCCCCCTTCAGAGTATAAAAGGGAGGCCCGTGCGCACGTAGAAGGGGTTCGGTCCATTCGACACCCACAACACCACCGTACGCTCGCATGCTCGAGCAAGATCAAATACAATCACCAAAGCAGCGATGGGGTTTTATCTCTCCGGAGAGCCCCGGCTGGGTAAAATGCCCGTCTCCCGTGCGCTCGACCTCGATCGCTCTGCGCCGCCCTCCTCCCTTGCCGGACTAGAAGGGCCCCGTGCCCCATAGGTGCTCGAGCCCACAGAGAGACGCCCGACATCTTTGGCGCGCCCGGTAGAAGCGTCGGTCGTGAACATCGATCCGGTCTCCACGCGCTACATCAACGTCATCGTCGGCATGCCACCAAAGAAGAAGCCTTGAGGTGGCGCTCGTCTACATCAATTCCACCACCCCCACCGGAGCAAGCGGCGGTGGAGTGGGCCTTGGTGGAGGCGGGCGCCGACGGTGGGGCGCTGCGTCATCACGAGATCCAAGAACAAGGGCCCATAGCGTCGGCGGCAGTGCGAGCGCCGCACCCTTCCCAGAGGTGCAAGGTCGACAACGCCCGGTGCTCCTAGCACCGTGCTTGCATTGGAGCAAGGCCAAGCTGGTGGGTCGCGGGGCGTTCGAGGCCAGCATGCACGCCGACATCTTTGGCGAGTGAGGTCTGATCGCCGGACGAGTGTTGCTCCTCCCAATCCGGTTGGGAGTCGAGCACATCCGCTCCTCGCGCCGCTTATCGCCACCGCCACCCAAGACAGCGAGAGAAGCGCTTCGCCCGAGCCAGCTGCTTCTAGATTACCCTCGGCGCCGCACAAGATCGACGACTAGAGGATGACCATTTACAGCCTCATCGGCTTCGCTAACGGCGACAAGCCCCGGCGACCGAGCACGTCGAAGCCCCGGCAAGACGCCCAGGCGCAGGCCGGCGCCGACAAGACTGCTGGGGGTGCCACCTCCGTGCACTCCCAGCCCCGAGGGCCAAGATCGCCAGCTCACCGGGCCAACCCCGACGCCGACTCCACTGCGTCGTCGGACCCGCGAACTCGCCATGATCAGCGCCACCTTCTCCAAGAACGGCAACATGAAGACGCTCGCACCCGCATAGAGCGCAGAAGGGAAGCGTGACGTTAATCTGACCAGCGCGCTGGGCCCACTGTCGACATGCATGCGCCTGGGGAACCAGGCGACTTGCCGTACGCGGCAGGTTGCCCTGCGTTCACCCGTGAGCTGCTGCGGCAAGTCCAGTGGCCCAAGACCAAGAACTTCAAGCCCGACGTGCCCGAGAAATATGATGGCAGGATACATCCGTCAGAGTTCCTCGGCATCTACACCATTGCGGTGCGAGGCTGCGGGGGCGCGACGAAAGATCTCGCCAACTACTTCCGCTGGTACTCAAGCCCAACGTCGGATCTTGGCTCATGCACTTGCCCGACGGCTCCATCTCTTCATGGGGGAACCTGTGTCATCAGTTTGTCGGCGCCTTCACAGGCGGCCACAAACCCCATGGCCAGGAAAGCGACCTGCATTTGCTCATCCAGAAGGAGGGAGAGCCTCTGCGCAAGTACATACAGAGATTCAGCCAAGTGCAGCGCAATATCCCAGACGTCCACCCTGCCGCAGTTATCAGCGCGTTCCACCAGAACGTGCGCAACCGCAGGATGAGGGAGGAGATGGCGATGTGCAAGATTAGAGATGTCAGCGAGCTCTATGCTCTGGCCGACAAGTGTGCACGGGTTGAGGAAGGGAGGAAAATTCCCGGAGTGATTGCAGGAGCAGAAGGGTCTGACAGTGAGGATGCCGCCCCGGCAAGGAAGAACCGGAGGCGGAACAACAGGAAGAGAAAGGCTAAGGATGTGCTAGCTGTTGAGCATTCCGGCAATGGAGGCGGCTCCGACAAGGCCAAAGCCGATGACTCCGGCGAGGCCGTGGCAGCCGCCGACAAGCAAGATGGCTCCGGCAAGCGGTATTGCAAGATCCACCGTACCAAAGGCCATGATCTCCAAACCTGCAAGAAAGTGGAGCAGATGGCGGAGCTACAAAAAGCTGAGTATGAGCACCGCGATAAGGAGAGAGCCCAGGGAGGTGGCGGAGGATCCGGCAAGAAGCTTCCCGCCCGGGGAGGGCACCACGGCAAAGCCAAGCCGCGGCAAGGAGACAGGCCTCCCCGGGGTCGCGACAAGGATGAGGATGAAGATGAGGAGGATGAAATGGAGGAAGATGAGACTGACGACCAAGAGTTTCAAGGCAACAGAGGTGTTGTGCATCGGCGGGCGCCTCCTACGCCTCGCACGCCAACTCAAGCGGTGGGTGCGAGAAGTGAGCGCGGGAGCCGTCCGTCCGAGTCGCGCAAGCCCACAGAAGTGGTCGGCCGCCCATCGTCTTCGACGTTGAGGATCATCGATCGCGTCACAGCGGTCGGGTGCTTGCCGATGTTGGTCTCACCAACAATCCGCAACCTCAAGGTCCGAAGATGTTGGTTGATGGCGAGGCGGCTGAACCTGATTTCCTCCGCAGTGCTCAAGAAACTCCAAATCCCCGACAGCGAGCTCGAAGAAACTGGTACATTCCAAGGGATAAATCCGGGAAGGAGCAAGCCAAAGGGGAAGATCACACTGCCAGTGACGTTTGGCAGCGAGTTGAATTTCAGGACAGAGAAAGTCACATTTGACGTTGCCGATATCCCGTTGCCCTACAATGGGATACTAGGCCATCGTGCGCTCGCTAAGTTCATGGCAGCCTCTCACTACGCCTACAACGTGCTTAAGATGCCTGGTCCGATAAGTGTCATTTCCGTCCAAGGTGACAAGAAGGATGCGCTTATCTGCACCGACAAGATCTACCGGGAAGCAGCAGCCGTGGCAGAGCGCAAGCCACTTGCCGCCGAAGCTCCCCGGGGGAAGAAGAAGGCCAAGTCCGGCAAGGATAGCTTTGATGCCCACTCCGGCAAGCGCACCTCCCCGGAGCGCTGCGCTGCCGTCGAGGACGCGCCATCGAGCTCCGCCGGCAAGTGCAAGAAAGCAAAGGCAGGTCTACCAAAATCTAAGCCCGGCAAGGACAGCTCTGGTGCCCACTCCGGCAGGCACGCCTCTCCGGAGTGCCGCGCTGCCGTCGAGGACGTGCCATCGAGCTCCGCCGGCCAGTAAGGCGAAGAAAACAACCAGTTCTGAACTTTTGAGTTGCATTCCCTGAAAATCCGTACCTTGTATGAAGAACCTGTGCGCAGAAGAACCGAATCGTGGCTAAGTTGCGCCCTTGATCTGTTTCGAGTCCGCTCAACAATAAAAGCGCGCTGCGACTAGCCCGACGAGTTCTTCCTGCCGGGGGAACACCACCAGCGGCCTGCTGATGTCCCGCACCCGGCGGGTGTGTTCGCACCGGCGGGTTCCCTGAAGGCGCGAGGGTGAAAACATACAAGGGAGGAAGACAAGGAAGGAGTGCGGCCTCGCCAGATCATAGAAGACGGAAAAGCTAAGTCTCTTGAGTACAGAGCCTTTTTTGACCTAAACTTTTATGTTATATTCCTCGAACATTCGTGCCTTGTACGTTAAACCTGTCCGCAGAGGAACCAACTCGTGGTTGAGTTGCGCCCTTGCTTTGTTTCCGAGCCCGCTCAACAATACAAGTCTTGCAATCGGCCGAAAGGTTTCTTGCCGAGGCTCTTTACCGCCAGCGGGCAGCTGATGTTCCGCACTCAGCCAGTGTGTTAGCGCCGGCAAGTTCCCTAGAAGCGTAGGGTAGAAATGTACAAGGAACGTAATGGGATAGAGGAAGTAACGTGGCAATCCTTGCCGTGGGACGTCCTTTGTATGAGAAACTTGTGCGCAGAGGAGCCGACTCATGGCTAAGCTGCGCCCTTGATTTGTTTTCGAGTCCGCTCAAACAATGAAAGTGCGCTGCAGCTAAGCTCGACGAGGTTTCTTGCCGGAGGCTACACCGCCAGCAGGCTGTTGATGTTCCGCACTCAGCAAGCGTGCATGCCCCGGCAAGTTCCCTAAAAAGCGTAGAGTATGAACATACCAAGGACGAAACATAGCACTGCGTTGCCCAACACGAAGTTATGTTACGAAAAGTAACTTATTACAGCGCTGTCTAAGTTGTTCTCATGGCTGGAATAACATCGGCAAGGAAAGAGCAGAAGGACGCACCGGCGCCTGGGCCCCGGCAAACCGACGCTGCTGGGGGCTGCAAGTACCAAGGCTCCCTCGCAGCTAGCCAGGGTCGCCGGGAGCTGCAATACCAGCGGCAAGAGCAAAGGAAAAAGGGTGCAGACCGGTGTCCCGACAAGCCAGAGTCGCCGGGGGCTGTGATATCAGATAAGCTTTTCATCCCTCTTCATGCATCCTTCTATGGACCGGGGGATGCGAGGCCGTGCCCTTGGACGAACCCGCCTTGTATGGAAAAACCCGTGCGTGGAGGGGCGAATCGTGGCTAAGTTAAGCCCTTGCTTTGTTTCCAGTCCGCTCAACAATACAAGTCTTGTATAAGCGGCCGAGAAGGTTTCTTGCCGGAAACAACACCGCCAAGCGGGCAGCTGATGTTCCGCACTCAGCCAGTGTGTTAGCGCCGGCAAGATCCCTCGAAGCGTAGGGTGGAAACATACAAGGCACAGGGTCAAGTAAAGGGCGTAACCCGGCAAGCATTCCCCTCTTTTCACTAAAAAAACATCCAAGTTTAGTACAAGTCCATAGAGGATGAAAAACATGATAGAGAGGATTACAGATTTTAAATACAGCTAAGGCCCGAAGGCTTACAAATTAAAAGATAAGATGCCCGTAATCCCTCTCCTGTTTCTCTCTTCAGGAGGTAGGTCAAGGAGGCCCCGGCAAGAGAAGCTTGCCGGGAAGGGCAAAAGGCGCCTAGGTGAGAATACGGGCGCGAAAGACACTAAGAGAACACCCGGGGCCGGCCAGGAGCTTGGCGGAGGGAGGCGCGGAGGCGAGCTTGAAGGCAGGCGGCGGGGCGTCGGCCTGTTGTCGAGGCACCTCGCCCTCGTACTCGACTTGACGGCCTTGCCGCCACCCTCTTCCTCTTCCGCAGCCTCCCTCGCCCAGCCGCCAAGGAGGCGGCCCGGGGAGTTCAAGGCAGCGACCGGATGATGGGGTCGCCGGTGGCGCGCGAGGCAGCGTCCGACGCCTAGTCGGACCCGCCGTCCTCGTCGTCGCTGTTGCTCCCCTCCTCATCACTCTCGCTCGAGGAGGGGCCTTCGCTATCGGAGGAGCTGTCCACGCAGCATCTCGCCCGGGTGCCGGAGTCCCCGAAGACCTTGACGGCGAGAAGGTCGCCCTCCATTAACTTAAAATGGAGGGTGAACCCCGCCATCAAGCTGTGGACGCGGGCGAACGTCTTCCACCCTCGATCGAAGTACATCACGCCGGGGGCTGGGGATACGACACTAACTCGAGTGCCGCTGATCCCGCAACCCCTCATGCGCAACTCCAACATCTCGGGCGGATCCGGTTCCATCGCGCTCGCGAACGGGGCCGGAAGCCGGAGGCGGCGACGAGGTGCTCGGTGCAGTTTGATGAGGAACTCCCACGGGTCGTCTCTGGTATGGACCTCCTCGAGGAGAGGAGCTGCCGGCGGAGGCGAGGGAGGCGCACCGCCCCGGCCGCCTCTTCCCCGAGCGCCCCGACCACGTCCTCGACCTCGTCCGCGGCCTCGCCCCCTCCCTCTCCCCCTCGTGGCCGGCTCCGCCACCACAGGTGCGGGATAGGGAGAGGCGCGCTGCCTGGAGGCAACCCTCACTGCCACCATTGAAGGACCAGGATTCCCTCCCTCCATGGAAGATGGGAGGAAGAGTAACGGAAGTTGAAGACGAAGGAAGAAGAGGAAGTGCGGGACTATTGTGCTCCCCTTCCGCCCTTTTTAAAGGGCGAGGTGGGGACTCGGCCACCCCGCTCAGCCAATCAGGGCACAAGGAGGGCAGAGGAGCGGGGCCGACTCGCCATCTTCGCCCGTGACGGCTCGGTCTCCCACCTTCGCCGCCCACGACCCCCCACGCATGGGAGCCGCGTGGCGAAAAAGCGGGGCCGGAGCGACGGATGAAATGACCTCGCCCTGCACCGTGATCACGGGGGTGGATGCCTTAAAGATCGCACGCACCATCCACGTCTCCCACGACGCCGCAATCGACGCGTGCCGTTGCGGGAGAGCGCGGTGGGCGCGGAGCCCGATTCTATGTGGACCCAGGCCACGCATGCCCGTGCACTGCTTTGGACCTGGCCCAACAACGCTCGGCACTGTGTATGGCCCAGGCCCGGGGGCTCCTGTCGGTGTACTAAAGTAGGGGTACCTTAGTACCCCGAACTTGTCTGCACGGCGATCGCACACCCAGCGGCAAAGGCTTGCGGACGCCATAAGACCCTCCATCACACCTACTACTGCCATTCAAGAACAAAGTACTTACCAAGAAAACAAAGGCCCCGGCAAGAGGAGCTTGTCGGGAAGTTCAACCAAGGCATCACCAGAAGACTTGGCGCGGCGCCCCGCGCGTCCCGGCAAGGCCCGACGGCCGGCAAGCTTGCCGGCACGACAAGAAAAGGGCATGACAAGGCACTTGCCGCGCAAGGCTGCCACCAAACCCCAGCGCATCCGGCGATGTCGTCACAAAGGCCATCCCAAGGGCGCGTGGCGAGGCACTACGCAGCCATGCAGGCGAGGTGGCAAGCGGAATATAACAGAGGCGCCATCGTGGCAACCGGTGGCTCACTTATGATCACTCCTCTGCCTTTGTTGGGGCGACCGGATGGGCATTTAATGCCCTTGTCCCCTGCCGTCAGAGTTAGGTAGGGTCCTTTGTTGGTCCTTTGTTGTACCAACCTGCGATTTTACCTTTCTACCCCCTCTTCCTACGCTGCCACCTGTGGATGCCCCCTTCAGAGTATAAAAGGGAGGCCCGTGCGCATGTAGAAGGGGTTCGGTCCATTCGACACCCACAACACCACCGTACGCTCGCATGCTCGAGCAAGATCAAATACAATCACCAAAGGAGCAGTAGGGGTTTTATCTCTCCGGAGAGCCCCGAAGCTGGGTAAAAAATTGCCCGTCTCCCCCGCGCGCTCGACCTCGATCTGCTCTGCGCACGCCCTCCGCTCCCTTGCCGGACTAGAAGGGGCCCCCGTGCCCCATAGGTGCTCGAGGCCACAGAGAGAGACGCCCCGACAGTAAGCTTGAGGAAGAAGTATATGTTGCTCAACCCCCAGGTTTTGAAGATCCAAAGAATCCTGACAAAGTCTTCAGACTTAATAAGGCCCTCTATGGCCTCAAGCAAGCCCCTCGGGCGTGGTATGATACATTGAAGGAATTCTTCGTGAAGATTGGCTTCACACCCGGTTCTCTCGACCCTACTCTCTTTACTAAATCTTATGATGGTGAACTGTTTGTGTGCCAAATATATGTTGATGATATTATCTTTGGCTGTACTGACCAACGTTATAGTGATGAATTTTCCTATATGATGAGTGAAGAATATCAAATGTCTATGATGGGAGAGTTGAAATTCTTCTTAGGTCTTCAAATTAAATCAACAGCGCAGAATGGCATATTCATATCTCAGAGAAATACCTCAAAGATGTCTTGAGGAAATTCGACATGCAATATTGCAAAGGCGTCAAAATTCCTATGCCCACAAATGGCCATCTATGCACTGATGAAAATGGTATTGACTTCGATCACAAGGTATACCGCTCCATGATTGGTTCTTTATTGTACTTATGTGCATCTAGGCCAGATATAATTCTTAGTGTTTGCATGTGTGCCCAATTTCAAGCTGCACCGAAGGAATCACACCATAAGGTTGTGAAGCATATTCTTCGATGTCTAGCTCACACACCAACACTAGGATTATGGTACCCCAAGGTCTCTGCTTTTGATCTCATTGGATATTCTGACTCTGACTATGCTGGTGATCGTGTGGACCGCAAGTCAACATCTGGCACTTGTCATTTCCTCGGACGATCTTTGGTCCGTTGGTCCTCGAAGAAACAGAATGCGTATCCTTGTCATCTGCGGAAGCTGAATACATTCTGCTGGCTCTTGTTGTGCTCAAGCTGCTTTGGATGAAGCAAACACTCAAGGACTATGGCGTCACGTGAAGAATGTGCCTCTCCTCGCGACAATGAGAGTGCCATCAAGATTGCTCACAACCCGATTCAGCACTCGAAGACAAAGCACATTCAGATTCGCTATCATTTTCTTCGTGATCATGTGTTGAAGGGCGACATCTCCATCGAGCACGTGAAGACTGAAGAACAGCTAGCTGATATCTTCACTAAGCCCTTGGATGAGAAGAGATTTAGCAAGTTGCGGTGTGAGCTAAATATCTTAGAATCCTCGAATGTTCTTTGAAAAGGACACACATCCTAACACTTATGCAAAATTGATGACTTAGATGTGCAACACATGAAGAAACGTTTTTCTTCAATCAATGAAGAATAACACTCTAAGTGTGAAGAAATTAATGAAGAATTTGATTCTCAGAACCCTATGACAATTGTACGCGGTGTCTAAAATCATCATTCTTATACGGTGGGTCACGCCACCACAAAAAGTTGAAAATCTTCAATTTGAGTTTTTCCTCGTTTTTGAAATTCTTCAGTTTTTCAAATTCTTCAACTTTGCAAAATCTTCACTGTTTCCATCGTTTTTCTTCATTGGCTGTATATATATATATGAGTTGATGTCCTCTACAGCATTCACTTATAGCTATTTCTTCAAGTTGCTTTTTCTGCTAAGTGAATGTGATCGGACCCTTCCCCCTCTATGCTATACTCAACCCAATCTATTCACAAATTCTTCATGTGCGTTCTATTTGAAACTCGTTCAAAATCTTCACTGTGTCCTTGTCAGCTGAAGAAATTGCGAACGAAACTTTAAAATGAATCTTATCCAAATTTTTGGTTTTGCCGCTCAAACCGTTCCGCATCCCACGATGCATTATTCTATTCACCCACGATCGTACACGATCTCAACTACACAGTACGTGGGTGACACATGTTGCGAGAAGGAGAAAGGGCAGGGGCACGTTCGTCCCAAATCTTCGGGCGAACAGTTTTTACCATGTCTATAAATACCCCTCTCCCCTTCCTCACTTCATTTACTCCGCTCGATCGCTTCTCTCTCACTCGAGCTCCTCAAACCCTAGCGCCGCCGCTACTCCATCGTCGCTGGTGAGGAAGAGCTTCGTTGCCTCGACCTCGTCGCCGACGTACTCACGCCGACCACGGAAATCTTCACTCCGCCGCCGCCGTAGCTGTCTTCCTCTGCCAAGTTAGGGCGTGGGAGATCTAACCTGACGAACTTCACATCTGTTCTTCTCAGTTCGTCGTGTTCTTCCCTTCGGGTAATTAAAAGTTACTTTTATTACTCACTTTGATTCTCAAACTTTCTTGAAAATCTTCAAAGGTGTTTATTCTTCAAATCTTCACACATATGAACACCTCACACATCATATGATCTTAAATTGTTTCTCTAAGCAATCATTTTCTTCAAGATTCCCTAATTGTGTGGATCTTCGATTTGTACAACTCTGGAACCTAAGACAAGAACGCTTAGTGAAATTCCTCAAGGTTCATCTGGTCAAATTCCTCAAAACTTGTTCTTTTCGAAAAACCTTCTGAGAACGCATATGTCCTCTCCAAATTCCTCGCACCTATACTCTGTTCACAGGTACTCATGTCTGCTTCTTTGAATCACTAGGTTCTCATCAACTTAACTCATTTGCGGTGTTCCTCGAAGAAAACTGCATACTTCTTCGAGTGTTCAATTGTTCAAATTCCTCATCTGAAGAATATGCCAGACGGTAAGAAGCCGCAGAAAGGAGGAAAGAAACCTGAGGTTATGACTGTGTTTGAAATCCCTGAGGAAATCTATGCTGACTATTGCACACCTGATGAAGCAAAATTTGGCAAAGAAAACAAAAATCAGCGCAAGGTGCGCATACAGAGGATTGAACGGAGATGGGCAAGGGAATGGAGGGAATACAGATATGTGACTCCAAAGTACATGAAGAAATTCGCCCTCAATGCTCCATGTCCAAGAGCTCCACTGGCACCTGGCCAAGTAGCTGACCCCACAAGACTCAAACGTGGTTAGGACTTTCCTGAACAATGGGCTAAGCGCCAAGCTAAATTGGCAAGACAAGCCAAGGAGGTAGTGAAGAAATTCAATGAGGATTCCGCCACTGCTACTGCTACTGAGGCCTCGGTCAAACCAAGGAAATCCATGCCAAAGAAGCCTGCTCGTAAGCCAAGTGCTTCACCAACAGCACCCTCACAGCCAAGTTCCTCAGCTATGCCCTCACGGCAAATTCCTCACATTGCTACTGCTCCACCAAAGTCCTCAGCAGCTCCTTCAAAGTCCTCAGCTCCTATGCATCTGGCTACATGTCAAAGGACTGCTGGTTTCTCGATTGCCTCTGGTGTGTTTCAAAGTTCCTCACCGCACCTATTTCCTCTTCAGCCCCACACTTTGTTGAAGACTAAAGCAACAGTGGGCCGCGTCCTCGGCCAAGTCCAAAAAGAAACAGGTCGCATTCCATGTGCCTTCTGATGATGAAGCTTCTGATGATGAACTTACAGAAATCATCAGAGACAGACAAGTGAAGGCCGCTAGAGCCAAAGGCACATCTGTGCCACTTCTTTTGGATCCGAGGAAAATCCTCGATTACATTGATCTGTGGTACAAGGATCCAAACACCCCAATGCCTGATTTTCATATGACTCCTGGTCAAAGTCACATGCTGACCCATTTCATCACTCAAGAGAAATGGAAATTTGAAAAGGCAAGAGAGATCAAGAAAGCGCAATACAGAAAGGAGAAGCTCCTTAAGAAAAATGTTGTCAGAATGACTCCTGAGGAACTTCTCCAGGCTCAGTCTGAAATTCAAGCCCTCAGCAAAGACTTTGATGCCTACTATGCTGATTGGCAAGGAGCTAAAGTGAGATTCGTCAATCTGACGAAGAAATTCACAAATGTTGCAGCCCCAACACAACAAGAAAATCCTCAGGCTACAGACTCTGCTCAGCCTGCTGAAGAACATGCCAGCACTGCTGATGACTTTCAGCCTGCTGAAGAAAATGCTAGTTCCAGGGCTGATGACTCCATTCCAGCCGCTAAAGAAATTGCCAGGGCATCCACTAGTGGTGCGCCTGAAGAAACTGAAGAGATCAGGACAAGCTGCATCGATTGCATACTGAAGAAAATCAACCAGATTCCTCAGCTCCTCCCGCGGCTACACCAACTCCAATTCTTCCATCTGCCTATGATGTGAAGAAGACCAAGGCTGCAGAGCGACCTGCAGTGAAGAAAAGGAAGGCATCAGCTGCGTCAAATTCTTCGGCTGCGAAGAAAATGAAGCCAATGACCAGCTCACTCGAAAATCCGATTGATGCTGTTCCAATTTCCTCCAAGCCATCAAAGGACCTTGTTCCTTTTGGAGAAGACTATGTGATCCCAAGCGGATCTGATGAAGAAAATCATTCTGTTGCTTCGTCAGAGCAGCTTGATGAAGAAATTGAAGTGGACGCAATCCCTTCAACGCCAGTCATTTCCTCACCTATGCCTCAGTTCACAGCTGAAGAGGCTGGTGATGAGGAAATTGAAGATGAAGATGTGGATATAGGATGCACCACACCTGTGATGAATGATGACTTTTGGGAAAGTCAGCATCCCAATACTCCTCTCTTCACCCCTATCCAACAGATTCCTCAGTCCCCTGCACCAACAATTCAACTGGGATCTGAAGAAACTCATCCCACTCCCTCTGCGCATGAAGAAATTCCAGCCACTAGTGCTGAAGAACCTGCTGCTGCTGATCCTCAGATTGCACAAGAAGAGGAACCATAAATTCCTCAGCCTGAAGAACCTGAGCTCGCGATTCCTGAGGTGGTGATGCAACTCACTAACATCCCTCTGCCAAAGCCAATGAATCCGTTCTCAAGCAAACAGAAGTTCAAGGCTGAAGACTTCTTTGCCGAGCATGTATTCTTCACTGACTACAACCCCTATGACTCTGCTCACATAAGGAAGAGGCGTTTCTGGACTGCTAGTCAAGCCAACTTCTATTCCTCAGTGCTGTTTGACAAAGACAAAATCTTTGATCATGAACATATTCCTCACGTGGACATGGAATCTCTGCCATGCTTCGACCCAGTCCTCAGTGTTCTTCACGATGCAGGATTACTAAATTTCTACACGGACATTTGCGATTGGAATGAAGAACTCATTCTTCGCCCCTCGTGACATTGCATATCACTTTGGAGACATCAAGATGTCAACTCATGGGTGTTGGATTGGATGACTAAAACACTCACTACAAGGCACCGCAACTGAATTGCTTCATGTCCTTCCTCTCGATCCTCCCCATGGCGAAGGCATCGTTGCACCTACAAAGACCACTGAGAACCGACAAATCACTATATGCAAGTGCTCATGAAGCCTTTGAAGCCTGGGCAGGCCCCACGAACCAAATTCCTCGTCAAGGAATTACTCTATGTGCCTCGGACTGTCTATCGCATTCTGATGAAGACAATGAGTCCTATAAAAGTCCACGACTTAAATAATGAAGAAGTCGTTGGCATCATGAAGAATATGCTTTTCAACATCATTCATGGCGTTCCCGTCAACTTCCATGATTTCTTCATGAGGACTCTGGCCAATATTGCTATGTCACCATTCGAGCTGAAGCCCTATCGCCTTGGATTATGAGATTCATCGAGGCAAGATCTTCACCAATTACAAAGTCGACACTCAACCACGGTAGCTACTTGCCTCCCATTGAAGTCCTCAAGCGGACAGTTTCATCACCGATGATAAAGGCAAGGCAGCTCTCGGATCGATGAAGGCATTCGTCCATTGGATGGTCAATTTAGCCTAGCTGCATCTTACTCTACCAATGTCGACTCGCCACACATGACTCTGCCATAAATACCTCACCAAGCAAAATCCTCAAGCCCAAAGCACCTGTGGTGATGATGACCATGAGTTACTCCTCGGTCTTCATCGGAAGGTTGATCGCAATCACAAATGGGTAAAGCGTCGCTTTGGTGCACTTCTTCACAATATGACCTCAACACACAATGCAAAGAAGAAGAACCAATACTACCTTCATGAAACCTTCAACCGCTTTGGGCTGTCCTCACTCATGTCTATAGCGCCAAGAATCGACGACTATGGGTCTCAATGAAGAATTTGACTGGTCTGCACCTCCTCCAAGAAATTCAAGAGGGTCAAAATTCCTCCACCGTGGCCAGCTCTTATTCTTCATCGCGTGACACCGATGAGTATGAAGATTTGGGCGACAACTGCGGCAGGCCCTGCTACAACAAACAACCCCAACAACGCTGGCGCTCCTCCATCGACTAGAAATTCTTCAGGGGCGTTAGTCCTCAGTTTCAATCCTTTTGGTCATTTGATGACAAAGGGGGAGAAATCTGAGTTAGTCTTCAAGCGGGTCTATATTAAGGGCATTTTTTTAAGTTACAACTCTCGTTCTTCTGCAACTTTTATTTGGATCAAGTTGTAATCTTAAACCCGATGGTGCGCTGATACTTTTGTTGCATTATGCTTTTGATGCTTTCGGCATGCTTATTCCTCGTTAATGACATTGCACACATGCTGAATCTCATCAGGCACCATATTTCATCATGCATTTCAAATTCTTCATATTATGTATCAAATGCGTGTATGAATTACAAGATATAGGGGGAGATCTCCATGATTCAACTCTTCAAATGTGCATTGCCTCAAAGGCAATGTCACACCCTGCATTTTGTAACATTTCATTTTCATTAATAAAGCATGAAAAGTTGGACCAACAAAAACTTTTTGCATTATGTGGCTTTATTTTGGAGTTGGTTTTCTCTCTGTGTTTCTTTTCAAGTGCTTCTTGAAGTCAACTACTCTACCCTCTATATTCCATCTCCTTACCCCAAGCTTCTGACCAATGACCATGCCATGTGAATAGTGCTATATAGAATTTTCTTACAAAAATAATTTGGCCAGAAAGTATTTTCTAAAATTAGTTTTCCAAAACCCCGAATTGAGGTTTGCAATCAAGTACTTGATTAAGGGCAGTAAAATCTTTCCAAAAATATATTTGACTTCTATTAGATATAGGATGCCCAGAACCACAAAAATATAATTTTAAAAGTTCTTGTTCTATTTTATTTAAAGGCTTTTTCTTAAGGCCGAAATGGTCTTTAATAGGAAAAAATTACTTTCTTGTTTCAAAAATATTTGAAAAAATTTATGGAAACTCATAGGACATATATTATCCATATATAAGAGTTTTAACACCTGGTCATGTTCAAAATATTGGTCAAATCCTCTAAAACCCTTTACGGATATTTCAAGCTTTTGAAATATTTACAAAGGAAATAATCTCCAAAAATTCCAGGTAAATTCTAGCATGTCACATATGACATATCTGATGATCTTGCCAAGTCTCATGACTTGGAGAACAAGATAACATCATCAAAACCCTCAAAACCATTTCTGTCCATTCTAAAGTTTGATCAACTTTACATTGCCAAGTATGTCCAAATGTGCTCAAACGTGGTGGACATGCTTCATTGGTCTAATGATGCATCTGGACCAAATGGCACAGGTTGGAGAAGAGGAAATCTTGGTCAAAGTGCCTCAAAACCCTCTCTGACCAAAATCAAATTTGAACTACTTTGCACTACTAACTTTTTCTCCAAGACCCCAACTTTGGTGAGCCTGATCAAATGACCAAATAACGCCACCACACCAAGTGGTGCATCAAGGAGAAATGATATACTCCACTGGATCTACCCAAATCCATTTCTGCCCATTTCTAGGGTTTGCAAGAGTTGCATTGGCAACTTTGTCCAAATAAGCTCAAAATGGGTGGAAGGCCCTAAATATATGTGACATTTCACCCCTTGGAGTATCTTGGCCAGTGGGAATCATTAGCTTACCCAAAACTCCATCAAACACCTTCTGGCAAAATACTAAAAAGCCTATTTTTGCCACTTTCACTAATCTCCTTGAGTTCATCTTTTTGCCACAACCCCTCCTCACTCCCCTCTGTCACTTAGACACTTTTCTACCCGAGGAAGCAATGTGGAGGAAGGGGGGAATCACGTTTGTCCTCTCTGGACAACAGTTTCCCTTCTCTCTCACAGCCTCTCTCTCTCCCCTCTGCACCCAGGCATCCAGGCTCTTTCAGTGTTTTGCCCCTTCCACTTTGTAGCCTCCAGACAGAAAAGGACGCGCGCGCGACGCGGAAAACCCGCGGATGCCGGCCAAAGTCGCGCTCTGGAGCGCCTGCCAGAGCGCCGACCGTTGACACCGCGCCTCCCGACCGCCTCGTGCCTTCCCATCGCGCCAGTTGATGTGCCTCGACGTCTGCGACACGCCGCCGTGCAGTCCCCTTTGTCTCTCCCTCTCTCTCCCCTCCTGCAGCGCGTGCCCGACGCCGCCCGGCTCGGCCAATGGCCGGCCTCACACGCGCGAGCGCCAGGACCCTCCTCGCTCTCTCTCCTTCTCCCTGGCGCCCTACTCCATCCCCACGAGCGCCGTGGACACCTCCAACCCCTCTCCAACGGCCTCCAGAGCCGATCCCGCGGGCGCCCGTAGGCCACGCCTACGGTGAACCGCGGCCAGCCTATATAAGGCGCCCCCGAGCCTCTCTCTTCCTCCCTGTCGCTCCTCCACACACCCAATCCACCCCCGGAACCACCCACTTCTCTCCAGAGCCGCCCGAGCTCGAGATCGAGCTCGAGCTCCGCCGCCTCGGGTCGCCGTCGATCTGCGGGTACAGGCCTCCTCCGCCCCTTTCCTCCCTCGAACTGGACTCCCCTCGCCTCACTGATGCTTTCCCCTCTCTTTCCCCCTCGTTTTGCAGCCGGGACAGCCGAGCCACCGGCGCCAAGCACCTCCGCCATGGACCTCGTCGCCCGTGGCAGGCACCCCGCGACCGTCTCCACCACCACCAAAACCGCGACTCGCTCCACGAGTCCAACGGTAGCCTCCGCGCCCTTCCGTGCCTGTATCGCCCCGGCCGAAGCTTCGCGTCGCCTCTGGCGGAGGTAGACGACGGCCGCCGTGGGGCCGGCCAGTCGACCTCGCGCGACGGGTGGGATCCACCGTCGAGTTTAAACGTCGTCTTGTGCACAAGACCGATCCGCCGTCGGCGGCGTATTCAGCCTTTACGCCTTGACGTGGCGGCGCGTGGGCTGGGTTTCCCCCAGGCCTGCTGCTGCTTGTGGCCTCTCGGCCCGATGTACAGCATGCGCCGTTTTTTTTCCTTTTCATTATTTCCAAATATTCCACAGGGCAGAATATTAATCCAAATGCATTGATTCCAATTTCTAAATTCCTAGAATATTGCAACCTATTTATTGGTGCAACTTTCACTCAAATCCAACCACCTTTTATTCTCTGTAAATATTTAAATGTGGTTTTTAGCATTTAAATGAGCCTTTGAAAATCCATAACTCCTATTTTGCTGCTCCAGAACCAAAACCAAAAGTTGCCCCCTTCCTAGCCTTCCTTCTAGTATTTTACAAAAATAAGTTGACATTTTTGTGAGCACTTTGACTCTTCTGTTTTTATTATTGCCTTATTTTTCCGTTGTTTTCTTGCAACGTTAGATCCCGTGTTTGTGAGGTAGGCGAGGAAGAGGGAGGAGCAGTGCCTGAAGACTTTGAAGATCAAGCCAACCAAGGCAAGCAGCCCTTTGACCATGATTATGATACCCCTTTATATGCATGTCATTTTTAGCTCTTTATTATTGATGCATCGGAATCATGATGAGATGGTGAACCACGTGGGTTGGTTGCCACGATTACTTCCTCGATGATACTTGCATTGTGCATGGCCCTACCTTCTTATGAGGGTTATGCGGTGGGAGTAGATAGGATGCAAATGTAGATGCTACGCAAATGGGATGGGTTTGTGCATGGTGAAGGAGGCAATATGATTTCAAAAGTCTTTTCGAAAACCCCGTCGGGTGCCACTTATGCCCGAGGGAGATGATGAGATGGGTGACCACTTGATGACGAAGTGGTGTGCCAAGGAAAGTGGGTGTTGTTTTCAAAACGGATTGGTCGGAGTTGCGACCGTTATTCCAACCTTACATGCGCGACCACTCTACCCTTATATGGGAAAGGGCATTATTGAGTACCTAGACCGATACTAGCTTGGAGCCCGCATTACTAGTGACGGGGGAGAGTTGGTGCTCTCTCTTGGGACGGGGTCGTGCCAGGTAGGGCGGCCATGACTGTTTTCACAGGGCACCGGACACACCGTTGGTACCCCGTGCTTGTGGTATGTGATGAATATGGGAGCGAGGCTCCGCAACTTTATGATGAGAAATGTTTGGCACGGGGGTTACTACCAATCGAGTGGACTCCATGTTAGTGTCGTCTAGGGAAAGGTAGTGATCGGGTGCTTACCCCGGGTACTTGAGGTACCGCGGGTCGTGGATGACACGAAAGTTCCCCGGATCTAGTGGGTAAAGTGTGCAACCTCTGCAGAGTGTAAAACTATTCGAATAGCCGTGTCCACGGTCAAGGACAGTTGGGTAACCGCTCTTGGGCTACGTCCACTTGTTTTCAAACCCGGTGTGTGAGATGATGGTGTTGTCATGGATCAAGTCAAGGACTTGACACGATTGAGATGGGTTGGTGCCCACTCTGTTTATGATAAATGGGTAGGTGCCCATTCTATATATGTTGATATCTGTGACCAGTTCTTATGGTTACTTGAATTCTCTTGATGCATGCTTTATAGGATGTTGAACATGTCCTGCACTCAAAACTAGCTTTATGCAAAACTTTACCTATGTCATGCATTACTGTACCTTGAACCAAATCATGGGTTGCTTGCGAGTACATTCAAAGTACTCATTGGCTTGCCACGGTTATTTAATTGACCGGGCATGGGAGAACCGGAGTTCAAGAAGAGTTCTTTGGAGACGATCATGCGAACTAGGACGTTTCCCAGTCAGAATGCCTGTAGGGTTAAGGCAGATGGCATGGGTTCTATATATCGACGACGATTTCCGCTGCTATGATTCATTTGATGTTCATCCCTTAAGGCTTTATCGATGTAAGACTTGACCATGTTGGTCACTATTTGTGTAAGACGGTATGTATGGATGTAAGACTCTTGTTATTCAGCTTCTGTGTGTTCAGTGAGCATTGATCTCTGGGATCACTGTACACGTGCATTCGGTGATCACGACTTGCGAGTCGGGGTCTCCACAGAGCTGGTACCAGAGCCATCCTGACTGTAGGAAGCCTTAGTTAGCATGGACGTTAGTTAGAGCGAGACTACCCACCAGGTTACCCATATACCTATGTTTATGTTAGTATCCCAAACATAGGTCACATTCCTTTATTGACCCTTCCCCTTCCACTTTTTGTAGATGGCCACTGTACCTGAGGACTTCCTGACCACTGGGTTTCCCGTGCTTCTTGAGGATAGCCTCAGGAAGTGCCAGTTCACTCGAGTCCCCACCTTCTCCTACCACGAGCACTGGGTCGACAAAGACCAAGAAGGAGTACACGTGGAGGTAGTCGTGAGGGCGAATGACGCCCGACGAGCTGGTTCTTTGAGGGACCCCAGATGGCGACACTTGCTTCTCACCGTGGAGATGCTGCCCTCAAGGCGCCGACTTCGCCTCCGAGATCTCCTGCCAGAGATGGCGAGAGAGCCAGCCACTCGTTACCTGCCTTATCGTAAGGAAGGTGATGACGAGAGCAGCGCACCAGCACCACCCTTGGACGAGGGACTTTCTCTCGCTTCGCACCTACTTCAGCTTGTGTGCCGACAGTCCGCACAGACTGGCCTCGAGTCGACGGAGCTTGGAAGGAACTCCATGAGACCAAGGAGCTCCTCCGCATAGTTCGATGAAGGCGGACAGGATCAAGAAGGATGGAGCACCCTGGACAGCCAGCGGTAGCGTGTCGAGGCGACGACCCCACAGTCGCACGTGCCGAGGATCACCTCAGCCACGCCAGATGACGGCAAAGGAGTACCGCAACCTCTTCAAGACGCCACCAAAGAAAGCAGCGCGCGTTCAGCTCCTTCACTCCCCCGCTTCCTCAAGCGATGAGGAGACCAAGACGGATGAAGATGAGGAGGAAGACCCAGAGGAGCCAGAATACCCGACCGAGCATTCCACCACTTAGACTCCGTTCAGGACTAGGATAGGCTAGCTCGTAGCCTATGGTAGGATAGGTCGTGTACCCCTTTTGCGAAGTCGAGTCCGTGTAATGGTTCTTATGAAACCATGTTATGTTGTGTTTGCTTTCAACTTGCTTTGATGAAGTCGTACTTTCCCTTCGGGAACTTGCAAACGACTACATTCCCCATTTGGTTTTAATGCATGAGTTTGGCCCTTCTGGCCTTTGTTTAACTTAATTTGTGTCATACCACCCCCTTACTAGGCATTCCATCTATACTGCTTTCCCTCATTGATGTTCCCCAATCATGAGACCTTGACCGCTCCAACAGGATGCCTGTTGTAACACGTACTGGTACCTCTACTCAGCCGCAAGAAGCCGGAGGTTCTGCTGAGGCTGGAGCCAGCCAGGACCAAGCCCAAGGACAGACTCCACCACCACCACCTCCCCCAAGCATGGATATGGCTCAGCTTCTCCAAGCCTTTCGAGAGGAGCGCCAAGTCAACACTGCAGCCCTCCAGATGATTGCTCAGGCTGTCAACCGCCAGCCGGCGGGGCACGGCCATGGACGTTCCACACTGGTGGAGTTCAAGAAGCATGCACCACCCACTTTCATCGAGACTGCTGAACCCTGGATGCGCACAGTCGGGTCCGCACTATTGAGGATCTGCTGGCACTAGTCGGATGCACCGAGGACCGTGATAAAGTGGCGATGCCGCCCACTGTCTCGGGGACTGCCAGAGCTTGGTGGGATGGATTCAAGGCTATGCATGTGGAGCAAGACATCACTTGGGACACCTTCAAGACGGAATTCGCAAGGCCCACATCCCTTCGGACTCATGGCCATCAAGAAGCGTGAGTTCCGAGCCCCAAGCAAGGTAGTAGCACCGCCAAGGAGTACATGCGAAGTTCGGTGTTCTCTCAAGGTATGCCCCGAAGATGTCAAGACAATCTTGCCAAGCGGGAGCGCTTCATGGAAGGCCTTAACCAGACTCTGCGATTTCGCTTGTTGTGTGTGACTGCCCAACCTTTCTGATCTGGTGAACAAGGCACTCATGCTTGAGGACAAGCGACGTGCCTTGGATGACACTCGAAGCGCAAGATGATCGGCAAGGGTAGCTCCAAAGAACGAAGCCTCGCCGTGGCAGCCAAACCCGGTCAAGCCAACCTACCAAAGAACCAAGAGCTCCTGCACCTCGCACCAACTATCCACCTCAAGAAGATGCCAACCCTGTGCCAGCTTACAACAACCCCAATAACAATCTTTGGCAAGGCGTCGTCCCCAACCAAGTCACTTGTTTCAGATGTGGACAGCCAGGGCATTACTCCAAGAATTGCCCCAACAAGAAGCCCGACGCCCCGCACCCCAATGCGCAGAACCCAGGACAAGGCCATGGAATGCCACCGAGGAACCAAGCTCCTCGCAACTTGCCCAACAATGGCAGGGGTCGTGTGAATCATGTCACCGCGGAAGAAGCCCAGGAAGACCCGGACGTCGTGCTGGGTACGTTCCTTGTCAACTCAGCACCCACAACTGTTTTGTTTGATTCTGGAGCCACGCATTCTTTTGTCACCCAAAGTTTTGCATTAAAAAGTGGCATGACCCCTACACCCCTAAATAACCCTATGGTGGTACAAACCCCCGGAGCAGAGATGAGAGCCAAGATAGGATGTAAAGGAGTCGGGATTACCATTAACGGGGTAGACTTCCTAGCAGACCTTATCATCCTAAAATCACAAGGCTTGGATGTGATCTTGGGAATGGATTGGCTCAGCAAGCACCAAGGCTTGATTGATTGCGCCAACCGGACGGTCACTATGACAAATGACCGAGGAGTCGAAGTCAAATTTGCCTCCAACCCTTTTTCGCTCAAGCCAACCAAGTCAACTGTCTGAAGTTGGATTGGAACAAGTGCCGTAGTATCACGAGTATCCCGATGTTTTTCCTGATGAGCTACCAGGAATGCCTCCTGATCGGGACATTGAGTTCATCATCGAGCTCATACCCGGAGCAGGACCCATCTATAAGAAGCCTTATAGGATGGGATCGGAGGAGTTAGCAGAATTGAAGAAGCAGCTAGAAGAGCAGTTGAGGAAGGGATTTATCCGCCCTAGTGCCTCCCCTTGGGGATCACCTGTTCTGTTTGTGGCAAAGAAGGACGGTACCATCCGCTTATGCATTGACTACCGCTCCCTCAACGAGGTTACAATCAAGAACAAGTACCCACTTCCCAAGATTGAAGATCTGTTTGATCAACTCAATGGGGCCAAGGTGTTCTCCAAGATCGACCTCGGATCTGGGTACTACCAATCAAGATCAGACCCCAAGATATTCAAGACGGCATTCAGAAACAGATATGGCTGTATGAATGCACGGTCATGTCCTTTGGGTTGACCAATGCCCCAGCTTACTTCATGTATCTCATGAATAAGGTCTTCATGGAATATTTGGACAAGTTCGTCGTCGTCTTCATTGATGACATTCTTGTCTTCTCGAAGTCGGAAGAAGAGCACGAGCAACACCTGAGGATGGTCCTAGACAAGCTTCGAGAGCACCAACTGTATGCCAAGTTCAGCAAGTGTGAATTCTGGCTGCGTGAAGTTGGATTTTTGGGTCATGTTCTAACTGAAGAGGGATTGTCAGTCGACCCTGCCAAGATTGAAGCCGTGACCGAATGGCAATCTCCGAGCAATGTGAAGGAAGTCAGAAGCTTCCTCGGACTCGCGGGATATTACCGCAAGTTCGTTGAAGGATTCTCAAGCATTGCCCGACCCATGACTCAGCTCTTGAAGAAGGACAAGAAGTTTGAATGGGCGCCGGTGCGAAGAGAGCTTCCAGAGCTGAAAAGAGGCTAACCACCGCTCGATTACGCCACACCGATATACACAAGGAGTTTGTGATATATTGTGATCGCCAAGAATCGGATGGAGGTGTTACGATGCAAGAAGGCAGAGTCGTGGCCTACCTTTCAAGGCAACTCGACCTCACGAAGAGAACTACGCTACTCATGACCTTGAGCTAGCAGCAGTGGTTCATGCCACAAGACTTGGTGACATTACCTCTTGGGGAAGCGATGTGAGATATACACGATCACAAAAGTCTGAAGTATATTTTCACTCAAAGGAATTGAACATGAGGCGAGAAGATGGCTGGAGTTGATAAAGGATTATGACCTCAGTGTTCAATACCACCCTGGAAAGGCTAATGTGGTAGCAGACGCGTTGAGCAGGAAGGCTTTCTCCTTGAATGCTATACTAAAGCACAAGCTACCCGCCTTGTATGAAGAACTTGAAAGCTTCGAGTTGGAACTGGTTGCACCAGGATTCTTGGCCAACCTCGAAGTTAAGCCTACCTTGATGGATGATATCAAGAAAGCTCAGAAGGGGCATGAGAGCATTGAAGGCATCAAGAGGAAGATCAAGGCAGGCAAAGCCTCAGGATTCTCAGAGGATGAGGAAGGAATTGTGTGGTTTGGGAATCGCATCTGCGTGCCCAACCAGGTTGAGCTCAAGAACCTGATCTTGCAAGAAGCTCATGACAGCCCATATTCCATCCACCACAGGAGGCACCAAGATGTATCAAGACACGAAGGAAAGATTTTGGTGGCACGGGATGAAAAGGGAGATTGCCACCTATGTTGCCAAATGTGACGTATGCCAGAGGGTCAAAGCTGAACATCAGCGACCTGCTGGATTACTCCAACCACTCAAGGTTCCCGAGTGGAAATGGGATAAAGTCGGAATGGATTTCATCACTGGACTACCTAGGTCAAACAAGGGACATGACTCCATCTGGGTCATAGTCGATCATTTGACCAAAGTGGCCCATTTCATTCCTGTCAAGACGACCTACAAGGGGAACCAGTTAGCCAGTCTCTACATCAACCGAGTTGTGAGCCTTCATGGTGTTCCCAAGGAGATTGTGTCAGATCGAGGAACCCAGTTCACCACAAGGTTTTGGAAGAAATTCCAGGAGGCCATGGGGACCAAGTTGTCCTTCAGCACTGCTTTCCACCCACAAACCGGAGGTCAGACCGAGCGAGTGAATCAAATACTCGAAGACATGCTCCGAGCCTGTGTCTTAGCTTATGGAGCCAAGTGGGAAGATTGCCTCCCTTCGCCGAAGTTCTCTTACAACAACAGTTATCGTGCCAGCCTTGAGATGGCACCATTTGAAGTGTTATACTGGCGGAAGTGCCGTACACCTCTCAACCGGTCGGAGGCCGGAGAAGGGCTTGTTTTGGGCCTGATATCCTTCGTGAAGCGTAAGAGCAAGTCCAGCTTGTCGAGAGCGTCTGAAGTCTGCCAAGTCAAGGCGAAAGAGCTATCGGACTCACGTCGCAGACATAAACTTCCGAGTTGGAGACCATGTCTATCTCCGGTCACCCCTCTCAAGGGGCCCAGCGCTTTCATGTCAAAGGAAAGCTCGCTCGAGATACATTGGCCCTTCAAGATCATCGAGCGACGAGGAGAAGTGGCTTACCAGTTGGAACTTCCACGAACTTTCGATGTGCACAACGTGTTCCACGTGTCACAACTCCGGAAGTGTCTCCAAGTTCCAGACAAGCCCGACCTCTACAAAGACGTCAATCACCAAGCCATTGATCTTCAACCTGATTTGACTTATCGTGAGAGGCCCATCTGCATTCTATATGAGGCTGAACGACGCACTCGAAGCCGCACCATCAAGTACTTCAAAGTCCAATGGAGCAATCACACCGAAGCAGAAGCGACTTGGGAGCGTGAAGACTACCTTAGATCCGAATTCCCGTATCTCTTTCAAGCCTAGTTTAGGAATCTCGGGGATGAGATTCTTGTAAGGGGGTAGGTCTGTCACACCCTGCATTTTGTAACATTTCATTTTCATTAATAAAGCATGAAAAGTTGGACCAACAAAAACTTTTTGCATTATGTGGCTTTATTTTGGAGTTGGTTTTCTCTCTGTGTTTCTTTTCAAGTGCTTCTTGAAGTCAACTACTCTACCCTCTATATTCCATCTCCTTACCCCAAGCTTCTGACCAATGACCATGCCATGTGAATAGTGCTATATAGAATTTTCTTACAAAAATAATTTGGCCGTAAAGTATTTTCTAAAATTAGTTTTCCAAAAACCCTGAATTGAGGTTTGCAATTGCAAGTACTTGATTAAGGGCAGTAAAAATCTTTCCAAAAATATATTTGACTTCTATTAGATATAGGATGCCCAGGAACCACAAAAATATAATTTTAAAAGTTATTGTTCTATTTTATTTAAAGGCTTTTTCTTAAGGCCAGAAATGGTCTTTAATAGGAAAAAAATTACTTTACTGTTTCAAAAATATTTGAAAAAATTTATGGAAACTCATAGGACATATATTATCCATATATAAGAGTTTTAACACCTGGTCATGTTCAAAATATTGGTCAAATCCTTCTAAAACCCTTTCTGGATATTTCAAGCTTTTGAAATATTTACAAAGGAAATAATCTCCAAAAATTCCAGGTAAATTCTAGCATGTCACATATGACATATCTGATGATCTTGCCAAGTCTCATGACTTGGAGAACAAGATAACATCATCAAAACCCCTCAAAACCATTTCTGTCCATTCTAAAGTTTGATCAACTTTACATTGCCAAGTATGTCCAAATGTGCTCAAACGTGGTGGACATGCTTCATTGGTCTAATGATGCATCTGGACCAAATGGCACAGGTTGGAGAAGAGGAAATCTTGGTCAAAGTGCCTCAAAACCCTCTCTGACCAAAATCAAATTTGAACTACTTTGCACTACTAACTTTTTCTCCAAGACCCCAACTTTGGTGAGCCTGATCAAATGACCAAATAACGCCACCACACCAAGTGGTGCATCAAGGAGAAATGATATACTCCACTGGATCTACCCAAATCCATTTCTGCCCATTTCTAGGGTTTGCAAGAGTTGCATTGGCAACTTTGTCCAAATAAGCTCAAAATGGGTGGAAGGCCCTAAATATATGTGACATTTCACCCTTGGAGTATCTTGGCCAGTGGGAATCATTAGCTTACCCAAAACTCCATCAAACACCTTCGGCAAAATACTAAAAAGCCTATTTTGCCACTTTCACTAATCTCCTTGAGTTCATCTTTTGCCACAACCCTCCTCACTCCCCTCTGTCACTTAGACACTTTTCTACCCGAGAAGCAATGTGGAGGAAGGGGAATCACGTTGTCCTCTCTGGACAACAGTTTCCCTTCTCTCTCACAGCCTCTCTCTCTCCCTCGCACCCCAGAGCATCCCGTGCTCTTTCGGGTTTTGCCCCCATCCACCGTAGCCTCCAGACAGAAAAAACGCCACAGCGACGCTGAAAACCCGCGGATGCCGGCCAAAGTCGCGCTCGAGCGCCTGCCAGAGCGCCGACCGCTGACACCGCCTCCCCCGACCGCCTCGTGCCTTCCCATCGCGCCAGCTTGATGTGCCTCGACGTCTGCGACACGCCGCCGCAGTCCCCTTTCTCTCCCTCTCTCCCCTCCTGCAGCAGCGTGCCGACGCCGCCCGGCTCGGCCAATGGCCGGCCTCACACGCGCGAGCGCCAGGACCCTCCTCGCTCTCTCTCCTTCTCCCTGGCGCCCTACTCCATCCCCACGAGTGCCGTGGACAGCTCCAACCCCTCTCCAACGGCCTCCAGAGCCGATCCCAGGCGCCAGAGGCCACGCCACGGTGAACCGCGCCAGCCTATATAAGGCGCCCGAGCCTCTCTCTTCCTCCTGTCGCTCCTCCACACACCAATCCACCCCGAACCACCCACTTCTCTCAGAGCCGCCCGAGCTCGAGATCGAGCTCGAGCTCCGCCGCCTCGGGTCGCCGTCGATCTCTGGTACAGCCTCCTCCGCCTTTCCTCCTCGAATGGACTCCCCTCGCCTCACCGATGCTTTCCCTCTCTTTCCCCCTCGTTTGCAGCCGCCGGAACGGCCGAGCCACCGGCGCCAAGCACCTCCGCCATGGGACCTCGTCGCCGCGGGCAGCCACCCCGCGACCGTCTCCACCACCACCAAAACCGCGACTCGCTCCACGAGTCCAACGGTAGCCTCCGCGCCCCTTCCGTGCCACATGTCAGACGCCGGCAAGCTCGCCGTCGCCTCTGGCGGAGGTAGACGACGGCCGCAGGGGGCGGCCAATCGACCTCACGCCTCGACGGGTGGGATCCACCGTCGAGTTTAAACGTCTTGTGGCAGCCCGATCCGATCCGTCGGCGGTCAAGGCGTATTCAGCCTTTACGCCTTGACGTGGCGGCGCGTGGGCTGGGTTTCCCCACAGGCCTGCTGCTGCTGTGGCCTCTCTGGCCCAAAGGCACAGTACCGCTTTTCTTTTTCCTTTTCTGTATTATTTCCAAATATTCCACAGGGCAAAATATTAATCCAAATGCATTGATTCCAATTTCTAAATTCCTAGAATATTGCAACCTATTTATTGGTGCAACTTTCACTCAAATCCAACCACCTTTTATTCTCTGTAAATATTTAAATGTGGTTTTTAGCATTTAAATGAGCCTTTGAAAATCCATAACTCCTATTTTGCTGCTCCAGAACCAAAACCAAAAGTTGCCCCCTTCCTAGCCTTCCTTCTAGTATTTTACAAAAATAAGTTGACATTTTGTGAGCACTTTGACTCTTCTGTTTTTATTATTGCCTTATTTTTCCGTTGTTTTCTTGCAACGTTAGATCCCGTATTTGACGAGGTAGCTGAGGAAGAGGGAGGAGCAGTGCCTGAAGACTTTGAAGATCAAGCCAACCAAGGCAAGCAGCCCTTTGACCATGATTATGATACCCCTTTATATGCATGTCATTTTTAGCTCTTTATTATTGATGCATCGGAATCATGATGAGACGGTGAACCACGTGGGTTGGTTGCCACGATTACTTCCTCGATGATACTTGCATTGTGCATGGCCCTACCTTCTTATGAGGGTTATGCCGGTGGGAGTAGATAGGATGCAAATGTAGATGCTACGCAAATGGGATGGGTTTGTGCATGGTGAAGGAGGCAATATGATTTCAAAAGTCTTTTCGAAAACCCCGTCGGGTGCCACTTATGCCCGAGGGAGATGATGAGATGGGTGACCACTTGATGACGAAGTGGTGTGCCAAGGAAAGTGGGTGTTGTTTTCAAAACGGATTGGTCGGAGTTGCGACCGTTATTCCAACCTTACATGCGCGACCACTCTACCCTTATATGGGAAAGGGCATTATTGAGTACCTAGACCGATACTAGCTTGGAGCCCGCATTACTAGTGACGGGGGAGAGTTGGTGCTCTCTCTTGGGACGGGGTCGTGCCAGGTAGGGCGGCCATGACTGTTTTCACAGGCACCGGACACACCGTTGGTACCCCGTGCTTGTGGTATGTGATGAATATGGGAGCAAGGCTCCGCAACTTTATGATGAGAAATGTTTGGCACGGGGTTACTACTAATCGAGTGGACTCCATGTTAGTGTCGTCTAGGGAAAGGTAGTGATCGGGTGCTTACCCCGGGTACTTGAGGTACCGCGGGTCGTGGATGACACGAAAGTTCCCCGGATCTAGTGGGTAAAGTGTGCAACCTCTGCAGAGTGTAAAACTATTCGAATAGCCGTGTCCACGGTCAAAGACAGTTGGGTAACCGCCTTGGGCTACGCCCACTTGTTTTCAAACCCGTGTGTGAGATGATGGTGTTGTCATGGATCAAGTCAAGGACTTGACACGATTGAGATGGGTTGGTGCCCACTCTGTTTATGATAAATGGGTAGGTGCCCATTCTATATATGTTGATATCTGTGACCAGTTCTTATGGTTACTTGAATTCTCTTGATGCATGCTTTATAGGATGTTGAACATGTCCTGCACTCAAAACTAGCTTTATGCAAAACTTTACCTATGTCATGCATTACTGTACCTTGAACCAAATCATGGGTTGCTTGCGAGTACATTCAAAGTACTCATTGGCTTGCCACTGGTTATTTAATTGACCAGGCATGGGAGAACCGGAGTTCGAAGAAGAGTTCTTTGGAGACGATCATGCGAACTAGGACGCTTCCGGTCGAGTAATGCCCGTAGGGTTAAGGCAGATGGCATGGGTTCTATATATCGACGACGATTTCCGCTGCTATGATTCATTTGATGTTCAGCCCTTAAGGCTTTATCGATGTAAGACTTGACCATGTTGGTCACTATTTGTGTAAGACGGTATGTATGGATGTAAGACTCTTGTTATTCAGCTTCGTGTGTTCAAGTGAGCATTGATCTCGGGATCATCAGACACGCAGCATTCGGTGATCACGACTTGCGAGTCGGGGTCTCCACAGGCAAATTCCTCACTATGCACATCTTCAGGGGGAGTTCTTCTATATCTTGCTATCAAATTCCTCAATATCAGTATTTACACTTCATACATTTATCCCCGCTGAAAACTTAACCTATATTGTCATCAATCACCAAAAAGGGGGAGATTGTAAGTGCATCTAGTGCCCCTTAGTGATTTTGGTGTATTGAATACTTATAGGTTAAGGGACTAATGCGTTTGTGAGTGTACACAGTGTCACGCCCAATATGCGACCCTATCCAAAAGGAACTCGAAGGTCCCACCAAGGATAGACCCGCATATTGAAACGCTTTTGCAAGGTGGATATCATTACATCAACATTACATAATAGATGGGGATACATGCAAAAGGCATACAATGCCACACGAATACAACATCATCATACAAGAGATCAACATCCGACTACGGATGATACATAAACAGAAACTAAAACAATATCCACCCTGCTAGCCCAGGCTGCCGACCTGGAACCTATCCCCTGATCGAAGAAGTAGAAGAAGAAACTCAACGCAAGCAAGTATCGCTCTCGCGTCATGATCATCGCATAACCTGTACCTGCAACTATTGTTGTAGTAATCTGTGAGCCACGAGGACTCAGCAATCCCATTACCATGGGTATCAAGACTAGCAAAGCTAAATGGGAAAGGAAGGGGTAAAGTGGTGAGGTTGCAGCAGCGGCTAAGCAAGATATGGTGGCTAACATACGCAAAGAAGAGCGAGAAGGGAAGCAAAGGAACGGTCGTGAACTAGCAATGATCAAGAGGTGATCCTGAACACCTACTTACGTCAAACATAACACAGAAACCGTGTTCACTTCCCGGACTCCGCCGAGAAGAGACCATCACGGCTACACACGCGGTTGATGCATTTTAATTCGGATCTGATGTCAAGTTATCTACAACCGGACGTTAACAAATTCCAATCTGCCACATAACCGCGGGCACGGCTCTCGAAAGTTTATACCCTGCAGGGGTGTCCCAACTTAGCCCATGACAAGCTCTCGCGATCAACGAAGGAATAGACCTTCTCCCAGGAAGACCCGATCAGTCTCAGAATCCCGGTTTACAAGACATTTCGACAATGGTAAAACAAGACCAGCAAAGCCGCCCGATGCGCCAACAATCCCGATAGGAGCTGCACATATCTCGTTCTTAGGGGAACACCGGATGAGCACTCCGTACAACTAAAACCAGACCTCAAGTTTCCCTGAGGGGGCGCTGCAAAGGACTCTAGTTCAGACCAGCACTTAGACAAGCACTGGCCCGGGGGGGCTAAAATAAAGATGACCCTCGGGTTGGCCGACCCAAGGGAAAGGTATAGGTGGTGGTGAGGCAAATGGTAAAACCAAGGTTGGGCCTTGCTGGACAAGTTTTATTCAAAGCGAACTGTCAGGGGGGTCCCATAAATCACCCGACCGCGTAAGGAACGCAAAATCCGGGAACATAACACCGGTATGACGAAAACTAGGGCGGCAAGAGTGGAACAAAACACCAGGCATAAGGCCGAGCCTTCCACCCTTTACCAAATATATAGATGCATTAATAATATAAGAGATATTGTGATATCCCAACAAAAACCCTGTCCACCAAGGAGAAAATCTTCAACTTCACCTGCAACTAGCAACGCTATAAGAGGGGCTGAGCAAAGCGGTAACATAGCCAAGCAACGGTTTGCTAGGAAGGGTGTCAAAGGTTAGAGGTTCATGGCAATTTGGGAGGCTTGAAGAACAAATGATAGGTAGCGCAGCAAAGCGATAGAACGAAGCAACTAGCATAGCAATGATAGTAGTGAGATCCAGGGTAGCGGTCATCTTGCCTGAAATCCCGCAAGGAAGAAGAACGAGTCCATGAAGAAGACGAACGGATGAAGCCGAACCAACCGTAGACGAACGAATCCTCACGGTCGCAACGGAACAGGAACTAACAAGAAGAAGCACACAACATAGGTAAACACACCACACATGAACAAGGCATGATGCACAACAAGCATGATGCATGACCAAGCTACATGAAGCTACTCATGGCAAGAGATGATGCAAACAAGAGCAACACATCAAGGCAAGTTTAAATGAGGCCGGGAACAACATATAACAATTCCGGTAAGTCCTCATATGCATATTTCGAAATTGGTCCAGAACTGAATAAACCTTATGTTCAAGTTGTTAAACAGCAAGTTAAGATGCACCAAGATGATCTACACGAAATTCTAGTCAAGTTACATATAAAGTTCATTAGATTCGGAGCTACGGCCTAGAAGATATGAGCAAAACAAGTTAAACATGGCATTGATGCAAAATGCATACAAACATCAAGCAAACACCTCAAAACAAGGATGCAACATGATAATATGAAACTACATGCAAAATCAAGCAAGTTTCATATAGAGCACACTCAAAACAGAGCAACGGTGCAACACATACACACTATACAAGTCATAGCAACAATCTGTCCATAACAACAACTAGGCATCTTACAAGCATCACAACAATAAGCTACAGCACCCCAACATAATAACAAAAGGCATGGGCATGAAGTACAGGTAAAGCATAACAAAACATGAACACTGAGCTATCTCCAGAAACAATTAGAACATGCTCAAAATGACATGGAAAGATTGCAAATAATAACAGTTTCAGACTTTAGCAGAAATAACATCAGGTTGCAATGTTGAGAGCTATCAAACAACATGTTACAGGAACATATCATGGCAAACAAAGGCATGGCATGATATTACTAAATGCATAGATCAAAAGTCCCTTACTGACCATGAGCCAAAAAGGCACAGAAAATATGATGGCACCCATGTAAACATGGAAAGTTATATTACAGATTCATACATGGCAGGAACAACAATAAGTAGGCATATTCGTGAGCTTGAAACACTCACCACAGAGCAATACATGGCATGGCAAGGCAACCAACAGTAATAAGACATGTTTATGAAGCTAAGCATGTCAAGAACAAGTTCATAGGGTGCACGGAACACTAGCAAAACACATGGGAACTAGTGAACTTAATGTTAACAGGCTGACAGCAACATTATTTAGCAAGTTTGGAGCAAGAAATGAACGAGCTAAAGCAGGCTATAAATTCTACCAGGGGCATGGATGGTTAGAGGATGCCATGTAGATCAAAACATGTTTATAGAACATCTCCAGATTATGCATAGAATGATTAGTAGAAGCACGTTAACATAGCAACAAAATATAATAGAATCTGTCAGGAAAACAGCAACAGCAACTACCCTACTTAGCAAGCTTGATAAACTCAGCACACAACTCACAAAAATACATGGTTGGCACCCCTGGAAAGATGGCATGGCATAGATCAAAAGACATGTAGAGCTCATACTCATAGGATGCACACATCAATCATGGCAAAAATGACAAATGAGCAAGTTATAACAGCCAAAGAGAGTTAACATCAACATGCACTCTTCCAACAAAGATTTCGGGCATCAATATGAGCTCAAATGAAAATGATGCAATGGAATGAAATGAAGTACTCGTCGAGGCGAACAATTCGACATATAATACGCACGAAACGGAGCTACGGATGCAGAGATACAGTATGATGAACATGGCATGATTATGCAAAAATATTCGGGACTTAGACGAATTTTCAGAGGGGGGGGGAAATCAACCTCGTGACCCAGATCGAGCACGGACTTCGAGGCGCCAGAGATTCCGCCTGAGAAGTGGCCTGAGGTGGCCGGGGAGGCGCGGGGAGGTGGCCCCGGACCGGATCCGGCCGGATCCGGCCGGCGGCGGGCGCGGAGGCGCTGGAAGGCGCGGCCGGGCGCTGAGGCGGCGGTCGGGCGACCGGCGGCGAGGGCGCTGGCGGCAGCGGCGGAGGTGCTGGGCGGCGGGCGGCGGCCGCGATCCGTGGATGGGCGGCGCGACGGGCCGGAGGCGCGGCGGCGGGCGACGCCGAGGGCGACGGGCGGCGCGGGCGGCGCCGGCGCGACGGGCGGCGGCAGGCAGCGGGCGCGGCTGGGCGGCGCGGTGAGGCGTCTGGCGGCGGCGGCGGCTTGGCGAAGCTTCGCCAGGCGGCGAGGCGGACGCGCTGGGCGCCTGGGCGCGGTCGGGCCACGCTGGCTGGCGGGCCGCGACGGCGGGCGGCGGCGGTGCCCACGTGGCGAGCTCGGATTGGACGCGGGCGGTGGGGCGGACGTGTCCGTCGGTGGAGGAGAAGGTGTCCGGCGGCGCGGAGGGGAAATGATCTAGGGGTTGGACTGCGAAAATTCGGGGGGAGACACCTATTTATAGGTAGAGGGAGCTAGGAGGCTCCAAATGAGGTGCAGTTTTCGGCCACGCGATTGTGATCGAACGACCGAGAGCATGGAGGGGAGTTTGCTGGGCTTTGGGCCACTTTGGAAGGGGTGTTGGGCTGCAACAAAAGAGGCCTTTGCGGTTACCCGGTTAACCGTTGGAGTACCAAACGAACTCCAAATGGCACGAAACTTGACAGGCGGTCTACCGGTGCTATACCAAGGCCACTTGGCAAACCTCGGTCCATTCCGAGAACGTTTAACACCCGCACAAGAGAAGAGGTCAAAAGGGACCGCCGGATGACATAGGAGTGTCGGATTGCAAAACGAACAACGGGGAAAATGCTCGGATGCATGAGACGAACACGTATGCAAATGCGATACACATGATGACATGATATGAAATGCATATGATGACATGGCAAAGTGCAACACGCAAGCAAATGACATGGCGATGACGGCGAATAACTGGCGGACACATGGCGCAACGAATCCGGGGCGTTACAACACTCCTCCACTAACAAGAGATCTCGTCTCGAGATCTTAGGACTGAGACGGAAGGGAAAAGGGAAGAGGTGAAGCAAGAAATCAGGAGAAGAAGCAAAAGAATTTGAAATCAATCTTGGAAAATATCTGACTGATGAAATTCATACTTACGTCAAACTTCGAAAAGGATTTGAGAATAACTCTGGGGAAATTAGAAGAGTCAGGTAAGATCCTGGGAAAAGACCTGTGGGTTAAGGCCCACTCAAAAGAAAACACCGTTGAACAATTTTAAAGAGAGGTTGCACCGGTTGAATTAAATGGCTTGAATGAGGTAACAACCTCCAAAAAGTTAGAATTGACGCGGAGTGGAAACACGAATCTTCAAAGATATCTTCAGCACTCCGAAACAATTGAATAGCAAGCGGGGAATGATTAAGAGATACACCGGCATACGAAAACACTTGATCCGAGGAAAAGAATATGATCAACCCGAAAAAAACTTGAATTGAGTCCACCGGAGAAGAAAAGAGATGAAGAATGACGAACGAGACGAGAATTCATCGGTTGAAATGTTTGAGGGAAGACTGAAGATACTCCGCACAAATGAAATTGGTGGTCGAAACAAACTCAGACTCCGGGAAAAAGAGGGTGGGAGGGTGGGAAAACAAAGACAACTTGAAGGGGAAAAACAATGAATATCTTCAAGAGGAAACACCGGTTGAAAACATTGAGGAAAGAAGGCAAAGACTTCGCATGAGTAGGATGGATACTCGATTACGGACTCCGGTTCTAAGAGGAAGAAGGGTGGGCGGGTGGGAAAAGAAGACAACTGAGGTTTGAACTTGACAACGATGAAGAGGCTCGAGTCAACTTGACGAGAAATGCACCGGATGAAAAGAGCTGAGAAACAATGATCGGGAAACCAACTGCGTGAACCTAAAGAAAAGTTTGAATGGGAAGAGGAGTAGTTCAAAACACCTACATCAAGATTCCTCACCAGAGCGACGAAGGGGCTGAGGAGTAAAAAGAATTCCTACTCTCCGATATAACTAGACTCCGAAAATAGTTTTCTTCTAGACTCAACAACGGCCAAACTACACGATCAATCAAGGGGCTCTAGGGTCGGTCGAGGCTCGATACCAACTTGTCACACCCAATATGCGACCCTATCCAAAAGGAACTCAAGGTCCCACCAAGGATAGACCCGCATATTGAAACGCTTTTGCAAGGTGGATATCATTACATCAACATTACATAATAGATGGGGATACATGCAAAAGGCATACAATGCCACACGAATACAACATCATCATACAAGAGATCAACATCCGACTACGGATGATGCATAAACAGAAACTCAAACAATATCCACCCTGCTAGCCCAGGCTGCCGACCTGGAACCTATTCCCTGATCGAAGAAGCAAAGAAGAAACTCAACGCAAGCAAGCATCGCTCTCGCGTCATGATCATCGCATAACCTGTACCTGCAACTATTGTTGTAGTAATCTGTGAGCCACGAGGACTCAGCAATCCCATTACCATGGGTATCAAGAATAGCAAAGCTAAATGGGAAAGGAAGGGGTAAAGTGGTGAGGTTGCAGCAGCGGCTAAGCAAGATATGGTGGCTAACATACGCAAAGAAGAGCGAGAAGAGAAGCAAAGGAACGGTCGTGAACTAGCAATGATCAAGAGGTGATCCTGAACACCTACTTACGTCAAACATAACACAGAAATCGTGTTCACTTCCCGGACTCCGCCGAGAAGAGACCATCACGGCTACACACGTGGTTGATGCGTTTTAATTCGGATCTGGTGTCAAGTTATCTACAACCGGACGTTAACAAATTCCCATCTGCCACATAACCGCGGGCACGGCTCTCGAAAGTTTATACCCTGCAGGGGTGTCCCAACTTAGCCCATGACAAGCTCTCGCGATCAACGAAGGAATAGACCTTCTCCCAGGAAGACCCGGTTTACAAGACATTTCGACAATGGTAAAACAAGACCAGCAAAGCCGCCCGATGCACCGACAATCCTGATAGGAGCTGCACATATCTCGTTCTCAGGGCAACACCGGATGAGCACTCCGTACAACTAAAACCAGACCTCAAGTTTCCCTGAGGGGCGCTGCAAGGACTCTAGTTCGGACCAGCACTTAGACAAGCACTGGCCCGGGGGGGCTAACATAAAGATGACCCTCGGGTTGGCCGACCCAAGGGAAAGGTATAGGTGGTGGTGAGGCAAATGGTAAAACCAAGGTTGGGCCTTGCTGGACAAGTTTTATTCAAAGCGAACTGTCAGCGGGGTCCCATAAATCACCCGACCGCGTAAGGAACGCAAAATCTGGGAACATAACACCGGTATGACGGAAACTAGGGCGGCAAGAGTGGAACAAAACACCAGGCATAAGGGCGAGCCTTCCACCCTTTACCAAATATATAGATGCATTAATAATATAAGAGATATTGTGATATCCCAACAAAAACCCTGTCCACCAAGGAGAAAATCTTCAACTTCACCTGCAACTAGCAACGCTATAAGAGGGGCTGAGCAAAGCGGTAACATAGCCAAGCAACGGTTTGCTAGGAAGGGTGTCAAAGGTTAGAGGTTCATGGCAATTTGGGAGGCTTGAAGAACAAATGATAGGTAGCGCAGCAAAGCGATAGAACGAAGCAACTAGCATAGCAATGATAGTAGTGAGATCCAGGGTAGCGGTCATCTTGCCTGAAATCCCGCAAGGAAGAAGAACGAGTCCATGAAGAAGACGAATGGATGAAGCCGAACCAACCGTAGACGAACGAATCCTCACGATCACAACGGAACAGGAACTAACAAGAAGAAGCACACAACATAGGTAAACACACCACACATGAACAAGGCATGATGCACAACAAGCATGATGCATGACCAAGCTACATGAAGCTACTCATGGCAAGAGATGATGCAAACAAGAGCAACACATCAAGGCAAGTTTAAATGAGGCTGGGAACAACATATAACAATTCCGGTAAGTCCTCATATGCATATTTCGAAATTGGTCCAGAACTGAATAAACCTTATGTTCAAGTTGTTAAACAGCAAGTTAAGATGCACCAAGATGATCTACACGAAATTCTAGTCAAGTTACATATAAAGTTCATTAGATTCGGAGCTACGGCCTAGAAGATATGAGCAAAACAAGTTAAACATGGCATTGATGCAAAATGCATACAAACATCAAGCAAACACCTCAAAACAAGGATGCAACATGATAATATGAAACTACATGCAAAATCAAGCTAGTTTCATATAGAGCACACTCAAAACGGAGCAACGGTGCAACACATACACACTATACAAGTCATAGCAACAATCTGTCCATAACAGCAACTAGGCATCTTACAAGCATCAAAACAATAAGCTACAGCACCTCAACAAAATAACAAAAGGCATGGGCATGAAGTACAGGTAAAGCATAACAAAACATGAACACTGAGCTATCTCCAGAAACAACTAGAACATGCTCAAAAAGACATGGAAAGATTGCAAATAATAACAGTTTCAGACTTTAGCAGAAATAACATCAGGTTGCAATGTTGAGAGCTATCAAACAACATGTTACAGGAACATATCATGGCAAAGAAAGGCATGGAATAATACTACTAAATTAATAGATCAAAAGTCCCTTACTGACCATGAGCCAAAAAGGCACAGAAAATATGATGGCACCCATGTAAACATGGCAAGTTATATTACAGATTCATACATGGCAGGAACAACAATAAGTAGGCATGTTCGTGAGCTTGAACTACTCACCACAGAGCAATACATGGCATGGCAAGGCAACCAACAGTAATAAGACATGTTTATGAAGCTAAGCATGTCAAGAACAAGTTCATAGGGTGCACGGAACACTAGCAAAACACATGGGAACTAGTGAACTTAATGTTAACAGGCTGACAACAACATTATTTAGCAAGTTTGGAGCAAGAAATGAACAAGCTAAAGCAGGCTATAAATTCTACCATGGGCATGGATGGTTAGAGGATGCCATGTAGATCAAAACATGTTTATAGAACATCTCCAGATTATGCATAGAATGATTAGTAGAAGCACGTTAACATAGCAACAAAATATAACAGAATCTGTCAGAAAACAAAGAACAAAGAACTACCCTACTTAGCAAGCTTGATAAACTCAGCACACAACTCACAAAAATACATGGTTCACACCCCTGGAAAGATGGCATGGCATAGATCAAAACACATGTAGAGCTCATACTCATAGGATGCACACATCAATCATGGCAAAAATGACAAATGAGCAAGTTATAACAGTTTCAGCAGGTTAACATCAACATGCACTCTTCCAACAGCATTTCGGGCATCAAGATGAGCTCAAATGAAAATAATGCAATGGAATGAAATGAAGTACTCGTCGGGACGAACAATTCGACATATAGTACGCACGAAACGGAGCTACGGATGCAGAGATACAGTATGATGAACATGGCATGATTATGCAAAAATAGTCGGGACTTGGACGAATTTTCAGAGGGGGGAAAATCAACCTCGTGACCCAGATCGAGCACGGACTTCGAGGCGTCGGAGATTCCGCCGGAGAAGTGGCCGGAGGTGGCCGGGGAGGCGCGGGGAGGTGGCCGGACGGATCCGCCGGATCCGCCGGGCGGGCGCGGAGGCGCTTGGGAGGCGCGGGCAGGCTGAGGCGGCGGTCGGGCGACGGCGGAGAGGGCGCGATGGCGGCGGAGGGAGGCGCTGTGGCGGCGGGCAGCGGCCGCGATCCTGTGGACGGGCGGCGCGACGGGCCGGAGGCGCGCGGCGGGTGACGCGAGGGCGACGGGCGGCGCGGGCGGCGCCAAGGCGGACGGCAGCGGCGGCAAGCGGCGCGCGGGCGGCGCGGCGCGAGGCGTCTGGCGGCGGCGGCGGTTGGCGCAAAGCTCGCCAGCGAGGCGCGACGCTGCTGGCGCGCTGGGGCGCGGCTCGGGCGGGCGGGCCCGCGCTGGCCGGGCGGCGGCGGCGGCGGCGGCGGCGGCGGTGCCCACGTGGCGAGCTCGGATTGGACGCGGGCGGCGGGGCGGACGTGTCCGTCGGTGGAGGAGGTGTCCGGCGGCGCAGAGGGGAAATGATCTAGGGGTTGGACTGCGAAAATTCGGGGGGAGACACTTATTTATAGGTAGAGGGAGCTGGGAGGCTCCAAATGAGGTGCGGTTTTCGGCCACGCGATCGTGATCGAACGACCGAGAGCATGGAGGGGAGTTTGCTGGGCTTTGGGCCACTTTGGAAGGGGTGTTGGGCTGCAACAAAAGAGGCCTTTGCGGTTACCCGGTTAACCGTTGGAGTACCAAACGAACTCCAAATGGCACGAAACTTGACAGGCGGTCTATCGGTGCTATACCAAGGCCGCTTGGCAAACCTCGGTCCATTCCGAGAATGTTTAACACCCGCACAAGAGAAGAGGTCAAAAGGGACCGCCGGATGACATAGGAGTGTCGGATTGCAAAACGGACAACGGGGAAAATGCTCGGATGCATGAGACGAACACGTATGCAAATGCGATACACATGATATCATGATATGAAATGCATATGATGACATGGCAAAGTGCAACACGCAAGCAAATGACATGGCGACGACGGCGAATAACTGGCGGACACCTGGCGCAACGAATCCAGGGCGTTACACATAGGTCTATAAGTCTATGAGGAGTTTGATATTTACAGAGAAAGTCGACCCCTAAAAATGAAGTTCTTCGACTGAAGACTTTGATATTCTGAAGACTTTCAGAAGACTTTGAAAGTGAAGAAATTTGTGTGACCCTGAAGACTTGGTATTCATTTGTGGAACATGAAGCGTGAAGACTTTTGTTTTCGTAGTTTCATTTTCTCTTTCTTGAGTCATAGGAAACACCGTACTGTTAAATGGGGTTGAGGAAATACTAAGGAAAATTTTCCATGTGATGCTCAACTCAAAATCCTACACCTACCAATCCCTTCGAGTGAAGCCTTTGGAAATCTCATACGCTTCACCACTTTCTTGAAAGGATGAGATGAAGTTCTTCTTGTTGTTGATGAATTTGTTCGATGAGGAGTTAGGAATTCGCCAAAGGCTAATTGCCTACACAAGGAGGAACATGATAGCCCCGAGGAATTTGAGAGTCAAATTTCCGACCGTTCTTTGTCTTCTTGCTAGCTGCCCCAAAATATCTTATCCACCTAACGGTCATATCATTGAAGGGCATTTATGTCTTATCATGTCGGGCTGCTCCCTAGGCTATAAATAGCCCCCTACAACCACTAGCTGGTTGGCTGCTCCGAGAGAACTTGACAGTTGTCATTTGAGAGCAACCCATCCTCCGAGGACTTTGAGCGAAAATCATCGAGTGAGGAAAACCCAAAACCAAACCCCTACAAACCCAAAGTGATTGAGCATCACTGAAGAAATTGATCTTGCGTGGATCCGACGCTTGTTACCTTTGAAGACTGTGCTTCTTCCAGACGGTTAGGCGTCATGGTCTAGAGCATCCAAGAGGAATTGTGGATTGCCGAGTAACCAAGTCTGTGAAGGTTTGGAAGTCGCCTGAAGACTTGCCACGACTGATTGGACGAGGTCTGCGTGACCTTAGTTCAAGGAGAATACAGTGAGGACTGGGTGTCCTGAGCTGTGTGCTCAGTGACTGGGTGTCCAGGACTATGTGTCCTCGAGTTTAAATACTCAGCCGCTCCAACCAGACGTATAACCGAGACAGCGAGCTTGGAACTGGTCTACCAAATCATTGTCTTCACCAACCTAATCGGTTCTATTTCCTCAACCCTTTCATTTCCTCATTCTTGTGTTGAGTGTTTGTTCATATCTGTGCTTGAAGACTTTGATCAAGACTTTCTCAATTTCCTCAGCTTCAATTTCTTCACCGCTTTGTCTTCATCTTGTGTTATCCTGTGATTACGCTTTCTGTACTCTGTGCTAGTCTTCATTTCATCATGATGACCATGCTTGTATTCTGTTATGCTTACTTCTGAGTACTTATTCCGCTGCTAGTAGTTCTTCGCTAAGGAATTTCCTCACCGGCAAATTCCTTAGTGAAGAATTCATAAAAATCGCCTATTCACCCCCCCTCTAGTCGATATAACGCACTTTCAATTGGTATCAGAGCAAGGTACTCCCTTGTTCTGTGTGACTTTGGTTTAACCGCCTGGAGTTTTAGTTATGTCGACCGCAGGTATGATCAAGGTCTCGGCTGGGTGTCCTACCTTTGATGGGACGGACTACCCCTACTGGAAGAACAAGATGCGAATGCATCTTGAGGCAATTGACAACGATCTCTAGTATGTTGTGGAAAATGGTGTTCCCTCTGTCTCACCCTCACTGAACGCTACCGATGTGAAGAGATTCAAGCAACTCGATTCTCAAGCGAAGAATATCATATGTGGCCATCTAAGTAAAGGACAGTATGGAAGAGTGAGTGCTTTGGAAACTGCTAAGCTTATCTGGGATAGGCTGTCCAAAGTGAATGAAGGAGTCTCAACTCAGCGTGACTCTCAATTTGATGTTCTTCGGAATCTCTTCAACCGCTTCAAAAGACTTGACAATGAAAATGTCCAACAAACCTTTGATCGCCTCACTGACATCTCAAATTCCTCACCGGCAAATTCCTCAGTGAAGAATTCATAAAAATCGCCTATTCACCCCCCCTCCTCTAGTCGATATAACGCACTTTCAGAAGTCATGTACCTAGGGTAGGGTCATGGACCTGTCCAAGGTACCCTTCCCAAGGACATCTTTAGAAGAAACTCCCTTCCAGTCGACCTGGAAGGATTCCACTCGACGGACTCGAAGACACTCGACCACCAGGAGTCCGAGAGCCACTCTGTATCCAAACGGTCTGTAATTAAGTAGTCTTTATGGCCATGATGACACTTTATGTAAGGCGTTACCTGTAACGCCAGGCCTTAATGTACTTTAAACCCTCCGCTACATGGGTTGGCTGGGTCCTGGCAGACACTATATAAGCCACCCCCCTCCACTGGTAGAAGGGTTCGCACCCCTGTAACTCATACGCTTATAATCCAGTCGACCGCCTCCGGGCTCCGAGACGTAGGGTTGTTACTTCCTCCGAGAAGGGCCTGAACTCGTAAATCCCTTGCGTATACAACTACTCCATAACTAGGATCTAGCCTCTCCATACCTACCCCCCGTTCTACTGTCAGTCTTAGGACCATGACACTGGGTACTTGTTTTGCTAGGTGCTTATTTTATATCCAACCGATGTCTCTTTGAAACGCAGTGTCCTCTGCTTCTCTATAGGAGATTAGAGGTAATTTTGGGGTTTGCACAATCATGCTTTGTCATGGGATGATTTATTGGAACGAGTTTCAAACAACGCGATGTTTGTTTTTTGAATCCAAACCATAATTTAGTACTGTATGTTGTAATTTTCGAACATGTTAACTGAATTGACAGTAATCGTTCTTGGAGGTGTAGGTTTGGCTTTTTATCCAATGTATGAACTGATGGATCATCCTCTGGGTTATGCCTGAATAGCGAAGAGCTAATCATCCTGGTGATTGGTCAAATAAAAGTTCATCTTGTTTCAGTTGCCCCTGTAGTGATAGGGATGCAGTGTGATGTTGAAAAAGGCCACTTGTAATTTTCAGATCCACAAACATACTGGTCGCAGCATTACTTTGCTAAATAAGTCTTGGTGATGCTATGTTCCTTTGTCGAAATCCTCAATTGCATTGTCGTCTATTTGATCCATGCATGCTTACTTATGCAATCTAGCCAATGTGTGTGCAGTTGTTTGACTTCTTTTTTCCTCTGTGTTGTGATGCATGTGCAGCTGCTGATCGGGAACCAGCCATTGGTGTACCTCAATGAGGTCACCGATGGCTGCATGGGTGAGTCGCCGCCAAGCTTGAGCCCATGGAGCCCTACTCCAGACTCAAGGAGAGGTGAGGTAGCTGCTCCTTTTTTTCTGGATCCCTGTGATTTGTTTTTTTGTTGTTGTTTTTCAATCTGGGCTCAAGATTTGTTATGTGTGTTGTCCTTGTGCAGGAGAAGGGGTTCATCGAGCCTGGCAAGGTACGCGATGGTAGGGTCGGTCTCCAGTAGCGTCTTCTGTCGGCCCCTTTGCCATGTGGCGCCAGCGGTTCTGTTCGGAGTCGGCTACAAAACTGGCATGGTGAACTCCTCTCCTTCCTCTGCTCCCCGCCTCTGGTTGCTCTGAGCTCGTGCCCATCGAACCACAACTATGCTATGCTAGGATTTGGCCTCTAATGGTCACTATGGATGGATGATATGGTTCCTGTGATGTGCTAGGATTCATATGAATTGCCTCATAATTGAGCCATTGGTCCATGTGTATGGGTTTTGCTCTTGTGAGCAATTTGACAAGAGTTTACTAAGTGTTTGTGTAGTGCAAATGTGTTCTGCATACAAGCTTATCATCCTTAGTTAGATATAGCATGTACAAACTCTTCTTATGATCATATGGCTCACAATCTCAAGCTTGAGGGGTTGGTTGTGGTGCTACAGTTGTTGGGGGTGTAGGTGGGATGTTAGTTCTAACTAGCTAGTGGTGCTGGTGTGGCTGACACCACACCAGTGACTCATCCAAGCTCTTAGTGTGGTCTTCTCTTGCTGGATTTAGTGATTAATGGGTTTTTTGCAGCAAGGTAGACTTGCTATCTTGCCCTAATGAATATATCAACAGTAGCAAATCTGCTCTGCAATTAAGTGGTAGGTGGTGCTCATTTGGAAAATGTATCTGAAACATAGATACAATATATGTGTTGCTCGGAGCACACATGGTTTTGTAGTTGTTTTATGCGTAGCAAGGTTTAAGCACACATTTCTCCTAAAATTGCTCAACATTCTAGCAATTTTAGTTCTCAACGTCTTTTTCCACTTTCAGTGAGTTATGAATGGTTTGATCATTGAGTTAATGGAAGTGTTTCTGAGAGATAAATCCCACTCATTTTAGTACCTATATCAATTTTAACCTTTTTAAAATATTTCACAGACCACATATTCACTTGTTTGAAAAATGTATCTGAAACATAGATACAATATTGTTCTTGTTTAAAAAGTCTTGTTGTCAGGATCTTAAATATACGAAAAGATTCAAAAATGGACTTATAGTTTAGAAGTGTTGTCTTATGTATGTTTGCGCAGTACAATATGCTCATGTGATCCTTATGTTGGTGATCTTTCAGGAAGCATGACAGGTCACGGAAAGAGGAGGAAAAGAAAGCTGAGCGCTCAACTTGTTTGGAGGACTAGCCTTTCTTTTTCCTTGAAAGAAATGATGAAAGGTAAGACATGATAGTGGCAAGCATAGATAGGCACTGGAGATGTTTTTGTCTTTCTCTAGTCCGTTTACTGAATGGGGCAGTGCTTTATTTCTTGCGGAGGAGAAGGTGTGCTGAAACTAAATGTATAGATGCATGACCATTTCTTTGATTTCCTATGCATACTTGATTCTGAAGTAGGATGATCAATTTAGATGGTATTGACTTTTTTTTGTAGGGCAAGTATAATGTTTGCCAAGTCAACCTATATATATTGACATGCTCCCTGGGATGAGATGGCAAACCATTTAGATCAAGCCATGTCAGTTTGCTGCATTCAAATTCCAGACCAGTTAATTTCCACTTTTACTTTAAGCCATGAGATGATGGCAAACCAACTCCGTTTGCTGCAGTTGGTTGTAGAAATGTCACTCACCCTTCTAGATGATGGCAAACCAACTTAGTTTGATGCAGTCCTTTTGATGGGTTTTGTTGTTGAAACAACGCAAACTAGGAGGTGGGTTAGATGACTGACTGAGAGCTATTTGTTTTGTTGTGTGCATACTATGGGACACATACATTACACTTTTTTAGCTTAGTCTCGGCCTGCTGGACTTTGCTTGTAGTTTCTTGCTTTAAGTTTGTTTGGCATGCAAATCAACTCATATGTGTTGGAGTTCTTTTCTTTGTTTTTGCTGAGACGAAGAGCTGCTAGCTGTGAGAGGTAAAGGAAGATAGTCCTCCGAATTCGTTGAAGCTTAGCTTTGGTGGCGTGGGAAGAGAAAGGTTTGTTTTCAAACTCGAGGCAGACCAAGCAACTAGGCTGTCGACCAGAAGGGACATGGGGCCTGGCGCTGCTCATGACAACGGTCGTTTCTTGGCGTATGTAATAGACTAACTATTGTACCTGCACGCTTGTAGTGTTTTCCTTCTATGTGAAATACAAAATGGCAATTCTATGCCCCTGTGCATGCATTCCTTTCTGCCTGTTATGCTGCCAAAATTCCTTTCCATGGGAACATTTCTAAAATGTATTCACATTTCTAAAATTTGTTTAAATTCTTATTTTTGAAATTTTCAACATTTCCTAGAACTCATAAACATTTACTTGAATCAGTGAATATTTTTTCAGGAATTTTAAAAAATATTCATGAAAACAAAATTGTAAGTCATCATTATTTTTTGAAACGATGAACTTTTTAAAATTTCATGAATATTCTTTGATTTGGTGATCATTTATTTACATATTCATTACATTTTTTCATCCATGGACATTTCTTCAAAAAATGACCTTTCTTTTTGAATTCGTGAACATTGTTCGAAATTGTTAATATTTTCCCATTTTGATGACTTTTTTTGAAGGAAGAAATAATTTTGAACTCGCGAACCTTTTTCACATTCAAGAGCAATTTTTTAAAACTCGTGAACATTTTTTTAAAATTTAATTTTTAATTTGACCTCCTAGCCAGCATTTGAAACTGGATGATACCCCGTGCCTTGCTACGGGGTTGAATTGTGATATATTTCAATAGGATTTGATTGTGTGGAATATAAATATTTCATTTAACAACATGTGAACCAAAATTTAAAGTACATATGATGTATTATATTTTATTATGTATAGTTGTAAAATCTTAATTGAATATGAGTAGAACACTAGAGTGAACAATATTTTCTCATGCATGGTTGCATGTGGTGGTGGATGTTTTCACATGCGTGGGTGCATGTTGATGGGCCTTATCCCTTCAGTAATTGTATGGTGATGTGGCATGCTTGTATGTTGAGATAAGAAAGTTAGTGCGGATGACTCTCTTATCTATATGTAGAATTCATAAATGTTTTTAAATCCCGAAGAATGTTATTAAAGAAACAAAACAAAACACAAAAAGTAACAAAAAACAGGGGCGGCCCAACCCAATACACGCTGGGGTGCGGGTGCTGCATGCTAGGTTGCTACCCAGCCACTTGCGCGCGAACTAGGAGCTCCCTAAGGGCAAGCCCTATTTGGCGCTTTTGGCACCAGTTAAGGGCTATTTTGCCAACCGGTGCACACCTCCCTCAAAGTTGGGCCGGCCCTTTTTTGCGGTGTTGAGGTTCAAACTCGGACCTGTATCTTCAACGAGAAGTGCAGTAACCAGTAGGACATCGCAAAACATGTCCAACCTTACTTCATTTTTTCTTTTTATAGTTCTTCCAGTTTTGCACGAAGCCCTTGGTTTTTTCTTTTCCTTTTTCCATTTCAATTGAAAATTTGTGCACCTTTTTGAAGTTGGTAAAAAAATTCATAATTGATGAACTTTTAAAAAATTCTGAACCTTTTTTAAAATCGATGAACTTTTCAAATTTGTGAAGAATAAAAATTGAAAATTGGTAAACTTTTTCTCCAAATTTGTGAAATCCTTTTCAAATGTGATGATATTTGTTCAAAATCAAAGAAATATTTTCTAATTCGTGAAGTTTTTAGAAGTTTGTGAAGTTTTATTCAAAATATGTGACCATTTTTATTCAAAATGCAAAAATAAAGAACCACTTAAATGAGAGACCTCGTGAATGCCACGTACGGGAGAAGTCGCTGTTTGGGCCTCAGCTCATGACGGAAGCTATCAAGCACCCGAGGTTTTTTCCGGCGCCTGGAGCATTGAATAGATCAATAGAAGGTCCCCTCCCTTAGTGACACTTAACGTGTTAGTGTTTGAAAATATTTTGTTGAATTTTCAAAAAATATTTATCAAAAAGATGTTTCACATGTACAAGGAAAATGTAGACTCTGTATTGAGAAAAACTACACATGTGTAGAGGAAAAAACACAAAAATAAAAGTAAAACACGCAGAACATTCTAAAACCAGTTCAACCTGTTACATAAGTTGGGCGTGCCTATTCCTCGCTGATAGAGAGGTGGTTCACCAACACCGATGTCACGTTGACGTCCAACTGACATCATGCTAATTAATTTTTCTACTTCTTATTTATACCTAAATTAATAAATTTTAAATTAATAAATATAGTTGAAAATAAATAAAAACCATGAATTTAGAAAGTCTTGACACTGCATAAAAAATGTAAGCGCAACTAAATAAATGTTGATAGCTTTCAAAGATGTCTGTGACAATGAAACTATTCCAACCAGATTCAAAACATATAAATAACCGGTTAATTCGTTCATCCAAAGATTGCAACACAAAAAGTTCAATTCACGCACAAGCTGCGGCGAAATCCAGCTAAAATCATAATGCAAAAGCATTTGTAGTACAAATAGCAAATTCATGGATAGTGGCAAGCTTCGAGTCTGTATACAGCCGTTTGTGATATAAATAGCAAATTCAATGAAATAAGGATACATGTTTGGCAAAATTGATGGTGATATACAAGATCCAATAGATATGGTAAAACATGAAGAAAAAATATCATCCTTTCAATATCTCAAACCAGAATCTTGTGTCCGAACCTAAAAACAAGAAAACGTTGCCCGAAATCATACTAAAAACGGGACTAATCTCGAGAAGAAAACTTGTTTGCTCTTCCTGTTCCAACAAAATAACGAATGAATTTTGGTGCTCTACTCCCTTATATTCCTTTTATTATCGGCTGCTAGTAGAAAGACCCAGTGCCGGCCAACTTGGCATGGTGGAGCATGTTGTGGGCCATGGTAATTTCTAGGTTAGGGTTTGGCTTGTGGGGAGGTCATCTGCCATACATGCTTTTGTGATTGTGGTTGTAGCAAATATATCATGTTTTCCATTTTGTCAAACTGTGCAATGTGATGCTGTTCTGGCGAGTGCTCGATGGGTTCTTGATTTGCTGGGTGCTAGTTGTTTGCTCATTTTGTATCCAAGTGCTATATCTTTAGGAGAGGTGCATGCTTTTCGGAATTCTGTAAATCATGCTTTTCGGAATTCTGTAAATCATGCTTTGTTGTGGAACGTAATGAATTTTTGAGTTTCAAACAGTTTTTCTAATCCAAACCAGAATATAGTATGATGTAATTTTTGAACATGTTGCTTGACTTTTGATAAAAAAATCATGCCCAATTATAGGCGGGTCTCCTCTCTTTACATTTTCCCTTTCTACATTTTACAATTTCTATGGAGTAGTTTTGATAAGAACAGGGCTAATTTACTTAACCTTTGGTATAGCTTGTTTATTTTCAGATGATGCTAAGTTAGCTAGGTTAAATTTCCTAAAGGGGCATATATGCTTCTTGGCCATGGTAGGATTGGCCTTTGGAGTTTAGATTTCCTGCCTATGTGATTCTTGGTCTTGTTTCATAAGATTGGTGAAAAGCAGATACCCTCTAGTCTCTACTTTTAACTTTTACCGAGTGTGAGTTGTGCTTTGTTTTGCTAATAGGAGTTGTGGCATACTGGACCTATTTCCAGTGTGTTGTGCTGCGCATGCGGCGAAGACAATAGTAATATATTCATGAGCTTTAGTATATTTACAACTTGTTGCATGTGACTTCTTTTACATATTTCCTTCGAATATTCTAGTATTTGTGATGTTATTTGACTTGTGATGTGTGATGTGCTCCGGAATACACTATTGTTGTACTTTATGGGTTGCTTCCTTGTGATGCTCTTATTGCTCGGCCATTAATTGATGTTGTTCTCTCTCGCTCTTTGCCCAGGATGGTGAGAAGAAATATGAGCTACATATGGTGCACCCACAATCATCGAGTAAGGTCGTTTTTGATCTTCCGTAGGGTAGAGCGGGGCGAGAAGACGGGTCGACGGAGCTTGGAGGTATATGGAAAGTCTGGTGGTTTGCTTTATGTTTTGATTATCTTCATTGGATTGTTGTTCCGGCTGGGTACTTGTTTTGTTGGGTGCTTATTTTATATCCAACTGATGTCTCTTTCAAACGCAGCGTCCTCTGCTTCTCTATAGGAGATTAGAGGTAAATTTGGGGTTTGCAAAATCATTCTTTGTCATGGGATGATTTATTGGAATGAGTTTCAAACAACGCAATGTTTGTTTTCTGAATCCAACCATAATTTAGTACTTCGTTCTTGGAGGTGTAGGTTTGGCTTTTTATCCAATGTATGAACTGATGGATCATCCTCTGGGTTATGCTTCCTGAATAGCGAAGAGCTTATCATCCTGGCGATTGGTCAAATAAAAGTTCATCTTGTTTCAGTTGCCCCTGTAGTGATAGGGATGCAGTGTGATGTTGAAAAAGGCCACTTGTAATTTTCATCGACATAAATTTGGCATACAAATAGTTCTCCATTGACCCTTTTAATAAAAAGAGTAGAATCAATTTTCCCAATTTCAAAGCCTTTTTCAATAAGAAACTTGGTCAAGCATTTATACCACGCTCTAGGAGCTTGTTTAAGACCATAAAGAGCTTTGTGCAGTTTGTAGACATGATCAGGTTTCTTAGGATTAACAAAGCCGGGAGGTTGTTTAACATAAACTTCCTCCTCTATTTCACCATTTAGAAAAGCACTTTTAATGTCCATTTGGTACAAGGTGATATCATGGTGATTAGCATAGGCAAGTAAGATGCGAATGGACTCAAGTCTAGCAACGGGAGCATAAGTCTCACCATAGTCCATACCTTCAACTTGTGTGTAGCCTTGGGCGATGAGACGTGCTTTGTTGCGAACTACTTGTCCATCTTCATCTTGCTTGTTGCGAAACACCCATTTGGTACCGATGATGTTGTGGTTGTTGTCGGGCTTCTCAACTAATGTCCAAACTTGATTTCTCTCAAAGTTGTGTAGCTCTTCATGCATGGCGTTTATCCAATCCGGATCTTCCAATGCTTCTTCAACCTTCATAGGTTCAATGCTAGAGATGAATGAATAGTGTTCACAAAAGTTAGCTAAACGAGTTTTAGAGCGAGTGATTATCCCGGTTTGGATATCATTGTAGATTTGCTCGACGGGATGGTCTTTAGCAATTCTTGCTCAAACTCATGAAAGCTTTTGCTTGGGTCTTGGTTGAACATCTTCTTCATCTTGTATTCTTCTTGGCCTTCTTCATTGTTGGCATTGCCGTTCTCTTGTCGCGGTGGACAAGGAGGTTGTTGACGTTCTTGGTGTACTTCCTTGTTTTCTTCATCTTGGTGTGTCCCACTTGTGGATGCTTCCGTGTCAATTCTTGGTTCACCTTGTCATGAGGTAGAAGCTTCCACTTGGAAGGACGAGGTACTCTCCTTCACCTCCGTTGGACGAATCTTGCCAATAGACAAGTCTTGGATTGCTTCTGAGGGGTCTTTGTCTCCTACATCAATTGGCAATTGCTCTACTTGCGAGCCGTTAGATTCATCAAACTTCACATCTACCGTTTCTTCAACTTTTCGGGTGAAATTGTTGTAGACACGGTATGTGTGAGAGTTTGAGCCATAACCAAGTAGGAAGCCTTCATGAGACTTAGGAGCAAATTTAGAACGACGATGCTTATCAAGAATGTAGCACTTTGAGCCGAATACTCGAAAGTATCCAACTTGGGTTTTGTTACAGGTGAGGAGCTCGTATGCCGTCTTGCTGAGTATCTTGTGAAGATACAAGCGATTTGTTGCATGACAAGCTGTCTCAACCGCTTCCGCCCAAAAATGCTTCGGCGTCTTGTACTCATCAAGCATCGTTCTCGCCATTTCGATGAGTGTCCGGTTCTTCCTCTCAACAACTCCATTTTGTTGAGGTGTGTACGTAGCCGAGAAATCGTGTGAAATCCCTTCTTCGTCAAGAAAGGTGTCCACATTTGCATTCTTGAACTCTATTCCGTTGTTGCTGCGAACCTTCTTGATCTTCAGTTCAAATTGATTTTGGGCATTCCTAGCGAAGTTTTTGAAGATCTTTTGGACCTGTGATTTATCATCGAGAAAGAACACCCACGTAAATCTTGAAAAATCATCAACTATTACTAGACCAAAAGAATTTCCACCGAGACTTTTGTAGGCGTTGGGACCAAAAAGATCCATGTGAAGTAGCTAGAGTGGCCTCCTTGTGGTCATGATGTTCTTCACGGGATGCCTTCCTCCAACCTGTTTACCTGCTTGACAAGCGCTAAAAAGTCTATCCTTATCAAATATGACATCGTTAACTCCAAGGATATGATTTCCTTTAATAAGCTTGTCAAGGTTTCGCATACCAACATGACATAGTCGTCTATGCCATAACCAACCTTTAGAAGATTTAGCAATAAAGCAAGTTCTAGGTTGAGCCTTTTTAGTGAAATCAACAATGTATAGATCACCTCTACGTACACCGGTAAAGACCATTTTATGATTATCTCTATGAAACACTTGGCAATCTACTTCAGTAAATAGGACACTGAAACCGAAATCAGCAAGTCTAGATACTGAAAGTAAGTTGTATCCAAGAGATTCAACAAGCATGACATTTTGTATGGAGCTATCATGTGATATGGCCACCTTACCGAGGCCAGCCACCTTACCCTTTGAGTTGTCACCGAAAGTGACATACTTTCGAGGACCATCGTTTTCAGCAAGCTCACGAAACATGTATTTATCTCCGGTCATGTGATCGGTACATCCACTATCAAGAACCCATTCCTTTAATCCTGCCATATATCCCCGAAGATTTTCCATAAGACCAAAGTGTCTCATTGCATCATCAAGATCAAAGTCGCTATCATCATCCTCATCATAGTATCCATGTTCATCATCGTCATGTGGTGGATCATATCCTATAGAGGGTGATTCGTTGGAGTGAGTTTGACAATGATCTTGCTTATGAATTTTTATAGCTTCGGAAATAATATCACTAATAATTCCAACATCTCCTTTGGCACGCATAAGGTTTGTAAGCTCAAATAGACAATCACCAAACATAGGATCACTAGAATTCATCTTACTCAAGGCAATAGTCTTATGGAGAATTTCATCTAGATTTTTCAAGGAATAATTTGGAAAGCGTTCCTCAAGAAATTTCCATATGGTGTAGGCACACTTAAGAGTGGGCAACATCCAATCAAGTTTCTAGGCAAGCCTCTAGTGATAAGTTCGGCAGTTCTAAGATTCCAGATCATGTCAATTGACTCATCAAGGGTAGGATGCATAGGATCAACATGAGGTGCACAAGGGCTAGCAATGTACTTGTTCAAATGATATTGATTGAAAATCACAAGCATCTCAGTTTTCCACTCATGAAAGTACTCTCCATCAAGTATATGCACTCTATGTCTAAGACTCCCAATAGTAGACTCATCCATCTTCCTCCAATGGTGTTTAAACCAAAGCAATGGATACCAACGCTCTGATACCAATTGAAAGGATTGAGAAGAGGTGTCTAGAGGGGGGTGATTAGACACTAAGTACCAAAAGTTGCAGTTTTTAACTTCTTTAAGTTGGAGTGGAGTTTAGGCACAAGTTTAACACTCACAATACATATCAAGCAAGCATGCAAATAGTATATGAGCAGCGGAAAGTAAAGCATGCAACTTGCAAGAATGTAAAGGGAAGGGATTGGAGGATTCAAACGCAATTGGAGACACGGATGTTTTTGTCGTGGTTCCGATAGGTGGTGCTATCGTACATCCACGTTGATGGAAACTTCAACCCACGAAGGGTAACGGTTGCGCGAGTCCACGGAGGGCTCCACCCACGAAGGGTCCACTAAGAAGCAACCTTGTCTGTCCCACCATGGCCATCGCCCACGAAGGACTTGCCTCACTAGCGGTAGATCTTCACGAAGTACGCGATCTCCTTGCCCTTACAAACTTCTTGGTTCAACTCCACAATCTTGTTGGAGGCTCCCAAGTGACACCTAGCCAATCTAGGAGACACCACTCTCCAAGAAGTAACAAATGATGTGTTGATGATGAACTCCTTGCTCTTGTGCTTCAAATGATAGTCTCCCCAACACTCAACTCTCTCTCACAGGATTTGGATTTGGTGGAAAGAAGATTTGAGTGGAAAGCAACTTGGGGAAGGCTAGAGATCAAGATTCATATGGTAGGAATGGAATATCTTGGCCTCAACACATGAGTAGGTGGTTCTCTCTCAGAAAATGTATGCTGGACGTGTAGGTTCATTCTGATGGCTCTCTCCACGAATGAAGAGTGGGTGGAGGGGTATATATAGCCTCCACACAAAATCTAACCGTTACACACAACTTGCCAAACTCGGTGGGACCGAATTGAGAAACTCGGTCAGACCGATTCAACAAATTTAGCGACCATTAGGATTTTCAATGGGGCCGACATGCAACTCGGTAGGACCGATATGGTTAGGGTTAGGGCATAACGTAATCTCGGTGAGACCGATTACACAAACTTGGTGGGGCCGATTTTGGTAATAGGCTAACTAGAGAGTTTGCATTGTAATATTGGTAGTACCGATTACTCAAACTCGGTGAGACCGATTTTGGTAATGGACATACACAGAGAGATTACAATCCCATCTCGGTGAAACCGAGATCCCTACCGGTGAGACCGATTTGCCTAGGGTTTGTGGCAGCGGCTATGACATCTGAACTTGGTGGCGCCGGATAGAAAGAATCGGTAGGGCCAAGTTTGACTTTTGGTTTAGGACATATGTGGATATGAGAAGGTAGTTGAAGGCTTTGGAGCATATCACTAAGCACTTTGAGCAAGTAAGCCATTAAGCAACACCTCATCCCCTCTTGATAGTATTGGCTTTTCCTATAGACTCAATGTGATCTTGGATCACTAAAATAGAAAATGTAGAGTCTTGATCTTGGAGCCTGAGCCAATCCTTTGTCCTTAGCATCTTGAAGGGCTTCCACATCCTTTAGTCCATGCCACTCCATTGTTGAACTTGTCTGAAACATACAAGGTAAAAGTGTTAGTCCAACAAGAGATATGTTGACATTAATTACCAAAATCACCCAGGGAGCACTTATTCTTTCAATACTGGTAGCAGCATTACTTTGCTAAATAAGTCTTGGTGATGCTATGTTCCTTTGTCAAAATCCTCAGTTGCATTGTCGTCTATTTGATCCATGCATGCTTACTTATGCAATCTAGCCAATGTGTGTGCAGTTGTTTGACTTTTTTTTCCTTTGTGTTGTGATGCATGTGCAGTTGCTGATCGGGAACCAGCCATTGGTGTACCTCAATGAGGTCACCGACGGTTGCATGGGTGAGTCGCTGCCAAGCTTGAGTCCATGGAGCCCTACTCCAGGCTCAAGGAGAGGTGAGGTAGTTTCTCCTTTTTTTTCTGGATCCCCGTGATTTTTTTGTTGTTGTTATTTTTCAACCTGGGCTCAAGATTTGTTATGTGTGTTGTCCTTGTGCAGGAGAAGGGGTTCATCAAGCCTGGCAAGGTGCGCGGTGGTAGCCTCGGTCTCCAGCCTCAGCGTCTTTTGTCAGCCCCTTTGCCATGTGGCGCCGGTAGTGCTGTTCGGAGTCGGCTACAAAACTGGCATGGTGAGCTCCTCTCCTTCCTCTGCTCCCCGCCTCTGGTTGCTCTAAGCTCGTGCCCATCGAGCCACAACTATGCAATGCTAGGATTTGGCCTCTAATGGTCACTGTGGATGGATGCTATGGTTCCTGTGATGTGCTAGGATTCATATGAATTGCCTCATAATTGATCCATTAGTCCATGTGTATGGGTTTTGCTCTTGTGAGCTATTTGACAAGAGTTTACTAAGTGTTTGTGTAGTGCACATGTGTTCTGCCTACAAGCTTATCATCCTTAGTTAGATATAGCATGTACAAACTCTTCTTATGATTATATGGCTCACAATCTCAAGCTTGAGGGGTTGGTTGTGGTGCTATAGTTGTTGGGGGTGTAGGTGGGATGTTAGTTCTAACTAGCTGGTGGTGCTGGTGTGGCTGATACCACACCAGTGACTCAGCCAAGCTCTTAGTGTGGTCTTGTCTTGCTGGATTTACTGATTAATGGGTTTTTTTGCAGCAAGGTAGACTTGCTATCTTGCCCTAATGAATATATCAAAAGTAGCAAATCTGCTCTGCAATTAAGTGGTAGCTGGTGCTCATTTGGAAAATGTATCTAAAACATAGATACAATACATGTGTTGCTCGGAGCACACATGGTTTTCTAGCTGTTTTATGGGTAGCAAGGTTCAGGCACACATTTCTCCTAAAATTGCTCAACATTCTAGCAATTTTAGTTCTCAAGGACTTTTTCCACTTTCAGTGAGTTATGAATGGTTTGATCATTGAGTTAATGAAAGTGTTTCTGAGACATAAATCCCACTCATTTTAGTACCTATATCAATTTAAACCTTTTTAAAAATATTTAACAGACCACATATTCACTTGTTTGAAAAATGTATCTGAAACATAGATACAATATAGTTCTTGTTTAAAAAGTCTTGTTGTCAGGATCTTAAATATACGAAAAGATTCAAAAATGGACTTATAGTTTAGAAGTGTTGTCTTATGTATGTTTGCGCAATAGAATATGCTCATGTGATCCTTACGTTAGTGATCTTTCAGGAAGCATGACAGGTCGCGAAAAGAGGAGGAAAAGGAAGCTGAGCGCTCAACTTGTTTGGAGTACTAGCCTTTCTTCTTCCTTGAAAGAAATGATGAAAGGTAAGACATGACAGTGGCAAGCATAGATAGGCACTGGAGATGTTTTTGTCTTTCTCTAGTCCGTTCACTGAATGGGGCAGTGCTTTATTTCTTGCGGAGGAGAAGGTGTGCTGAAACTAGATGTATAGATGCATGACTCTTTCTTTGATTTCCTATGCATACTTGGTTGGTTCTAAAGTAGGATGATCAAATTTAGATGGTATTTACTTTTTTTGTAGGGCAAGTATAATGTCTGCCAAGTCAACCAATATATATTTACATGCTCCCTGGGATTAGATGGCAAACCATTTAGATCAAGCCATGTCAGTTTACTACATTCAAATTCCAAACCAAATAATGTCCACTTTTAGTTTAAGCCATGAGATGATGGCAAACCAACTTCGTTTGCTGCAGTTGGTAGAAATGTCACTCACACTTCTAGATGATGGCAAACCAACTCAGTTTGTTGCAGTCCTTTTGATGGGTTTTGTTGTTGAAACAACGCAAACTAGGAGGGGGGTTAGATGACTGACTGAGAGCTATTTGTTTTGTTGTGTGCATACTATGGGACAAATACATTACACTTTTTTAGCTTAGTCTCGGCCTTTTGGACATTGCTGTAGTTTCTTGCTTTGAGTTTGTTTGGCATGCAAATCAACTCATATGTGTTGGAGTTCTTTTCTTTGTTTTTGCTGAGACGAAGAGCTGCTAGCTGTGAGAGGCAAAGGAAGATGGTCCTCCGAATTCGTTGAAGCTTAGCTTTGGTGGCGTGGGAAGAGAAAGGTTTGTTTTCGGACTCGAGGCAGACCAAGCAACTAGGTTGTCGACCAGAAGGGACATGGGGCCTGGCGCTGCTCATGACAACGGTCGTTTCTTGGTGTATGTAATAGACTAGCTGTTGTACGTGCACGCTTGTAGTGTTTTCCTTCCATGTGAAATACAAAATGGCAATTCTATGCCCCTGTGCATACATTCCTTTCCGCCAGTTATGCTGCCAAAATTCCTTTCCATGGGAACATTTTTAAAATTTATTAAAATTTCTAAAATTTGTTTAAATTCTTCTTTTTGAAATTGTCAACATTTTCCCGGAACTCATAAACATTTACTTGAATCAATGAATATTTTTTAGGAATTTTAAAAAATATTCATGAAAACAAAATTGTAAGTCATCATTATTTTTTGAAATGATGAACTTTTTAAAAAATTCATGAATATTCTTTGATTTGGTGATCATTTATCAACATATTCATTACATTTTTTCATCCATGGACATTTCTTTAAAAATGACCTTTCTTTTTGAATTCGTGAACATAGTTTGAAATTATGAATATTTTCCCATTTCGAGGGCTTTTTTTAAGGCAGAAATACTTTTGAACTCGCGAACCTTTTCAACATTTGAGAGCAATTTTTTAAAACTTGTGAACATTTTTTTAAAATTCAATTTTTATTTTGACCTCCTGGCCAGCATTTGAAACTGGATGATACCTCGTGCCTTGCTACAGGGATGAACTATGATATATTTCAATAGGATTTGATTGTGTGGAATATAAATATTTCATTTAACAACATGTGAACCAAAATTTAAAGTACATATGATGAATTATATTTTATTATGTATAGTTGTAAAATCTTAATTGAATATGAGTAGAATAATAGAGTGAACAATATTTTCTCATGCATGGCTGCATGTGGTGGTGGATGTTTTCACATGCGTGGGTGCATGTTGATGGGCCTTATCCCTTAAATAATTATATGGTGATGTGGCATGCTTGTATGTTGAGATAAGTAAGTTAGTGGGATGACTCTTATCTATATGTAGAATTCATAACTGTTTTTAAATCCTGAAGAATGTTATTAAAGAAACAAAACAAAACAAAAAAAGAAACAAAAAACAGGGGCAGCCCACTCCAATACGCGCTGGGGTGCTGGTGCTGCGTGCTAGGTTGCTACCCAGCCACTTGCACGCGAACTAGGAGCTCCCTAAGGGCAAGCCCTATTTGACGCTTTCGGCACCGGTTAAGGGCTATTTTGCCAACCGGTGCACACCTCCCTCAAAGTTTGGCCGGCCCTTTTCTTTTTTTTGCGGTGTTGAGATTCAAACTCGGACCTGTATCTTCAACGAGAAGTGCAGTAACCAGTAGGACATCGCAAAACATGTCCAACCTTACTACATTTTTTCCTTTTATACTTCTTCCAGTTTGCGGGAGGCCCTTGGTTTTTTCTTTACCTTTTTCCTTTTCAATTAAAATTTTGTGCACCTTTTTGAAGCTGGTAAAAAAATTCATAATTGATTAACTTCTAAAAAAATTGTGAACCTTTTTTAAAATCGATGAACTTTTCAAATTTGTGAAGAAAAAAAATGAAAATTGGTAAACTTTTTCTCCAAATTTGTGAAAGCCTTTTCAAATGTGATGATCTTTGTTCAAAATCAATGAAATATTTTCTAATTCGTGAAGTCTTTAGAAGTTTGTGAACTTTTATTCAAAATCTGTGACCATTTTTATTCAAAATGCAAAAATGAAGAACCACTTAAATGAGAGACCTCGTGAATGCCACGTACGGGAGAAGTCGCTGTTTGGGCCTCAACTCATGACGAAAGCTAGCAAGCACCCGGGATTTTTTTCCCGCGCCTGAAGCATTGAATAGATCAATAGAAGGTCCCCTCCCTAAGTGACACTTAACGTGTCAAAGTTTGAAAATGTTCACGTGTTTGAAAATGTTTTGTTGAATTTTCAAAAAATAATTATAAAAAAGATGTTCCGCATGTACAAGGAAAATGTAGACTCTTTATTGAGAAAAACTACACATGTATAGAGGAAAAAACAACAAAATAAAAGTAAAACACGCAGAACATTCTAAAACCGGTTCAACCTGTTACATAAGTTGGGCGCGCCTATTCCTCGCTGATAGAGAGGTGGTTCACCAACACCGATGTCACGTTGACGTCCAACTGACATCATGCTAATTACTTTTTTACTTCTTATTTATATCTAAATTAATAAATTTTAAATTAATAAATGTATTTGAAAATAAATAAAAACCATGAATTTAGAAAGTCTTGACACTGTATAAAAAATGTAAGCGCAACTAAATAAATGTTGATAGCTTTCAAAGATGTCTGTGACAATGAAAAATATTCCAACCAGATTGAAAACATCTAAATAACCGGTTAATTCGTTGATCCAAAGATTGCAACACAAAAAGTTCAATTCACGCACAAGCTGCAGCGAAATCCAGCTAAAATAATAATGCAAAAGCATTTGTAGTACAAATAGCAAATTCATGGATAGTGGCAAGCTTCGAAGTCTATATACAGCCGTTTGTGATATAAATAGCAAATTCAACGAAATAAGGATACATGTTTGGCAAAATTGATGGTGATATACAAGATCCAAGAGATATCCTAAAACATGATGAAAAAAATATCATCCTTTCAATATCTCAAACCAGAATCTTGTGTCCGAACCTAAAAACAAGAAAACGTTGCCCGAAATCATACTAAAAAGGGGACTAATCTCGAGAGGAAAACTTGTTTGCTCTTCCCGTTCCAACAAAATAACGAATGAATTTTTGTGTTCTACTCCCTTGTATAGTTGTATTCCTTTTATTATCGGCTGCTAGTAGAAGGACCCAGCGCCGGCCACCTTGGCATGGTGGAGCATGTTGTGGGCGATGGTGTCTCGCATCTGCGCAGCGGCGGGGGAGGGCACGGGGTCATTGGCGACCATGTGGTGGTCGTCGTCTAGGTCGAGCTCCAGGCCCTGCAGCAGCTGGAGGTCGAAGGGTTCGCCGCTGCGCTCGCAGATGTTGTGGAGTGCGCAGCAGGCGCCGAGCATGACGGAAAGGTCGTCCACCTTGACCTCGGTGCGCCTCTGGAGGCAGGCCCAGCGCGCCTTGAGCCTTTGAAACGCGCTCACGGCCACGGCGCGCGCCATTGCCACTCTCCCGTTGAACTCGTGTTGCGTCCACGTCAGGTTCTGGTGGGAGTAGGGCACCAGCATCCAGTCCGTGAGTGGGTAGCCGGCGCCGCCGACCAGGCGCATGCCCTGGCCAAGGGTCTCCCCGGTAAGCTTGGGCTTGTTCATCGACCAGAGGAGGAGGGTTTGGTCGTCGGCCATGGCGCCTGGGCCGACGCAGACGTCGGTGAAGGTCCCGTCCGCGTCCACCGACGCCTGCAGAGTGATGCTGTAGCAGGTCTTGCTCTTGCGCGCCGTGGCGCGGGGGTTTAAGTAGTTGATGACGTGGTGCTTGGGCGCGATGATGGCGACGTGGGTGGTGTAGACGGCGCCGATGATGCCCGGGATGCCAGACAAGGCCTCGAAGTGGGCGGCGTTGGTGGCCATGGCGGCGGCGTCCGGCCACCGGATGACGTTGGGCGCGACGGTGGCCTGGATGGCGGCGCAGACGTCGAGCACGAGCTTGTGGCAGGTGGAGACCCCGATGGCGAAGCGATCGGCGACCTTGCGGAGGGGCTCCCCGGTGGCGAGGCGCCAGACGCAGACGGCGACGCGCTTCTGCACGGGGATGGCGGCGCGCAGCGCGGTGTCCTCCTTGCGGACGGCGGCCGCCAGCTGCTCGCAGAGAACCTGGAACGTGGAGGGGGACATGCGGAAATGGTGCCTGAAGTCCGCCGCCGGGTAGCCCGGGCTGCTCGCCGTGTCCCACCACGCGCTGTGGCGGTCCTTCTTCCATAGCCTCCTTCCTCCACCGCCAACGCCCTTCTCCCCAGTCACCGTGGCCAGCGCCAGAGACTCATCCACGATCTCGATTCCGCCGTCTTCGTTGCTCCCGCCGCTCGCTGTCTCAATCGAGCCCGACGGCGAGCGCTGCCTCTTGGACCCCCGCGCCTCCGAGACCCACGGCGCCCCTCCCATCCACTGAGCTCCAAGGTTGACCATGCCCTGCACCTGCGGCACCCCAAACCCCACCGACGACTCCACCACATGAAGGGCTAACCCGCCACTGGTATCCATTGACTCCCACAGCGAGTTCTGCCTCTTAAACCCCGGCTCCCCCTGCCCCTGCGGCGCGTCAACCTCCATCGCCGACGCCCCCCTCTTCTTGCTCCCCTGCGGGTTCACCGGAGCCGGCAGAGACTCAGGCACGGCGTCCTGCTCAAAATAGTAATCGAGGTAGGACAGGTCTCCGCCGTCGGCCATGTTTTGGGCGGAATAGTGCTGCGATCCCACGTAAGGCTGGTCACGCATCATCTAAGTGGATTTTTGTGGCTATGGTGGTGGAACAGCAGAAACTATGGTGGGATTGGAGATGGAGGAGAGGGAAGAGACAAAGACGAGCAAGTCTGATCCTCGCGCGAAAGAGGGATTTATAAAGGTTCGGGCCACGCGGAGAGAAGGAAGGCGACGGTTGGTGGCGGCGCGACGCTGGAACCGCGGCTCGCTCACGCGGTCGGGGAGAACACGGGAAAGCAGCGAGTGGGAGAAGGCGCCTCGCGACGTCGCTCTCGAACCCCAGTCAGTGGGAGTAGTCCGATCGATTGCTTGGGTGATTGGAGTCCGTTGCCGAAAGAATGTTCTGACGCCGCCTCATGGGCATGGCGCCGTCGCTTTGCGTCACGACTGGCGTGCTGTTCGTACGTGTTGGGCTACCAGCATTATGTTTATTCAAATGTTGTGCCGTGGGGATCAGTTTTGGACTGGTTTACGTTAAAGAAAGAACGAAATGGATTGACCCGTTGGCGCTACGTTATCGTCACAGGAGAAAAAGATGCTTTCACAGTTTACAAAAAAAATAATGCTACGCTCATTCACTGAATAATTGTTTTATTGACGAACAGTATAAGTGGCTCTTTTATTGTTTGAAATTATTTATATTTTTCATTTTATAATACAATACAGACACAAACGCTTATACATGCGCACAAAACTCACCCCTATGAACGCATGTGTAGTCGATGAGAACGTCTTCTCCTAATGAACACACTGCCAAGTCTAGGACTTGAACCCAGTAGGTTGATTCCACCACCAGGAAGCTAACGATCTGAGCTCAGTTCCGAAAATGTATTTACAGTTGTAAGACATATTTGGGGTACTGAAGATGTACGTCGTGATCCTACTGTGAAGAATCTTTCTATGTGCAGAACATCATTCTTGCTTAAGGCCATTGGTATGGGAGTCGTGTTTCTTCGTGCTTTGATGGCACGTTTTATGTGGAGAGTATCGTATATAGTGAAGTTGTTTTTTTCGAATACACAAATTATGTATCATTTTTTCATTGATAGGGAGAGGATTTATCAATTACGAAATGTAACTGACGGAGTGATTGCAAGTGTAGGAGCAGAACAAGAGGAAGGGGTGCTCTGCCCTACATGCACAAGGTCTACGTCTCGGGCAACATGTTAGATCGAGTCCTTTGGCCCCAGCCCTAGCCCACAAATCGAGCCTCCTCAGTTTAGACAAGATGTAGAATGGAGTGTTGCTGCTCATTGAAGACGCACTTTTTAATTTCATAGTTAGTGTGATTGATTGCATTATAGCCGCGTCAATTCAGTAAGTTTGCGTCATGGTGAGCTAGACCGAACCATGATCATCTGACAATATAGTTGTAAGTGTCGTGGTTATTTTTGTTCAAGGTTTATTTCTATCGGATTGGGGAAAATCTAGAGGGGACTCGTGAATCAGCTAACCATGTTTTTTTTGCAAGGGGCCCACTAAACATGGTTATTGGTGATTACCGATTTTTTTCAAAAAGACGGGTTAAGGGGGAAGTTTCCTCCCTTAACTTTCGTTGTTAGGTAGGTGGGGAGATTCGAACTTGAGTGGGAAGATTCGAACCTAGGTGGTTACCGAAATTTTGCGGACCAGAATTCTATGAATTTGAAATGACAGTGACCGAGTTTGTTAAACTTACAAGGATGACTAGATGAGTACATCGAACTAGGCAACTAGCCATATTTTTCAAACATTGACAAATATAAAAATAGTTTTAACACAACTATCGTGGAATGTGTGATTTTGAAATAAAATACTACTACCTCCGTAGCTAAATATAAGATATTTTTGCAGATCAAAACTAAATATAAGACATCTTGCATTTCAATTAAAGTGCAAAAGCATACAAGATTTTTTTGCAGTTCAAAATTAAATATAAGACATTTTTACAATTCAATTGAAATGCAAAAACGTCTTATATTTAGCTACAGAAGTAGTATGAGCCGGAGCGCAAACCGCTAATTCTACGCTCCGGCTGGACACCACACCCTAGGCTACGCACGTGTCGCACAGGTCGTTGAAAAAATCAGCAGTTTTTCTCCCGCATGGTGGTAAAATTGATGGACACTATAGTAACTGAATTGATTTCATTACGACTGGACCCATCTATTCCCCGCCTCGCCAAGACCACATAATTTGTCCACATGGTAAACCTAAAAAGAAATAGTCCACATGATACATAGTAATCAGCCATGGGAAAAGTAGTAACGAAACAAAATATGTTACTGTTGCACCTATTCTTCCTGCTCCCTACATAATTATCCGCTTCGTAGTAAAATTGGTGTAAAATATAGAGTACTCTAAAATATAGTAACAAAGTCTATTCTGTTACTACAACGTAAAGTAAAATGTAATATAGTCTATATTTCCAGTTTTTTTACCAGGTTAGAAGATTGGTTGGTTTTCCTCACGGAGAATGGTGCATGGCACGTAGTAATAGATTAAATTATATTACTATATTTCGTTGCTACTTTACCTTGATTAGAAGAACAACTCATCTATGGAGTGGGGCGTCGTGGAGTCGTAACCAATTTAAACCCGTTACTTTTTCTTGCATGTGGTATTACCGTGGTAAGCAATACAAATCACTTTCCTCTTCTCTTTACCCTCATAAGATTAGCGAGACGGACGTGGGGCGTGTGGAGTGGTAACCAAAATTAAATCCATTACTATATTTTCTACTTCCTTTTACCCTCACACAATTAGTTAGCGGGGTGGGACTGCACTGGCTTAGTGCCGTGGTATGCGGGTGGTTAGCGACCGGCGCGCAGAATAAGAGCTTTGCGCTCTCGCTCAGTTTAGCGTCACCGTATATATATATATATATATATATATATATATATATATATATATATATATATATATATATATATATATATATATATATATATATATATATATATATATATATATACACACATATATACATGCATACATAAATATATATATATATATATATATATATATATAGTTGGAAATATGCCCTAGAGACAATAATAAAATGGTTATTATTATATTTCCTCGTTCATGATAATTGTCTTTTATTCATGCTATAATTGTGTTATCGGGAAATCGTAATATATGTGTGAATACATAGACCACAACATGTCCCTAGTGATCCTCTAGTTGACTAGCTCGTTTATCAATAGATGGTCACGGTTTCCTGACCATGGACATTGGATGTCATTGATAACGGGATCACATCATTGGGAGAATGATGTGATGGACAAGACCCAATCCTAAACATAGCAAACGATCGTGTAGTTCGTTTGCTAGAGCTTTTCCAATGTCAAGTATCATTTCCTTAGACCATGAGATCGTGTAACTCCCGGATGCCGTAGGAGTGCTTTGGGTGTACCAAACGTCACAACGTAATCGTGTGACTATAAAGGTATACTACGGTATCTCCGAAAGTGTCATTGGGTTGACACGGATCGAGACTGGGATTTGTCACTCCGTATGACGGAGAGGTATCTCTGGGCCCACTCGGTAATGCATCATCATAATGAGCTCAAAGTGACTAAGTGTTTGGTCACGGGATCATGCATTATGGTACGAGTAAAGTGACTTGCCGGTAACGAGATTGAACGAGGTATTAGGATACCGACGATCGAATCTCAGGCAAGTAACGTACCGATTGACAAAGGGAATTGTATACGGGATTACTTGAATCCTCGACATCGTGGTTCATTCGATGAGATCATCGTGGAACATGTGGGAGCCAACATGGGTATCCAGATCCCGCTGTTGGTTATTGGCCGGAGAGTCGTCTCGGTCATGTCTGCATGTCTCACGAACCCGTAGGGTCTACACACTTAAGGTTCGGTGACGCTAGGGTTGTAGAGATGCTAGTATGTGGTAACCCGAAAGTTGTTCGGAGTCCCGGATGAGATCCCGGACGTCACGAGGAGTTCCGGAATGGTCCGGAGGTGAAGAATTATATATGGGAAGTCCAGCCGCCATCGGGAAAGTTTCGGGTCACCAGATATTGTCTGGGACCACCGGAAGGGTTCCGGCGGTCCATCGGTGGGGCCACCTATCCCGAGGGCCCCATGGGCTGAAGTGGGAGGAACCATCCTGGTGGGCTGGTGCGCCCCTTGCACCCCACGCGCCTAGGGTTGGAAACCCTAGGGGTGGGGGGCAACCCACTTGGCTTGGGGGGCAAGCCACCCCCCTTGGCCGCCGCCCCCCCTTGAGATCCCATCTCCAAGGGCCCGGCGCCCCCCCCTTGGACCTATATAAAGAGGGGGAAGGGAGGGCATCCGCACCCAAGTCCTCGGCGCCCCTTCCTCTGCAACACCTCTCCTCTCGAGAGCTTGGCGAAGCCCTGCCGAGATCGCCGCTGCTTCCACCACCACACCGTCGTGCTGCTGGATCTCCATCAACCTCTCCCTCCCCCTTGCTAGATCAAGAAGGAGGAGATGTCTTCCCCAACCGTACGTGTGTTGAACACGGAGGTGCCATCCGTTCGGCACTAGGATCATCGGTGATTTGGATCACGACGAGTACGACTCCCTCAACCCTGTTCTCTTGAACGCTTCTGCGGGATCTATAAGGGTATGTAGATGCACTCCTCTATCTCGTTGCTAGATGACTCCATAGATTGATCTTGGTGAAGCGTAGAAATTTTTTATTTTCTGCAACGTTCCCCAACAGTGGCATCATGAGCTAGGTCTATGCGTAGTTTCTATGCACGAGTAGAACACAAACTTGTTGTGGGCGTAGATGTTGTCAATTTTCTTGCCACTACTAGTCTTATCTTGCTTCGGCGGCATCGTGGGATGAAGCGGCCCGGACCGACCTTACACGTACGCTTACGTGAGGCAGGTTCCACCGACTGACATGCACTAGTTGCATAAGGTGGCTAGCGGGTGTCTGTCTCTCCCACTTTAGTTGGAGCGGATTCGATGAAAAGGGTCCTTATGAAGGGTAAATAGAAATTGGCATATCACGTTGTGGTTTTTACGTAGGTAAGAAACGTTCTTGCTAGAAACCTATAGAAGTCACGTAAAAACATGCAACAACAATTAGAGGACGTCCAACTTGTTTTTGCAGCATATGCCTTGTGATGTGATATGGCGAAAAGGATGTGATGAATGATATATGTGATGTATGAGATTGATCATGTTCTTGTAATAGGAATCATGACTTGCATGTCGATGAGTATGACAACCGGCAGGAGCCATAGGAGTTGTCTTTATTTTTGTATGACCTACGTGTCATTGAATAACGCCATGTAAATTACTTTACTTTTTTGCTAAACACGTTAGCCATAGAAGTAGAAGTAGTCGTTGGCGTGACAACTTCATGAAGACACGACGATGGAGATCATGGTGTCATGCTGGTGACAAAGTGAAGGAAATATGCCCTAGAGGCAATAATAAAGTTATTATATATATTTCCTCATATCATGATAAATGTTTATTATTCATGCTAGAATTGTATTAACCGGAAACATAATACATGTGTGAATATATAGACAACCAGAGTGTCACTAGTATGCCTCTACTTGACTAGCTTGTTAATCAAAGATGGTTATGTTTCCTAACCATGAACAAAGAGTTGTTATTTGATTAACAAGGTCACATCATTAGTTGAATGATCTGATTGACATGACCCATTCCATTAGCTTAGCACACGATCGTTTTAGTATGTTGCTACTGCTTTTATCCATGAAATATACATGTTCCTATAACTATGAGATTATGCAACTCCGTTTACGGAGGAACACTTTGGTGCTACCAAACGTCCACAACGTGAATCGGGTGATTATAAAGGAGTACTACAGGTGTCTCCAAAGGCAGATGTTGGGTTGGCATATTTCGAGATTAGGTTTTGTCACTCCGATTGTCGGAGAGGTATCTCTGGCCCTCTCGGTAATACACATCACTTAAGCCTTGCAAGCATTACAACTAATGAGTTAGCTGTGAGATGATGTATTACGGAACGAGTAAAGAGACTTGCGGTAACGAGATTGAACTAGGTATTGGATACCGACGATCGAATCTCGGGCAAGTAACATACCGATGACAAAGGGAACAACGTATGTTGTTATGCGGTCCGACCGATAAAGATCTTCGTAGAATATGTAGGAACCAATATGGGCATCCAGGTCCCGCTATTGGTTATTGACCGAGACGTGTCTCGGTCATGTCTACATTGTTCTCGAACCGTAGGGTCCGCACGCTTAAGGTTTCGATGATAGTTATATTATGAGTTTATGAGTTTTGATGTACCGAAGGAGTTCGGAGTCCCAGATGAGATCGGGGACATGACGAGGAGTCTCGAAATGGTCGGGACGTAAAGATCGATATATTGGACGACTATATTCGGAGTTCGGAAAGGTTCCGAGTCATTCGGGTATTTTTCGGAGTAGCGGAGAGTTACGGGAATTCGTATTGGGCCTCATTGGGCCATACGGGAAAAGGAGAGAAAGGGCCAAAAGGTGGCCGCGCCCCTCCCCTTGCTCTAGTCCGAATTGGACTAGGGAAGGGGGGCGCCCCCTTCCTTCCTTCTCCTTCTCTCTTCCCTTTCCTTCTCTCCTACTTCCCCTACATGGAAGGACTCCTAGTTGGACTAGGAAAGGGAATCCTACTCCCGTGGGAGTAGGACTCCCTGGCGCGCCAAACCTAGGCCGGCCTCCTCCTCCCTTGCTCCTTTATATACGGGGCAGGGGCACCCCATAGACACACAAGTTTGATCTACGGATCGTTCCTTAGCCGTGTCGGTGCCCCCTCCACCATATTCCACCTCGGTCATATCGTCATGAAGCTTAGGCGAAGCTCTCTGCCGTAGAACATCAAGATCGCCACCACGCCGTCGTCTTGACGGAACTCTCCCTCGACACTCGGCTGGATCGAGTACGAGGGACGCCATCGAGCTGTACGTGTGTCAAGAACTCGGGGCGCCGGAGTAACGGCGCTGGATCGGTCGGATCGCGAGGAGAACGTCGACTACTTCCTCTACGTAGTGATCGCTTCGCTTGGGGTCTCACGAGGGTACGTAGACAACACTCTCCCTCTCGTTGCTATGCATCACCATGATCTTGCGTGTGCGTAGGAAAATTTTTGAAATTACTACGTTCCCCAACAAAGGCATCGAGCCTAGGTTTTTATGGTTTGATGTTTTGCACGAGTAGAACACAAGTGAGTTGTGGGCGATACAAGTCATACTACCTACCAGCATGTCATACTTTGGTTCAGCGGTATTGTGAGATGAAGCGCCCGGACCGACATTACGCGTGACGCTTACGCGAGACTGGTTTCACCGCCACGAGCACTCGTTGCTTAAAGGTGACCGGTGGGTGTCTGTCTCTCTCACTTTAGTTGAACTGAGTGTGGCTACGCCCGGTCCTTGAGAAGGTTAAAACGAGTCTATTTGACAAACTATCGCTGTGGTTTTGATGCGTAGGTAAGAACGGTTCTTGCTAAAGCCCGTAGCAGCCACGTAAAATTTGCAACAACAAAGTAGAGGACGCCTAACTTGTTTTTGCAGGCATGTTGTGATGTGATATGGTCAAGACGTGATGCTATATTTTATTGTATGAGATGATCATGTTTTGTAACCGGTTATCGGCAATCGGCAGGAGCCATATGGTTGTCGCTTATTGTATGAAATGCAATCGCTACAGTAATGCTTTACTTTATCACTAAGCGGTAGCGATAGTCGTAGAAGCATAAGATTGGCGAGACGACAACGATGCTACGATAGGGATCAAGGTGTCGCGCCGGTGACGATGGTGATCATGATGGTGCTGCGGAGATGGAGATCACGAAGCACAAGACGATGATGACCATATCATATCACTTATATTGATTTGCATGTGATGTTTATCTTTTATGCATCTTATCTTGCTTTGATTGACGGTAGCATTATAAGATGATCTCTCACTAAATTATCAAGAAGTGTTCTCCCTGAGTATGCACCGTTGCCAAAGTTCGTCGTGCCTAGACACCACGTGATGATCGGGTGTGATAAGCTCTACGTCCATCTACAACGGGTGCAAGCCAGTTTTGCACACGCAGAATACTCAGTTATACTTGACGAGCCTAGCATATGCAGATATGGCCTCGAACACGGAGACCGAAAGGTCGAGCGTGAATCATATAGTAGATATGATCAACATAAGATGTTCACCATTGAAAACTACTCCATCTCACGTGATGATCGGTTATGGTTTAGTTGATTTGGGTCACGTGATCACTTAGATAACTAGAGAGATGTCTATCTAAGTGGGAGTTCTTAAGTAATATGATTAATTGAACTTAAATTTATCATGAACTTAGTCCTGGTAGTATTTTGCAAATTATGTTGTAAGATCAATAGCTTGCGTTGTTGCTTTCATATGTTTATTTTGATATGTTCCTAGAGAAAATTGTGTTGAAAAATGTTAGTAGCAATGATGCGGATTTGATCCGTGATCCGAGGTTTATCCTCATTGCTGCATGTAAGAATTATGTCCTTAATGCACCGCTAAGTGACAGACCTATTGCAGGAGCGTATGCGACGTTATGAACGCTTGGCTAGCTCAAGATGATGACTACTTGATAGTTTTGTGCACCATGCTTTATGGCTTAGAATCGGGACTTCAAAGATGTTTTGAACATCATGGACCATATGAGATGTTCCAGAATTGAAGTTAATATTTCAAGCAAATACCGAGTTGAGAGATATGAAGTCTCCAACAAGTTCTATAGCTAAAAGATGGAGGAGAATCGCTCAACTAGTGAGCATGTGCTCGATTGTCCGGGTACTTCAATCGCTTGAATCAAGTGGGAGTTAATCTTCCGATAAGATAGTGATTGACAGAATTCTCTAGTCACCATCACCAAGTTAGTAGAACTTCGTGATGAACTATAGTATGCAAGGGATGACGAAAATGATTCCCGGCTCTTCGTGATGTTGAAATCGACGAAGGTAGAAATCAAGAAAGAGCATCAAGTGTTGATGGTTGACAAGATCACTAGTTTCAAGAAAAGGGCAAAGGGAAAGAAAGGGAACTTCAAGTAGATTGACAAGCAAGTTGTCACTCCCACGAAGAAGCCCAAAGCTGAACCAAAGCCTGAAACTGAGTGCTTACACTGCAAAGGAAATGGTCACTGGAAGCGGAACTGCCCTAAATATTTGGTGGATAAGAAGGATGGCAAAGTGAAAAAGGGTATATTTGATATACAGGTGTTTGATGTGTGCTTTACTAGTGTTTATAGCAACCCCTCGGTATTTGGTACTGGTTCGGTTGCTAAGAGTAGTAACTCAAACGGAGTTGCGAATAAATGAAACTAGTTAAGGGTGAAGTGATGATGTGTGTTGAAAATAGTTTCAAGATTGATATGATCATCATCGCACACTCCCTATACTTTCGGGATTAGTGTTGAACCTAAATAAATGTTACTTGGTGTTTGCGTTGAGCATGAATATGATTTGATCGTGTTTATTGCAAAACGGTTATTCATTTAAGTAAGAGAATAAACTGTTGTTCTGCTTACATGAATAAAACCTTATATGGTTACACCCCAATGAAACTGGTTCATTGGATCTCGATCGTAGTGATACACATATTCATAATATTGAAACCAAAAGATGCAAAGTTAATAATGATAGTGCAACTTATTTGTGGCACTCGCCGCTTAGGTCATATTGGTGTAAAGCGCATGAAGAAACTCCATCTTGATGGGATTTTGGAATCACTTGATTGTGAATCACTTGATGCTTGCGAACCATGCCTCATGGGCAAGATGACTAAGACTCCGTTCTCCTAACAATGGAGCGAGCAACCGACTTATTGGAAATAATACATACCGATGTATGCGATCCAATGAGTGTTAAGGCTCATGATGGGTATCGTTATTTTCGACATTCACAGATGATTTGAGCAGATATGGGTATATCTACTTGATGAAACATAAGTCTGAAATAGTTGAAAGGTTCAAAGAATTTCAGAGTGAAGAGGAAAAATCATCGTGACAAGAAAATAAGATTTCTACGATCGATCGCGGAGACAAATATTTGAGTTCGAGTTTGGTCTTCAATTAAAACAATGTGGAATAGTTTCACAAATTCATGCCACCGAACACCACATCATAATGGTGTGTCCGAACGTCATAACCGTACTTTATTGGATATAGTACAATCTATGATGTTTCTTACCGATTTACCAATATCGTTTTGGGATCATGCATTAGAGACAAATGCATTCACGTTAAATAGGGCACCATCTAAATCCGTTGAGACGACACTATATGAACTGTGGTTTAGCAAGAAACCAAAGTTGTCGTTTCTTAAAGTTTGGGGCTGCGATGCTTATGTGAAAAAGTTTCATCCCGATAAGCTCAAACCCAAATCGAGAAGTGCGTCTTCATAGAATACCCAAAGGAAATTGTTGGGTACACCTTCTATCACAGATCCGAAGGCAAAACATTCGTTGCTAATAAATGGATCCTTTCTAGAGAAAGGAGTTTCTCTCGAAAGAAGTGAGTGGGAGGAAAGTAGAACTTGATGAGGTAATTGTACCTTCTCCTTATTGGAAAGTAGTTCATCACGTAAATCTGTTCTGTGACTACTACACCAATTAGTGAGGAAGCTAATGATGATGATCATGTAACTTCGGATCAAGTTACTACCGAATCTCGTGAGGTAAACCAGAGTGAGATCCGCACTGAGTGGTACGGTAATCCTGTTTTGGAAGTCATGTAACTAGACCATGATGAACCTACGAACTATAAGGAAGCGATGATGAGCTCAGATTCATGCGAATGGCTTGAGGCCATGAAATCTGAGATGAAATCCATGTATGAGAACAAAGTGTGGACTTTGGTGGCGTTGCCGATGATCGGCAAGCCATAGAAAATAAATGGATCTTCAAGAGGAAGACGGACGATAGTAGTGTTACTATCTACAAAGCTCGACTTGTCGCAAAAAGGTTTTGACAAGTTCAAGGTGTTGACTACAATGAGATTTTCTCAAGCAGTAGCGATGCTTAAGTCTGTCCAAATCATATTAGCAATTGCCACAATTTATGAAATTTGGCAAATGGATGTAAAACTGCATTCTGAATGGGTTTCGGGAGGAAGAGTTGTATATGATGCAACCGAAGGTTTTATCGATCCAAAGGGAGCTAACAAAGTGTGCAAGCTCCAACGATCCATCTATGGACTGGTGCAAGCATCTCGGAGTTGGAATATACGCTTTGATGAGTTGATCAAAGCATATAGTTTTATCTGACTTACGGTGAAGCCTGTATTTACTAAAAAGTGAGTGGGAGCACTACAGCATTTCTGATAAGTATATGTGAATGACATATTGTAGATCGGAAATAATGTAGAATTATTCTGCAAAGCATAAAGAAGTGTTTGAAAGGAGTTTTTCAAAGAAAGACCTCGGTAAAGCTACTTACATATTGAGCATCAAGATCTATAGAGATAGATCAAGATGCTTGATAAGTTTTTCAATGAGTACATACCTTGACAAGATTTTGAAGTAGTTCAAAATGAAACAGTCAAAGAAAGAGTTCTTGCCTGTGTTACAAGGTGTGAAATTGAGTAAGACTCAAAACCCGACCACAGCAGAAGATAGAAAGAGAACGAAAGTCATTCACTATGCCTTGGCCATAGTTTCTATAAAGTATGCCATCTTGTGTACCAGATCTATTGTATACCCCGCACCGAGTTTAGCAAGGAGTACAATAGTGATCTAGGAGTAGATCATCGACAGCGGTCAAAATTATCCTTAGTGAAATAAGGATATGTTTCTCGATTATGGAAGTGACAAAGGTTCATCGTAAAGGGTTACGTCGATGCAAGTTTTGACACCGATCCGATGACTCTAAGTCTCGATCTAGATACATATTGAAAGTGGGAGCAATTAGCTAGAGTAGCTTAAATGCGAGCATTGTAGACATAGAAAAATTGCAAAATACATAACGGATCTGAATGTGAAAGACCCGTTAACTAAGACTCTCTCACAAGCAAAACATGATCACACCTTAGTACTCTTTGGGTGTTAATCACATAGCGATGTGAACTAGATTACTGAATCTAGTAAACCCTTTGGGTGTTGGTAACATGGCGATGTGAACTATGGGTGTTAATCACATGATGATGTGAACTATCGATGTTAATCACATGGTGATGTGATCTAGATTATTGACTCTAGTGCAAGTGGGAGACTGAAGGAAATATGCCCTAGAGGCAATAATAAAGTTATTATATATATTTCCTCATATCATGATAAATGTTTATTATTCATGCTAGAATTGTATTAACCGGAAACATAATACATGTGTGAATATATAGACAACCAGAGTGTCACTAGTATGCCTCTACTTGACTAGCTTGTTAATCAAAGATGGTTATGTTTCCTAACCATGAACAAAGAGTTGTTATTTGATTAACAAGGTCACATCATTAGTTGAATGATCTGATTGACATGACCCTTTCCATTAGCTTAGCACACGATCGTTTTAGTATGTTGCTACTGCTTTTATCCATGACATATACATGTTCCTATAACTATGAGATTATGCAACTCCCGTTTACCGGAGGAACACTTTGGGTGCTACCAAACGTCACAACGTAACTGGGTGATTATAAAGGAGTACTACAGTGTCTCCAAAGGCGATGTTGGGTTGGCGTATTTCGAGATTAGGTTTTGTCACTCCGATTGTCGGAGAGGTATCTCTGGGCCCTCTCGGTAATACACATCACTTAAGCCTTGCAAGCATTACAACTAATGAGTTAGCTGTGAGATGATGTATTACGGAACGAGTAAAGAGACTTGCCGGTAACGAGATTGAACTAGGTATTGGATACCGACGATCGAATCTCGGGCAAGTAACATACCGATGACAAAGGAACAACGATATGTTGTTATGCGGTCCGACCGATAAAGATCTTCGTAGAATATGTAGGAACCAATGTGGGCATCCAGGTCCCGCTATTGGTTATTGACCGAGACGTGTCTCAGTCATGTCTACATTGTTCTCGAACCGTAGGGTCCGCACGCTTAAGGTTTCGGCGATGCGGTTATATTATGAGTTTATGAGTTTTGATGTACCGAAGGAGTTCGGAGTCCCGGATGAGATCGGGGACATGACGAGGAGTCTCGAAATGGTCGAGACGTAAAGATCGATATATTGGACGACTATATTCGGAGTTCGGAAAGGTTCCGAGTCATTCGGGTATTTTTCGGAGTACGGGAGAGTTACGGGAATTCGTATTGGGCCTCATTGGGCCATACGGGAAAAGGAGAGAAAGGGCCAAAAGGTGGCCGCGCCCCTCCCCTTGCTCTAGTCCGAATTGGACTAGGGAAGGGGGGCGCCCCCTTCCTTCCTTCTCCTTCTCTCTTCCCTTTCCTTCTCTCCTACTTCCCCTACATGGAAGGACTCCTAGTTGGACTAGGAAAAAGGGAATCCTACTCCCGGTGGGAGTAGGACTCCCCTTGGCGCGCCCAAACCTAGGCCGGCCTCCTCCCTCCCTTGCTCCTTTATATACGGGGCAGGGGCACCCCATAGACACACAAGTTTGATCTACGGATCGCCTTAGCCGTGTCGGTGCCCCCTCCACCATATTCCACCTCGGTCATATCGTCGCGAAGCTTAGGCGAAGCTCTGCGCCGGTAGAACATCAAGATCGTCACCACGCCGTCGTGCTGACGGAACTCTCCCTCGACACTCGGCTGGATCGGAGTACGAGGGACGTCATCGAGCTATACGTGTGTCAAGAACTCGGGGGCGCCGGAGTAACGGCGCTGGGATCGGTCGGATCGCGAGGAGAACGTACGACTACTTCCTCTACGTAGTGATCGCTTCCGCTTTGGGTCTACGAGGGTACGTAGACAACACTCTCCCCTCTCGTTGCTATGCATCACCATGATCTTGCGTGTGCGTAGGAATTTTTTTGAAATTACTACGTTCCCCAACACAAAGATGATCATGGCGCCCCGAAGATGGAGATCAAAGGAGCAATATGATATTGGCCATATCATGTCACTATTTGATTGCATGTGATGTTTATCATGTTTTGCTTCTTATTTGCTTAGTACGACGGTAGTAAATAAGATGATCCCTTATAATAATTTCAAGAAAGTGTTCCCCCTAACTGTGCACTGTTGCGAAAGTTCGTTGTTTTGAAGCACCACGTGATGATCGGGTGTGATAGATTCTAACGTTCACATACAACGGGTGTAAGACAGATTTACACATGCAAAACACTTAGGTTGCTTAACGAGCCTAGCATGTACAGACATGGCCTCGGAACACAAGAGACCGAAAGGTCGAACATGAGTCGTATGGAATATACGATCAACATGGAGATGTTCACCGATAATGACTAGTCCGTCTCACGTGATGATCGGACACGGTCTAGTTGAGTCGGATCATGTATCACTTAGATGACTAGAGGGATGTCTAATCTGAGTGGGAGTTCATTAAATAATTTGATTAGATGAACTTAATTATCATGAACTTAGTCTAAAAACCTTTGCAAAATGTCTTGTAGATCAAATGGCCAACGCTCATGTCAACCTCAACTTCAACGCGTTCCTAGAGAAAACCAAGCTGAAAGATGATGGCCGCAACTATTTGGAGTGGGTCCGAAACCTGAGGATCATCCTCATAGCTGCGAAGAAAGCATATGTCCTAGAAGGACCGCTAGGTGAAGCACCCATCCCAGAGAACCAAGACGTTATGAACACTTGGCAGTCACGTGCTGATGATTACTCCCTCGTTCAGTGCGGCATGCTTTATAGCATAGAACCGGGGCTCCAAAAGCATTTTGAGCAACACGGAGCATATGAGATGTTCGAAGAGCTGAAAATGGTTTTCCAAGCTCATGCCCGGGTCGAGAGATATGAAGTCTCCGACAAGTTCTATAGTTATAAGATGGAGGAAAATAGTTCTGTCAGTGAGCACATACTCAAAATGTCTGGGTTGCACAACCTCCCGGACGAGGCGGTCATTGACAGAATCCTCCTGTCGCTCCCACCTAGCTACAAGAGCTTTGTGATGAACTACAATATGCAGGGGATGGTGAAAACTATTCCTGAAGTATTTTCAATAATGAAATCAGCAGAGGTGGAAATCAAAAAGGAACATCAACTGTTGATGGTCAATAAAACCACTAGTTTCAAGAAAGGCAAGGGTAAGAAGAACTTCAAGAAGGACGGCAAGGGAGTTGCCGCGCCCGGTAAGCCAGCTATCGGGAAGAAGCCAAAGAACGGACCCAAGCCTGAGACTGAGTGCTTTTATTGCAAGGGAAAGGGACACTGGAAGCGGAACTGCCCCCAAATACTTAGCGGACAAGAAGGCCGGCAACACTAATGGTATATGTGATATACATGTAAATGATGTGTACCTTACCAGTACTCGTAGTAGCTCCTGGGTATTTGATACCGGTGCGGTTGCTCATATTTGTAACTCAAAGTAGGAGCTGCGGAATAAGCGGAGACTGGCGAAGGACGAGGTGATGATGTGCGTCGGGAATGGTTCCAAGGTCGATATGATCGCCGTCGGCACGCTACCTCTTCATTTACCTACGGGATTAGTTTTAAACCTCAATAATTGTTATTTAGTGCCAGCTTTGAGCATGAACATTGTATCTGGATCTCGTTTAATGCGAGATGGCTACTCATTTAAATCCGAGAATAATGGTTGTTCTATTTATATGAGAGATATGTTTTATGGTCATGCCCCGCTGGTCAATGGTTTATTCTTAATGAATCTCGAACGTGATGTTACACATATTCATAGTGTGAATACCAAAAGATGTAAAGTTGATAACGATAGTCCCACATACTTGTGGCACTGCCGCCTTGGTCACATTGGTGTCAAACGCATGAAGAAGCTCCATGCTGATGGACTTTTGGAGTCTCTTAATTACGAATCATTTGACACGTGTGAACCATGCCTTATGGGCAAAATGACCAAGACTCCGTTCTCCAGAACAATGGAGCGAGCAACCAACTTATTGGAAATCATACATACTGATGTGTGCGGTCCAATGAGCGTTGAGGCTCGCGGAGGATATCGTTATGTTCTCACTCTCACTGACGACTTGAGTAGATATGGGTATGTCTACTTGATGAAACACAAGTCTGAGACCTTTGAAAAGTTCAAGGAATTTCAGAATGAGGTAGAGAATCAACGTGATCGAAAGATAAAGTTCTTATGATCAGATCGTGGGGGAGAATATTTAAGTCACGAATTTGGTACGCACTTAAGGAAATGTGGAATCGTTTCACAACTCACGCCGCCTGAAACACCTCAGCGTAACGGTGTGTCCGAACGTCGTAATCGCACTCTATTGGATATGTTGCGATCTATGATGTCACTCACCGATTTACCACTATCATTTTGGGGATACGCTCTAGAGACAGCTACATTCACTTTAAATAGGGCACCGTCTAAATCCGTTGAGACGACACCGTATGAATTATGGTTTGGGAAGAAACCTAAACTGTCGTTTCTAAAAGTTTGGGGATGCGATGCTTATGTCAAGAAACTTCAACCTGAAAAGCTCGAACCCAAGTCGGAGAAATGCGTCTTCATAGGATACCCTAAGGAAACCATTGGGTATACCTTCTACCTCAGATCCGAAGGCAAGATCTTTGTTGCCAAGAACGGGTCCTTTCTGGAGAAAGAGTTTCTCTCGAAAGAAGTAAGTGGGAGGAAAGTGGAACTTGATGAAGTACTACCTCTTGAAAGTAGCACAGCTCAGGAAGATGTTCCTGTGGTGCCTGCACTGACTAGAGAGGAAACTAATGATGAGGATCAAGGTACTTCGGATCAAGTTACTACTAAACTTCATAGGTCGACGAGGACACGTTCCACACCAGAGTGGTATGGCAACCCTGTCCTGGAAATCATGTTGTTAGACAACGGTGAACCTTCGAACTATGAAGAAGCAATGGCGGGCCCAGATTCCAACAAATGGCTTGAAGCCATGCAATCCGAGATAGGATCCATGTATGAAAACAAAGTGTCGACTTTGACAGACTTGCCCGATGATTGGCGAGCGATAGAAAACAAATGGATCTTTAAGAATAAGACGGACGCGGATGGTAATGTTACCATCTATAAAGCTCGACTTGTCGCTCAGGGTTATCGACAAGTTCAAGGGGTTGACTACGATGAGACTTTATCTCCCGTAGCGAAGCTGAAGTCCGTCCGAATCATGTTAGCAATTGCCGCATACTATGATTATGAGATATGGAAAATGGACATCAAAACGGCATTCCTTAATGGCCATCTTAAGGAAGAACTGTATATGATGCAGCCAGAGGGTTTTGTCGATCCTAAGAATGCTAACAAGGTATGCAAGCTCCAGCGCTCCATCTATGGGCTGGTGCAAGCATCTCGGAGTTGGAACATTTGCTTTAATGAAATGATCAAAGCGTTTGGGTATATGCAGACTTATGGAGAAGCCTGCGTTTACAAGAAAGTGAGTGGGAGCTCTGTAGCATTTCTCATATTATATGTGGATGACATACTTTTGATGGGAAATGATATAGAACTTTTGGACAGCATTAAGGCCTACTTGAATAAGTGTTTTTCAATGAAGGACCTTGGAGAAACTGCTTACATATTAGGCATCAAGATCTATAGAGATAGATCGAGACGCCTCATAGGTCTTTCACAAAGCACATACCTTGATAAGATATTGAAGAAGTTCAATATGGATCAGTCCAAGAAGGGGTTCTTGCCTGTGTTGCAAGGTGTGAAATTGAGTTCGCTCAATGTCCCACCACGACGAAGATAGAGAAAAGATGAGTGTCGCCCCTATGCCTCGCCATAGGGTCTATCATGTATGCCATGACGTGTACCAGACCTGATGTAAACCTTGCCGTAAGTTTGGTAGGAAGGTACCAAAGTAATCCCGGCATGGAACACTAGACAGTGGTCAAGAATATCCTGAAGTACCTAAAAAGGACTAAGGACATGTTTCTCGTATATGGAGGTGACGAAGAGCTCGTCATAAAGGGTTACGTCGCTAGCTTCGACACAGATCTGGATGACTCTAAGTCACAAACCGGATACGTGTATATTTTGAATGGTGGGGCAGTAAGCTGGTGCAGTTGCAAGCAAAGCGTGGTGGCGGGATCTACATGTGAAGCGGAGTACATGGCAGCCTCGGAGGCAGCGCATGAAGCAATATGGGTGAAGGAGTTCATCACCGACCTAGGAGTCATACCTAATGCGTCGGGGCCGATAACACTCTTCTGTGACAACACTGGAGCTATTGCCCTTGCCAAGGAGCCTAGGTTTCACAAGAAGACCAGGCACATCAAGCGTCGCTTCAACTCCATTCATGAAAATGTTCAAGATGGAGACATAGATATTTGTAAAGTGCATACGGATCTGAATGTCGCAGATCCGTTGACTAAACCCCTTCCGCGAGAAAAACATGATCAACACCATAACTCTATGGGTGTTAGATTCATCACAATGTAACTAGATTATTGACTCTAGTGCAAGTGGGAGATTGTTGGAAATATGCCCTAGAGGCAATAATAAAATGGTTATTATTATATTTCCTCGTTCATGATAATTGTATTTTATTCATGCTATAATTGTGTTATCCGGAAATCGTAATACATGTGTGAATACATAGACCACAACATGTCCCTAGTGATCCTCTAGTTGACTATCTCGTTTATCAATAGATGGTCACAGTTTCCTGGCCATGGACATTGGATGTCATTGATAACGGGATCACATCATTGGGAGAATGATGTGATGGACAAGACCCAATCCTAAGCATATCACAAGATCGTGTAGATCGTTTGCTAGAGTTTTCCCAATGTCAAGTATCATTTCCTTAGACCACGAGATCGTGTAACTCCCAGATGCCGTAGGAGTGCTTTGGGTGTACCAAACGTCACAACGTAACTGGGTGACTATAAAGGTATGCTACAGGTATCTCCGAAAGTGTCTGTTGGGTTGATACGGATCGAGACTGGGATTTGTCACTCCGTATGACGGAGAGGTATCTCTAGGCCCACTCGGTAATGCATCATCATAATGAGCTCAAAGTGACTAAGTGGTTGGTCACGGGATCATGCATTACGGTACGAGTAAAGTGACTTGCCGGTAACGAGATTGAACGAGGTATTAGGATACCGACGATCGAATCTCGGGCAAGTAACGTACCGATTGACAAAGGGAATTGAAGGAAATATGCCCTAGAGGCAATAATAAAGTTATTATATATTTCCTCATTTCATGATAAATGTTTATTATTCATGCTAGAATTGTATTAACCGGAAACATAATACATGTGTGAATACATAGACAAACAGAGTGTCACTAGTATGCCTCTACTAGACTAGCTTGTTAATCAAAGATGGTTATGTTTCCTAAACCATGAACAAGGAGTTGTTATTTGATTAACAAGGTCACATCATTAGTTGAATGATCTGATTGACATGACCCATTCCGTTAGCTTAGCACCCGATCGTTTAGTATGTTGCTATTGCTTTCTTCATGACTTATACATGTTCCTATGACTATGAGATTATGCAACTCCGCTTGCGGAGGAACACTTTGGGTACTACCAAACGTCACAACGAATCGGGTGATTATAAAGGAGTACTACAGTGTCTCCAAAGGCGTATGTTGGGTTGGCGATTTCGAGATTAGGATTTGTCACTCCGATTGTCGGAGAGGTATCTCTGGGCCCTCTCGGTAATGCACATCACTTAAGCCTTGCAAGCATTACAACTAATGAGTTAGTTGTGAGATGATGTATTACGGAACGAGTAAAGAGACTTGCCGTAACGAGATTGAACTAGGTATTGGATACCGACGATCGAATCTCGGCAAGTAACATACCGATGACAAAGGGAACAACGTATGTTGTTATGCGGTTTGACCGATAAAGATCTTCGTAGAATATGTAGGAGCCAATATGGGCATCCAGGTCCGCTATTGGTTATTGACCAAGAATAGTTCTAGGTCATGTCTACATAGTTCTCGAACCCGTAGGGTCCGCACGCTTAAGGTTTCGATGGCGCTTATATTATGAGTTTATGAGTTTTGATGTACCAAGGAGTTCGAGTCCCGGATGAGATCGGGGACATGACGAGGAGTCTCGAAATGGTCGAGACATAAAGATTGATATATTGGAAGCCTATATTTGGAGTTCGGAATGGTTCCGTGAAAACGGAATTTATTTGAGTACCGGAGGTTACCGAACCCCGGAACTAAATGGGCCTTAGTGGGCCTCGAGGGAGAAGAGGAGGGCCGGCCAGGGGTGGCCGCGCCTCTCCCCCCAGTCCGAATAGGACAGGAGGGGGCGCCCCCCTTCCTCTTCCCTCCCCCAATCCTACTCCAACTAGCAAGGGGGAGTCCTACTCCGTGGGAGTAGGACTCCTCCGACGCGCCTCCTCTAGGCCGCCGCACCTCCCCCCCTCCTCCTTTATATACGGGGCAGGGGCACCCTAGAACACACAAGTTTGATCTACGGATCGTTCCTTAGCCGTGTCGGTGCCCCCTCCACCATATTCCACCTCGGTCATACTGTCATGAAGCTTAGCGAAGCCCTCGCGCCGGTGAAACATCAAGATCGTCACCACGCCGTCGTCTTCGACGGAACTCTCCTCGACACTCGGCTGGATCGGAGTACGAGGGCGCCATCGAGTTGTGCGTGTGTTAAGAACTCGGGGCGCCGAGTAACGGCGCCGGATCGGTCGGATCGCGAGGAGAACGTCGACTACTTCCTCTACGTTGTGATCGCTTCGCCGGGTCTACGAGGCGTAGACAACACTCTCCCTCTCGTTGCTATACATCACCATGATCTTGCGTGTGCGTAGGAAATTTTTGAAATTACTACGTTCCCCAACAAAGGCATCCGAGCCTAGGTTTTTATGGTTTGATGTTTTGCACGAGTAGAACACAAGTGAGTTGTGGGCGATACAAGTCATACTACCTACCAGCATGTCATACTTTGGTTCAGCGGTATTGTGAGATGAAGCGGCCGGACCGACATTACGCGTGACGCTTACGCGAGACTGGTTTCACCGCTCTGAGCACTCGTTGCTTAAAGGTGATTGGCGGGTGTCTGTCTCTCACTTTAGTTGAACCGAGTGTGGCTACGCCCGGTCCTTGAGAAGGTTAAAACGGAGTCTATTTGACGAAGTATCGTTGTGGTTTTGATGCGTAGGTGAGACTGGTTCTTGCTTAAGCCCGTAGCAGCCACGTAAAATTTGCAACAACAAAGTAGAGGACGTCTAACTTGTTTTTGCAGGGCATGTTGTGATGTGATATGGTCAAGACGTGATGCTATATTTTATTGTATGAGATGATCATGTTTTGTAACCGGTTATCGGCAATCGGCTGGAGCCATATGGTTGTCGCTTATTGTATGCAATGCAATCGCCCTGTAATGCTTTACTTTATCACTAAGCGGTAGCGATAGTCGTAGAAGCATAAGTTTGGCGAGACGACAACGATGCTACGATGGAGATCAAGGTGTCGCGCCGGTGACGATGGTGATCATGGTGGTGCTGCTGAGATGGAGATCACGAAGCACAAGATGATGATGACCATATCATATCACTTATATTGATTTGCATGTGATGTTTATCCTTTATGCATCTTATCTTGCTTTGATTGACGGTAGCATTATAAGATGATCTCTCACTAAATTATCAAGAAGTGTTCTCCCCGAGTATGCACCGTTGCCAAAGTTCGTCGTGCCCGCACACCACGTGATGATCGGGTGTGATAAGCTCTCGTCCATCTACAACGGGTGCAAGCCAGTTTTGCACACGAGAATACTCGGGTTATACTTGACGAGCCTAGCATATGCAGATATGGCCTCGGAACACGGAGACCGAAAGGTCGAGCGTGAATCATATAGTAGATATGATCAACATAAGATGTTCACCATTGAAAACTACTCCATTTCACGTGATGATCGGTTATGGTTTAGTTGATTTGGATCACGTGATCACTTAAGATGACTAGAGGATGTCTATCTAAGTGGGAGTTCTTAAGTAATATGATTAATTGAACTTAAATTTATCATGAACTTAGTCCCGTAGTATTTTGCAAATTATGTTGTAAGATCAATAGCTCGCAAGTTGCTTTCATATGTTTGTTTTGATATGTACCTAGAGAAACTGTGTTGAAAGATGTTAGTAGCAATGATGCGGATAGGATCCGTGATCCGAGGTTTATCCTCATTGCTGCTCGTAAGAATTATGTCCTTGATGCACCGCTAGGTGACAAACCTATTGCAGAGCGTATGTAGACGTTATGAACGCTTGGCTAGCTCAATATGATGACTACTTGATAGTTTTGTGCACCATGCTTTATGGCTTAGAATCGGGACTTCAAAGATGTTTTGAACATCATGGACCATATGAGATGTTCCAGGAATTGAAGTTAATATTTCAAGCAAATACCCGAGTTGAGAGATATGAAGTCTCCAACAAGTTCTATAGCTAAAAGATGGAGGAGAATCGCTCAACTAGTGAGCATGTACTCAGATTGTCTGGGTACTACAATCGCTTGAATCAAGTGGGAGTTAATCTTCCGGATAAGATAGTGATTGACAGAATTCTCTAGTCACCATCACCAAGTTAGTAGAACTTCGTGATGAACTATAGTATGCAAGGGATGATGAAAATGATTCCCGAGTTTTTCATGATGATGAAATCGATGAAGGTAGAAATCAAGAAAGAGCATCAAGTGTTGATGGTTGACAAGATCACTAGTTTCAAGAAAAGGGCAAAGGGAAAGAAAGGGGAACTTCAAGTAGATTGACTAGCAAGTTGTCACTCCCACGAAGAAACCCAAAGCTGAACCAAAGCACGAAACTCAAGTGCTTACAATCGCAAAGGAAATGGTCACCGAAGCGAAACTGCCCTAAATATTTGGTGGATAAGAAGGATGGCAAAGTGAAAAAGGGTATATTTGATATACAGGTGTTTTATGTGTGCTTTACTAGTGTTTATAGCAACCCTCGGTATTTGGTACTGGTTCGGTTGCTAAGAGTAGTAACTCAAACGGAGTTGCGTAATAAGCGTAAACTAGTTAAGGGTGAAGTGACGATGTGTGTTGAAAGTAGTTTCAAGATTGATATGATCATCATCACACACTCCCTATACTTTCGGGATTAGTGTTGAAACTAAATAAATGTTATTTGGTGTTTACGTTGAGCATGAATATGATTTGATCGTGTTTATTGCAATACGGTTCTTCATTTAAGTAAGAGAATAAACTGTTGTTCTGTTTACATGAATAAAACCTTATATGGTTACACATCCAATGAAAATGGTTCATTGGATCTCGATCGTAGTGATACACATATTCATAATATTGAAACCAAAAATACAAAGTTAATAATGATAGTGCAACTTATTTGTGGCAATCGCTGCTTAGGTCATATTGGTGTAAAGCGCATGAAGAAACTCCATACTGATGGACTTTTGGAGTCACTTGATTATGAATCACTTGGCACTTGCGAACCGTGCCTCATGGGAAAGATGACTAAAACCCCGTTCTCCGGTACTATGGAGAGAGCAACAGATTTGTTGGAGATCATACATACAGATGTATGTGGTCCGATGAATGTTGAGGCTCGTGGCGGATATCGTTATTTTCTCACCTTCACAGATGACTTAAGCGAGATATGGGTATATCTACTTAATGAAACATAAGTCTGAAACATTTGAAAAGTTCAAAGAATTTCAGAGTGAAGTTGAAAATCATCGTAACAAGAAAATTAAGTTTCTGCGATCCGATCGTGGAGGTGAATATTTGAGTTACGAGTTTGGTCTACATTTGAAACAATGCGGAATAGTTTCAGCAACTCACGCCACCCGAACACCACAACAAATGGTGTGTCCGAACGTCATAATCGAACTTTACTAGATGTGGTACGATCTATGATGTCTCTTACTGATTTACCGCTATCGCTTTGGGGTTATGCTCTAGAGACGGCCGCATTCACAATAAATAGAACACCGTCGAAATCCGTTGAGACGACACCTTATGAACTGTGGTTTGGCAAGAAACCAAAGTTGTCGTTTCTTAAAGTTTGGGGATGCGATGCTTATGTGAAAAAGCTTCAACCCGATAAGCTCGAACCCAAATCGAGAAATGTGTCTTCATAGGATACCCAAAGGAGACAGTTGGGTACACCTTCTATCACAGATCTGAAGGCAAGACATTTGTTGCTAAGAATGGATCCTTTCTAGAGAAGGAGTTTCTCTCGAAAGAAGTGAGTGGGAGGAAAGTAGAACTTGATGAGGTAATTGTACCTTCTCCCTTACTTGAAAGTAGTTCATCGCAGAAACCAGTTTCTGAGACACCTACACCAAGTAGTGAGGAAGTTGATGATGTTGATCATGAAACTTCAGATCAAGTTACTACTGAACCACGTAGATCAACCAGAGTAAAGATCCGCACCAGAGTGGTACGGTAATCCTATTCTGGAAATCATGCTACTAGATCATGATGAACCTACGAACTATGAAGAAGCGATGGTGAGCCCAGATTCCGCAAAATGGCTTGAGGCCATGAAATCTGAGATGGGATCCATGTATGAAAACAAAGTATGGACTTTGGTTGACTTGCCCGAGGATAGGCAAGCAATAGAAAACAAGTGGATCTTCAAGAAGAAGACAGACGCTGACGGTAATGTTACTGTCTACAAAGCTTGACTTGTCGCAAAAAGGTTTTTGACAAGTTCAAGGTGTTGACTACAATGAGATTTTCTCAACTGTAGCGATGCTTAAGTCTGTCCAAATCATGTTAGCAATTGCCACAATTTATGAAATTTGGCAAATGGATGTAAAAACTGCATTCCTGAATGGGTTTCTGGAGGAAGAGTTGTATGTGATGCAACCAGAAGGTTTTATCGATCCAAAGGGAGCTAACAAAGTGTGCAAGCTCCAACGATCCATCTATGGACTGGTGCAAGCATCTCGGAGTTGGAATATACGCTTTGATAAGTTGATCAAAGCATATAGTTTATCTGAGACTTGCGGTGAAGCTGTATTTACAAGAAAGTGAGTGGGAGCACTACAAAGATTTCGATAAGTATATGTGAATGACATATTGTTGATCGGAAATAATGTAGAATTATTCGCAAAGCATAAAGGAGTGTTTAAAAGGAATTTTTCAAAGAAAGACCTCGGTGAAGCTGCTTACATATTGAGCATCAAGATCTATAGAGATAGATCAAGATGCTTGATAAGTTTTTCAATGAGTACATACCTTGACAAGATTTTGAAGTAGTTCAAAATGAAACAGTCAAAGAAAGAGTTCTTGCACGTGTTACAAGGTGTGAAATTGAGTAAGACTCAAAACCCGACCACGGCAGAAGATAGAAAGAGAATGAAAGTCATTCACTATGCCTTGGCCATAGTTTCTATAAAGTATGCCATGTCTGTGTACCGATCTATTGTATACCCTGCACCGAAGTTTCGCAGGAGTACAATAGTGATCTAGGAGTAGATCATCGACAGCGGTCAAAATTATCCTTAGTGGAATAAGGATATGTTTCTCGATTATGGAAGTGACAAAAGGTTAGTAAGTAAAGGGTTACGTCGATGCAAGTTTTGACACTAATCTGGATGACTCTAAGTCTCGATCTAGATACATATAGAAAGTGGGAGCAATTAGCTAGAGTAGCTTGCGAGCATTGTAGACATAGAAAAATTGCAAAATACATAACGGATCTGAATGTGAAAGACCCGTTGACTAAGACTCTCTCACAAGCAAAACATGATCACACCTTAGTACTCTTTGGGTGTTAATCACATAGCGATGTGAACTAGATTACTGAATCTAGTAAACCCTTTGGGTGTTGGTCACATGGCGATGTGAACTATGGGTGTTAATCACATGATGATGTGAACTATCGATGTTAATCACATGGTGATGTGATCTAGATTATTGACTCTAGTGCAAGTGGGAGACTGAAGGAAATATGCCCTAGAGGCAATAATAAAGTTATTATATATTTCCTCATTTCATGATAAATGTTTATTATTCATGCTAGAATTGTATTAACCGAAACATAATACATGTGTGAATACATAGACAAACAGAGTGTCACTAGTATGCCTCTACTAGACTAGCTTGTTAATCAAAGATGGTTATGTTTCCTAAACCATGAACAAGGAGTTGTTATTTGATTAACAAGGTCACATCATTAGTTGAATGATCGATTGACATGACCCATTCCGTTAGCTTAGCACCCGATCGTTTAGTATGTTGCTATTGCTTTCTTCATGACTTATACATGTTCCTATGACTATGAGATTATGCAACTCCGTTTGCGGAGGAACACTTTGGTACTACCAAACGTCACAACGTAATCGGGTGATTATAAAGGAGTACTACAGTGTCTCCAAAGGCGATGTTGGGTTGGCGATTTCGAGATTAGGATTTGTCACTCCGATTGTCGGAGAGGTATCTCTGGGCCCTCTCGGTAATGCACATCACTTAAGCCTTGCAAGCATTACAACTAATGAGTTAGTTGTGAGATGATGTATTACGGACGAGTAAAGAGACTTGCGTAACGAGATTGAACTAGGTATTGGATACCGACGATCGAATCTCGGCAAGTAACATACCGATGACAAAGGGAACAACGTATGTTGTTATGCGGTTTGACCGATAAAGATCTTCGTAGAATATGTAGGAGCCAATATGGGCATCCAGGTCCCGCTATTGGTTATTGACCAAGAATAGTTCTAGGTCATGTCTACATAGTTCTCGAACCCGTAGGGTCCGCACGCAAGGTTTCGATGATGCTTATATTATGAGTTTATGAGTTTTGATGTACCGAAGGAGTTCGGAGTCCCAGATGAGATCGGGGACATGATGAGGAGTCTCGAAATGGTCGAGACATAAAGATTGATATATTGGAAGCCTATATTTGGAGTTCGGAATGGTTCCGGGTGAAAACGGGAATTTACCGGAGTACCGGGAGGTTACCGGAACCCCCCGGGAACTAAATGGGCCTTAGTGGGCCTCGAGGGAGAAGAGGAGGGGCCGGCCAGGGGTGACCGCGCACCCTCTCCCCCCCCAGTCCGAATAGGACAAGGAGGGGGGGGCGGCGCCCCCCTTTCCTCTTCCCCCTCCCCCAATCCTACTCCAACTAGGAAAGGGGGGGGAGTCCTACTCCCGGTGGGAGTAGGACTCCTCTCCCAGCGCCTCCTCTAGGCCGGCCGCACCTCCCCTCCCTCCTTTATATACGGGCCAAGGGGCACCCTAGAACACACAAGTTTGATCTACGGATCGTTCCTTAGCCGTGTCGGTGCCCCTCCACCATATTCCACCTCGGTCATACCGTCACGAAGCTTAGGCGAAGCCTGCGCCGTGAAACATCAAGATCGCCACCACGCCGCCGTCTTGACAGAACTCTCCTCGACACTCGGCTGGATCGGAGTACGAGGGACGCCATCGAGCTGTCGTGTGTTAAGAACTTCGGGCGCCGGAGTAACGGCGCCGGATCGGTCGGATCGCGAGGAGAACGTCGACTACTTCCTCTACGTTGTGATCGCTTCGCTTGGTCTACGAGGGTACGTAGACAACACTCTCCTCTCTCGTTGCTATACATCACCATGATCTTGCGTGTGCGTAGGAATTTTTTTTAAATTACTACGTTCCCCAACAGGAATTGTATACGGGATTACTTGAATCCTCGACATCGTGGTTCATTCGATGAGATCATCGTGGAACATGTGGGAGCCAACATGGGTATCCAGATCCCGCTGTTGGTTATTGGCCGGAGAGTCGTCTCGGTCATGTCTGCATGTCTCCCGAACCCGTAGGGTCTACACACTTAAGGTTGGGTGACGCTAGGGTTGTAGAGATGCTAGTATGCGGTAACCCGAAAGTTGTTTGGAGTCCCGGATGAGATCCCGGACGTCACGAGGAGTTCCATAATGGTCCGGAGGTGAAGAATTATATATGGGAAGTCCAGTTTCGGCCATCGGGAAAGTTTCGGGGGTCACCGGTATTGTACCGGGACCACCGGAAGGGTCCTGGGGGGTCCACCGGGTGGGGCCACCTATCCCGGAGGGCCCCATGGGCTGAAGTGGGAGGGGAACCAGCCCCTGGTGGGCTGGTGCGCCCCGCTTGGGCCCCCCTGCGCCTCGGGTTGGAAACCCTAGGGGTGGGGGGCAACCCACTTGGCTTGGGGGCAAGCCACCCCCTTGGCCGCTGCCCCCCTTGAGATCCCATCTCAAGGGGCCGACCCCCCCTTGGCCCTATATAAAGAGGGGGGAGGGAGGGCAGCCGCACCCAAGTCCCTGGTGCCTCCCTCTCCCTTTGCAACACCTCTCCCTCTCGTAGAGCTTGGCAAAGCCCTGCCGAGATCGCCGCTGCTTCCACCACCACACCGTCATGCTGCTGGATCTCCATCAACCTCTCCCTCCCCCTTGCTGGATCAAGAAGGAGGAGACGTCTTCCCCAACCGTACGTGTGTTGAACACGGAGGTGCCGTCCGTTCGGCACTAGGATTATCGGTGTTTTGGATGACGACGAGTACGACTCCCTCAACCCCGTTCTCTTGAACGCTTCCGCGCGATCTACAAGGGTATGTAGATGCACTCCTCTATTTCGTTGCTAGATGACTCCATAGATTGATCTTGGTGAAGCGTAGAAAAATTGTATTTTCTACAAATATATATATATATACACACACACACACACACACACACACACATACATACATACATACATACATACATACATATATATATATATATATATATATATATATATATATATATATATATATATATATATATATATATATATATATATATATATATATATATATATATATATAGTTGTTGCAGTTGCTAGGTCTATGCAAATAACGAGAAAATCATGAGGTTTCTAGATATTTGAATATTACTCTCTCCATTCCTAAATATTGGCTTTTTAGATATTTCAGTACGGACTCCCTCCATACTTTTTTAGATGTTTCCCAATCCGTATGTACTCCCTCCATTCCTAAACATTTATATATGTACTCAATATGAAGCAAAATGGGTGAACCTACACTATAAAATATATATGTCTACATACATCCGTATGTAGTCCGTGTTGAAATATCCAAAAAGCCTTATCTCTACTCTTATAAAAAACCGAGTTGGTGATGATGGTGTGCCTGCCATCCTTCAATATAGATCGTCCAATCTATATCCGACGGATAGAAAGCAAACTATGGCAATTTTGCAAAAAGATACCCGCACCTCTCTCCACATTTGCATATAAGGTCTTCCCTCGTTCATCCTTATCTCATATAACCTCATTGTTGAGCAATTAAAAAGGAAGCCTCTGAAACAATCTGGCATGGTGGCCGCTGACGGCATTGTTCATCCCCATGCCTCCGCGCAGTCCGACCACCTACCACCACCACGCTCCACTCCTCCTCACCTTATCTCTCCTCTTTCTCGTCTCCCCCACTCCGCTCAGTCTGAGCTGTTGGGACATGGACGACGCCATCTACGTGCTTGCGGAGGTTAGTGTCGGGGAGGATCTGCATCAGCAGTGTACGTGCTGAGTTAAGTAAACCTGCAGATGTTGTTAGTTTTTACACATAAGATTACTCCATCATGGGTCAATCACAACAGATTTTTTGTAAAATAAATGCATCTTGGTGTTCCGTGCAATGCATGGGCATCTTGGAAGTATTTAAAAATGGAGGGAGTACATTACAGACAAATGAATCTTTGTGAGGCTTCATTTTTTCATGAGGGCCGATCTTTATAAAAAAAACGATTGGGAAACAAGGAGTCCGTGTTAAAATCTCTAAAAAAACTTACATTTAAGAATGAAGGGAGTACATTACAGAAAATGAATCTTTGTGAGGCTTCATTTTCCCATGAGGGCCGATCTTTATAAGAAAAAATGATTGAGAAACAAGGAGGGTGGAATCTGTGTTTTGCTATAAAGACGAAACCGTGCTCAGTTGGGGAAAGAAACAGATTAGCCTTTGCGTTGCACGCTAAAGATAGGTATGCCTAGTCATTCCAGAGAGATAATGTTTTTTTGGAAAAGGGGTAAAACCTCGGCCTCTGCATCAGAAAAATTGAATTCGGCCATTCCAGAGAGATAATGTAAGATCATCAATTCGTATTTTCAGAAAGGGTCTGTCTAGAACACATCTAGATGTGACATATTATGTTTGTGGTCTTTTTTTCTTGTCCTAATTATTTTTTATTTCTTGTTGCTGCAATATATATTTGCGGGAGCTTAGACGTGACATCCTTAAAATACATCTAGATATGAATTTTTTTTGCATGATAATACGTGTCTCATTTATATCATAAGGATCATTGTACAACCCATGTACATACCGACCTGACAAAACTGAAAAGATAGCGAGCGCTAGCCTTTGCACACGGAACACCAGCCAAGAAGTAAAATTATAAACAAGATCAAAGAATCCTCCGGCTTGACACCAACGCCAAATCACCGCCTCTGCACCACCATAGCAGCCACCAAAGGAGAAAATGGCGGATCACCTCCACACCCGAAGCTCGACGCGGCTCCATCGCCGATATGCGACTGCGGACCTCCAAGGTGGCTCGCCAATAAAGACGAAGCCATTGACGTTGAACGAATCAGACCGGGGCAACACCCCGGACACGCCATGAAACTCCAGATCCGGCACCCCCGCGCAACTAAGACGTTGGAGGAGGAAACCATACCTGCTTGCCACGAACCACGAACCCAGATCCACCATCTTCCAGATGTCGTCGATGCAGACCACAATCTGCATCCGCTCCTGGACTACCTCCCAAGCTCCACGACGGCGCTGGAGCAAACGCCGGCGCAACGGCGGAGCCCGAGGACACAGGTCCACCACGAGGATGCCGCCGCCGCCGCACCATCCTTGCTTGAATAGTCTGGTTTCCAAATCCACCCCAAAAGCGGATCGCCTCGTTGGGGAAGGATCTGAAGATTTATTAGTTGGGGCCGCCATCCCCACCGCCGAAGCCATGACGATGAACAACCCAAAATCCTAAGAACCTAATGCCTAAAACAATCCAGACGCGTGGATCCGGCGACCACTACCGACGCACCGAGGTCGTCGGCGAGAAAAGCCCGGAGGACGGCGGCGGAGGAAGACGCCTTGGCAGGGGCAGGAGGCGAGATCGCCTTTCTTTCTTCCCCTGGAAGAAAGAAAGCGGTCACGGTTGTCGATTTGATGGTGTATATAAGTACTATCTAGATATGAATTAGACAAACTGTTTCAGAAAAGGTACCCTTTTATACAGTAGTTGACATGCATACCGGGGCCAGCGGGGCAAACGGTATCTATCGACCCGCTGCGTTCTGTCATGGCAACCCGTCGTTATTATATGCCGGGAGTCGTAACATCCAGCCTGCAGAAAAGTAGTAAGTCGTACGGCGTTTGCGTGTGTGCGTTGTGTGCTGGGATTAGTAAAGTGACTGTTTTGGCCCGTGCTTAACGACGGGAGGCTAGGAAGGTCACGTACGCTCGCTGCGCGCGCGTATGCCTCCGGACTCCAGACTCCAGAGCACGTTCCTGCTAGGCTGGTCGTCGCTGGTCTTTGACGACCAGGAGACGGGCCGGGCCTGCGTGACGACGCGGTGGACTGGTGGTGATTATACCCGAGAGCAACTAGTAGCAGCGGCGATTTGCAGGGATGGCTCATCGTTAATTGTGTATGCTGGCTACACCGAACCATCGCTTTTAGAAGCCCTTGCAGGCCGGGAGGCAATGGCTCTAGCGGAAGACTTGGGAGCAGTCAGGATTCACATTGCATCTGATTGTGAAGGAGTGGTGAAGGACTTACATCAAGTGTCCCGTGGTCTTCATGGAGCTATTATTCAGGAAGTTAATGCTAGGAAGGAAGCTTTCATTTCATGTAATTTTATCCATGAATGTACAAACTCAAAGCTCATAATCTCACCAAATTGGGTTGTAATCTAGGTTTAGGGAGACATGTTTGGCTGGGTGTCCCCATGACCACAACCTTGTACCGATGAACATTATCGAGAATAAATATAAGCAGGCGAGATTTCTCAAAAAGACACACAAAAAAAAACTAGCTGTCGGTTACCCTTCGAAGGCTTCCTAGTGGGCGCTCTGGATTAGGGATGAAAATGATACTGATGATAAGTTTCGTTTCGAATCTGCATCCGTATCCGTTTTTAAGGATATGGTATGTACCTGCATGAATACACTGGATATGGATGTAGATACGGATTTTGGTCAACGGATATGCGATGGGTATGGTATCAGTAATATATATTACCGGCGATGCGGATTACACGGTGTTTTTGTGGATTATCCGAATATGGTCATCTAATTAATTTGGCCCATTCAACATGCTCAAATACCCAATTAAACTATCAATGAGAATCGTTACATATAAATAGAATAAAGCCGAAGAAAACAGGACACAGATTTTTGGCTCTGGGGAGCATATGCTCTTTAATGAACAGTTAATCAAAAATAAATAGTAAACAAAATATAAAAATGCTGACACTTTTTGTGGATGTTCATATTAGTGTAGCAAGTGTGCTTGACAATTTTCATGCCATATGGGATAGCAATGCTTCGTCGGTGAAAAAAAAATTAAGTGTAACATTTGGAGGTAACATTTGGCGTTCGATTTGTTTTTTTGTTTTTGTTTTTGCACATGTCAAAATGCTTAAGTTTTCCCCTGAAAGTTTGCATGTACTATTTAGGTGTGACAATGAACACATCTATTTTTTTCAAAAAGAAAACAGTTTGCAAAATTCATTTTTGGCACGCAGGAGCATGAGGTCCCTAGAGCCAAAATGAATTTCCGAAGAAAATAAGGAAACACAAGAAAGAAACAAAACAAAGAGAAAAAACAAAAGGCCAATGGGTAAACTAAGAAAACCAAAGCAAAATGAAGAAAAGACAGAATAATCGACGAAAAACAAATAAAATGAAAGGAATAACAAAAGAAAATGAAAAAATGTAGTAAACCGGACCTACAACGACCACTACGAGCCGAGCGAACCAACGCACGCTAAAATGGGTCGGCCTGCTACTGCCACCCATCGGCGATTTATTTTAGAAATCAGTACGGGCAACATATAGCCATGTTGGTTGGCTGTTGCCGGCCTACCGTGCACCTGTGTGCCTCCGACTCGCGAACAAGTAGACGGGCAACCCTTTTGTAGTGTAATATTTGGCGTAACATTTGGCATTTGAGTTGTTCTTTTTTTCACATGTCAAAATGCTTAAGTTTCCCCTCTGAAAATTTACATGTATCATTTAGGTGTGACAATGAACACATCTATTTTTTAAAAAATAATTTAACATTTGCAAAATCCTTTTTTGGCACCAGCAGCCAATCGCTAGAGCCAAAATGGATTTCCAAAGAAAACAAAGAAACACAAGAGAGAAACAAAAGAGAAACAAAAGAGAAACAAACAAAGGAAAAAAAACAAAAAACCAATGTGTAAACTAGGAAAACCAAAGCAAAATGAAGAAAAATACAGAATAACCGATGAAAAATAAATAAAACAAAAGAAATAAAAAAATAAAAATAAAAATAAAAATGTAGTAAACCGGACCTACAGCGACCGTACGCATGCTAAAATGGGTCGGCCTGCTACTGTCACCCATAGGTGATTCCTTTTAGGGATCAGTACGGGCGACATATAGCCTTAGCGATTGGCTGCTGCCAGCCTGCCACGTGTGCGTGCCCTAGGCCTTGCTTCACTGGCTCCGACTCGCGAACAAGTAGACGAGCAACCCTTTCAAAATCAAAAAAGAAAAAAAATGTTTGAGTAAGCTCGCAGATTTGGCCAGCCCATTTGCGCTTCCCTTTAGGCGCCACCTCCATATTTGGACGCATGCAGGCGTCACAGAGCATGAATGCTATGTCTCGCTAGCAAGACTAGCATCCGTCTCGGCTGAAGCTTTCCTGCAGCGCGCACCCGTATGTGCTTGCCCAATAGCGTGTTATTCGTTCATTCGTTCATTGGTCTGTTCGCTGATGTGTTCGTTTGTTTTTTTGTTTTGTTTTCTTATTTCTTCTCCAGTTTCTTTGGGGTTTTGTCGTTATACTTCGTTTTTTTTGTGTGTTTCCTTTCTTTCGCTTTGTTTCTTTCATGGTTTCCCTTGGTTTTCTGTCATTTTCCTTCTATTTTTGTTGTTGTTTGTTTCTCTCTTTGCTTTCTAGCTTCTTTTGGTTTCTGTTTTCTTTGGTTTCCTTTTCAATTTTTACTTATTTTTTGTTTCCTTTGTTTCTTTCTTCATTTTTTTTCCTTTTTTCCTTTGTTTCTTTTGGTTTTCATTCTACATTTTTTGTATACTTCAAGAACATTTTACTAATACAAGTTTAACCTTGTTTTATTACATGGTCAACATTTTCTCTACAAACATTTTCAACTGCTTGGTTAACATTTTCCAAATACAACATTAGTAGTTTTTTCATACATGGTCAACACTTTTTTCACATTTTAATATTTTCGAATGCTTGATTAACATTTTTAATAAAATATTAACATTCTTTAGTACATGGTCAACATTTTTTCTATACACATTCAATTTTTTTAAATGTTGATTAACCATTTATTCAAATGCAAGATTAATATTCTTTAGTACATAGTACATGGTCAACATTTTCTATATACATGTTTAACTATTTAAAATGTTTTATTAACATCTTTCAAATAATTTTTAAACATTTTTTAATACTGCTTTAACACATTTTAAATATATGGTCTATTTTTTTCATACAGATTGTATTTTATTTTATTCGCATACATGAGATGCATTTTCTCTATACACATTTTCAAATGCTTGGTTAACATTTTTTAATAGCTAAAAAAAGTTAACATTTTTTAAATGTTTTTTATGTAAAGTATTTTTTGTAATATATTATTTAGAATATTTGGAAGTGTAAACAAAAGTTAAAAATAAAGCAAAAAAAAGAAAAAAAAACTGGAAAAAAAGTTGACCCCCCCCCCTCCTTTGTGGGGCAGGGCACCTCCTTTTTTTTTCCCTTTTTTTTTTGCTTTTTTCCCTGTTTTCATGTTTTTTGACTTAAAAAAATCTGAATTTGAAAAAATGTTTGTTTGACCGCACCCCCACCCCCTATAACTTGTATTCCCCTAAACATTATGTGATAAAGCTAGTTGACTGATACCCCGCAAAAAATAGCTAGTTGACTGATTAAAAAAACAAAATTGTGCATGTGGTAAACTTTTCAGACTATTTTTTGTTGGCAAGGCAGAAAAAAATGTTTTCAACTGGGTGCAAATCAAGGTTAATTGTGATTTTTTTTTCTGAACATCAGTACATCACCGTAGGCGTCTCGTAGTCGACTCCCCCACTGAACCCTGGTGGGCTAGGGATATCACTGTCCACCTAACCATCCAACCACAGGTTAGTTCGCATTAATTGTGACTTTTCATTCAACAATTTGCTTCTTTGACCCATACTATTAGATTTGGATGCAACAAAGTTGACACGATACTTCTTTTGACCGCACGGGCACCATGTTCCTTTTTGCGTCAGGCCTGTCTGTTGTGCCAGCAGCAGGTGTGAGGCAGAGACCGTCACGGTAAATTCCGCAAGTGGCGCTCCGCGTCGTCATCAAAGGAAAAACAATCAAAAGTGAAGATGAAATGGTAGCGATAAAATATGTCTGAACATGTGTGTTTCCAAATTTCAAGGGCCCACGACAATGATCAAAGTAACTGTACCCTTTGAAAATGGCAGCCATGGGACGAGATTCCTGGGTACCTTCAAGGCGCTCCAAACCTCTTTGCCGGCAAATGCACGAGAGGTCACATGGAGTCTCCGTGCTCAGGGCCAATCGCCCATTGTGCAAGTAATTGAGCCACAGTTCTCTTGGATCATTCTTCTATTATTGGCTCCTAAACTGTAATTCCAACTGAAGTTAGATACAGTCCATTGCGAACAGAAATCTTGATAACATGTGTGATGTTCTTGAATGACAGCTGCAATATTATCACTTTTTATGTGGAATATTCTACTGTAAGTAATACAGACCAACAAAAAGTTACAGGCACCACAAAACTAGATATTTTTCGAAGAAAAGACAGCCTTTCATTGATGAAGGTAGAAGCGAATCAAAAGGAACAGAAACATTTGAAGCGCAAATCTGTGGTGATAAGCAAAACTTACTTTTCCCCATTTATCTAAAGATGAAATGCATGACACTCACAGGGGTTAGACTTCTAGCAAAAGCAGACCGAATCCTCCACACCACATTCCAGTTGGACCAAAGACAGCTTCGGTAATACAAACAAAGGCAAGAGTAAAATGGGTTGGGGTCATCCCACATTCCAGTAGAAGCAAGAAAACATACCCCCACCATGTTTCCATTGGATTTCCCAAATTCAATTCTGGAGTCAGAGCATCAAATCCAGCTCGATGCATAGTTTAAGTACACCGAGTAGTTGGCAAGCACCGATCACAATTAAATCTTCGGGACCGGAGAGTATTCCATTCCGTGCGGAAAGAAGCCTGTCCAAAACACAGTGAGGCTATTAATGCGACGGCATTACGCAAAGCTCCAGTGCTCCCTACCATCTACCAACATGAGGCAGCTAGCCAGAAACTCAGATGAAGAATTGGGTTAAAACAGGCTCTAAAATACTCACAGTGGGAACTTGGCCATGCTAAACTTCAGAGATGGCGAGCACATCACCGTCATGCCTGGCTAGCTGGACGAATCGAAGCCATTAATTCATAGCCAACTACTAACAGTGTGATGAACATACACAGGTCCATGCATGCAATGGAATCAACGCAACTGTCGAGTGCCACTCTCGTGTATAAATAGGCATCCAGAGACCCTTCAGTTCATCAACTCAAGCATCTCCACCAGTTCAATTCAGTTGCTTGTTCTGTCTTGCCTGCACACACTGAGAGCAAGATGGGTGGCAAGGTTCTTCTGATCAGTGCTGTCTTGGTGGGGCTCGTTTCACTGAGCTCCTGCAGGAGCCTGGGAGAGTTGCATGAGCAGAAGACCCACTGTATGTTTTAACCCCATCCCTTCTGTGTAGCACTGTATTTATTAGTACTTCATAGAGTAGCACTACACTGCATCTATTACAGCGATCCGTCGATAAGCAGATCACTGCATACTGCATCTACCTAGCTAATGCAAATATGAAATGAATTTGTACTGAACATAAACAGCATCCTTTGTAGAAAATAAGGACTGAGAAGAATGCAAAGCAACTTCATGCTATCTAGATTTCACGGTACTGATAGCTGCAATTCTGTATACCTTACCAGATGGGGGCTCACCAACTCCTACGCATGGGTCAGGAGGAGGCTACAACCCGACACCGACACCAACTTACGGCACTACACCAACACCAACTTACGGCACTACACCTACGCCATCTTACGGCACTACACCGACGCCATCTTATGGCACTACACCGACGCCATCTTACGGCACTACACCGAGCACCCCAAGTACACCTTCCCATGATGTCCCTGCAAGTCCAAAGAAGCATGGATTCATTGGATCCTGCGAGTAAGAGCTACAATTAGTAGATATCAGAAGTATCAAACATCACAAAGCAAAGGTTCTTAAATGGTTTTCTTTTGCTTAAAATGCAGCTACTGGAAGAATCACCCAGATGCTATAGTTGCAGCTATTGGGTCCCTTGGCAACATCGGCAAGACATTTGGTGCTGCATGCAGTATGATAGGTGGCAAGAAGCTAGGAAATATGCATGATGCACTCTCAAACACTAGAACTGATGGTATTGGCGCCCTGATACGTGAGGGGGCAGCTGCATACCTCAACTCCATTGTGAACAAGAAGTTCCCATTTACCACCCAGCAGGTGAAAGACTGCATCGTCGTGGCCGTGACCTCTGATGGTGCTGCTTCTGCCCAAGCTGGGGTCTTCAAGAAGGCAAATGAATTCCACTACTAGTTCTAGTCATCGGTGTTTCTTGGCTAAATTTCTTCCTCCCGCGCATTTTTCTTGATTGATGCTATCTTGTGGCTTGATATATTTCTTGTATTTTTGTTGTTTTATCATGTAATATCACTATCTATGACATTTTGAGTGCAATAAATCCATCCTTTTCCATTGCTTGATATCAATGTTATTATGTTGGATTAGTAACACATAGAAAAAACGTACTCCGAACACTACAAAAGAGCAATAATAAATCAAACACCAGACTAGTGCTACTCAATTTACAACATAAGAAGTTTATAAATGTCAGCTGTTTAGAGCAGTTTGGTTGTATACTCTAAATATCACCACACCAACTTGTGGCCTTGTGGCAAAGTGTGGCAAGCAAACACTTCATGTTGCTAACAAACTGTTCGCCACACCATAGGCAAGTTTTGGCAAAACATTGGGTCTACGACAGGCGTGCTACATAGCAAGAAACTATGGCATAACAAAACTGCAATGGAATGGCCAAACTTGCCTAGCAAAGGTTTGGCAAATTGACAAAGCAGTCTAGCAAATGCCACAAAGTTAGTTATTCTTCGATTGCATAGTTAAAGGACCTATGAACCTTGTTCTTGAATCCCAGAAAATCCTGTAACAAAACCATCTTTTCCCCTGATATCCTAAATTTCATAGTTCAACCTTTGAATCTTACTGTTGAACCCCAAAAATCCTATGACGAAAGCACATGTTGCCAATGGTCAGAGAAACAAGTGTAATCATTCAGAAATTTGGATAACTCATCAAACAACTAGTCGGTACAATGAAACTTCACACTGTTCACATAAAACAAGGGATTGGTGTTTGATACCACATAAACCCAAGAACTTCCAAGATGAGTTGAAGCTTTCCCTTCAGTACTTCTCCAAAAGAGTCAATCTGGATGTGAAATGAAAGCTAAAGTGTTAATTTACTCTACAAGAAAATTTATTCAAACCTCACTTGAAGTCAGTCAACATTTTGGTGTTTTTTCATTAATTATGACTTATGAGATCTAGTTCTGCATTGGATGTGCTATATGCATCATGCCTGATTCAGAATTGTTAAATTCCAAGCATAATCAAGTAAGAATATTGTCGAATCAGCAACGTCATGTTAATCACAGTTGAGAACTACTATTTCTGATAAAATTACCTCCTGGAGGAAAAACTTCAGCCCTGCTTATTCTTCTTCACAGGATTTAACCTGTTGATTCTAAACATAGAACATGTACTATGTCAGTAACTCAGCAGTACCATGGCCGTTTTAATGGGAAAAGAAGTTAATCTGCATCTGTCGAAATTGCTGGCAAACACTAAAATGAATATGAATGTTAACAAAAAAAACACCATTGCATCACTAATCATCCTCACAGTGGGATATTTTTCTAATTGACACATTTTCAGTGTTACAAAGCCGATTTCCCTGCAAAAGAGTAGCCCTCGTTTTAAAAAGATGGATGATCAGTTTCTCTTCTTTCACTAAAGCACCTTTCAATGCAAACACTAAAACAACTGTAGGGGCAAAGACTACCTAAGAGGACTTGCTCTCGAATAGCTCAATCCACATCCTCTATCCCCATCCCAGTACACATGGAATCGTGCATAGGGACAAATATGTAATAATAAATATGAGAAAAGGTGTGCAAAAATGAATTGGGAACAAAATCAAGAGCTTCTGGAAGAAACAAAGATCATTACTTGGGTAAAGGTAAGGTTGGGTGAGAGGTAATTAATAATATCTGAATGTCCAGTTAAATGGACGAATTTAGTAATAGCATTCTTTTTTGTTGTTTATTGCTGTAGATGCACATAGCTACTGACAAGTGATTTTAAACATTTTTTTGCAGATGTCGGTGCTCAACTGCTGACTGATTGTTTATCAATGAATCGACATTATCCACCTACATACAGGATAACACTGCAAGTAACAGAGTAATAACTAGATATAAAAGAAAAAAACGGCAATGATCATTTCTCCGGATGCACTACTTTTTAGTTTGAACACCAAATAGTCGTAACAAAATTGACTATCAATTTTTCTAGTGACTGACTAATAGGTCTGCGTTAATCATTTCAGCATTAGCATGAATATTACAGCAACAGAGATTAATACATACATCTTGGTCCGGCGGTTTTAGTTATATTCTTACAAAAGAAAATGTTATCCTACTCAACACAAAAGAGATATACTGTCAGTTAGTCAGAACCGAACACTATGACAAGATATCCAAGTGGAGTCGGAAAAATGTGGCTGCACAAAAAAGGACTTGCTCAGAGAGGATAAATTTATCAAAAGTTATACTATCGTTTTCTACAGTATTAACACATTTCTGTTGGATGAGTTACAACAGTAACAACAACGAGGGCAGTTCACCCATTTGCTTGTGACACCAATAAGGCAGCAACCACAATGGCAAAGGAAAACATGACCCTGTGAGAAACCGTATTCCATAAGGCTATGTTAAACTACAAGCTTTGAGGATAAACCTTACAGGATATACTGCTTTCTTTCCACCTCCCATGAATCATAATGGTGCATCCTCTCAAAATCAGCAACTGAACTCGACATCAGGCCATCTAGAAATGATGTGCCTTCAAATCTTGTGATGCATGTGGGAATCGAACCATTTGAAGATCTCTTCATTCTCCAGGCTGGTAAATTCATGGTATGCATATGCAATATTCAACTCCTCCGTGACATGCCTCTCCAGCGGGAACCCCTCCGGCAAGATCTTGGCTTCCTCCGCCGCCTCCTTCCACGGTGTTCTCCTCCCATCGTTCTTCAGAAAACCCTTCTCATCCAAGAACGACTTCTGACGAAGCACGCCCACAAGGCCATCGGCGACGGCCGGAGTCAACCCCGGGATCCTCGCCGCCAAGAACTCGGCACTCACGGCAAAGGCATCGCACTGGATCTCCCGCACATCAACGTGCTTTGACTTGAGCTTGTCTATGCTTGCCGCCACCATCTGCGCCCTGTCGGCGTCCTTGGGCATGTGCACGAACAGCGCCGGCGGGTAGCCGGGCGGGACTTCCTCCATGGCGGCAAACACGCCTTCGGCGATCATGATGGCCACGCTGCTGAACCTGACCCTCGCCGCCAGCGCGGAGACGAAGTACCCGCCCGAGGACGCGCCGATGCCGACGAGCGGGAGGCCGCCGAGCTCGGGGTGCTGCTCCTTGACCCACCATTTAATGATGGAATCGACGGCGGCGAGCTCACTGCCGTCGCCGGATGCGGCGTCGAGGGACCAGCACTCGGCGCGGCTGGACACGGCGAGGACGGCGTAGCCGCGGCGGAGCGCCTCGCGCGTGAACCGGCGCTCCTCGGGGAGCCCCGCACAGCGCGGGCAGCCGGGGGAGGCGTCGAAGAAGTCGGTGGCGCGGATGGTGCATCCGGGGGCGACGAACACGGCGGCGCGCGGCGGGCCCGGCGGCAGCTGCCACAGCACCTCGTTGCTGCTCCTGCGCACGACCCGCGGGTCGAGGCGGATGGCGGGGGTCAGCGGCGGGACGGCGGGAGCGCGCGGGAGGAGGAGGGCGGTGGCGAGGAGGATCAGCGCGCAGGAGGCGATCAGGACGACGGGCCTGCGCGGCCGCGGGAGGGGGTTGTCCATCCTCCGCGTTAATGGAGATTTGAGACGGTTTGGGGCTTCTCGTTAATGGAGAAAGTGACTGAGAGTTGACTTGCGTTGGACAAAGGGGAACGCAAACTCTGAACAACGCTGGGAGGAAGAAACGTCCGTTGGGCTGGGTGTAGAAGAGGCCCATGTGGAAAGGTGGCCAGGCGTCTTAGCCTGGCCCGGAACGACGAGTTTTTTTTAAGAGTATGCCAACAGCGTACCTCAATTCTATAGAAGGCAGCATAAATCTAAATCTATATCTATATCTATATCTATATCTATATCTATATCTATACCTACTATTAAAGGGAATAGGTATTCTTGGTTTGGTTTAGTCCTTTTTGTTTGGTTTACATACGCTAAGCAATCTGGCCCAGGTACTTGTATGTTGACGGGCCTTTTATGGGCTTTCATAGAGATCGCGAGAAATAATTGGGTCAAAATAAATCAACATTGTGGGGATTCTAAAAAAACTCAACATTGTGGGAATTGAACACAGAACCTCCTATGTAGCTCTCGACATAACAACCAACGACCTATGCACCTTCACATTTATTACTCCCAACTCGCTCTAAATATACGAGTGACAATCATCATATTCAGGACGAGCTAATTAAGCGAATGAGCTAATAAAAGAAGATATGGGTTTAAATAGAATATTTAAACGGATGTGACTAATTAAAGAAAGGATTATGGGTAAACCGGGGGAATAACTAAAAGAAAGATTAATGTATTTTTTATGTTCATTTTGTAGAAGGATGATGTGTTGCAGCATATTCTCTAAATCCGGTGTGGGACATTATGCTTGCACAAAACATTAATTTTTCCCGTTGCAACGCACGGGGATATGTGCTATAGTACAAGGAAGAACGACGAGTTCCAACAACAGTTTCTCTTTCCTCGCCGACGACGCTCAGTCGCTGGGGCTCGTCGGATGTGAATTTTCCGCCGGTCCCCATCGCCACACGCCCTCACCAATGAGATCTCCTTTGTCCGTTTCGTAGCCCTCCATGCCGGCGAAGGCTTGGGCAGCCTCGGCTCTGTCACCAATCTGAACATCCTATGATAGCACCCAATTACTCCCCCAATTCCCTCTCATAGCGTGTGCTTTTGTAGTTCGAACTACTGTTACTAATGCTTGATGTGTCCGCGGTACTCATGGTGGCTCATGTGTCTTTCCTAATATCAAGACACCTAAAGTGTATTCTAGATCTGAATATCGAGGAAAACAACAGTCAGTATAATGGATAGCCAATTGGATATAGAACGGCTAGTAAATAATAAAATTATATTAAAAATCATACTAGTCTTCTTCCTCCTCAGACTGTATGTTGCCTATTGAAAATTGCCCTGAACCAACAACAAAGAAAAGTGATACCTGTGAGCGCCCTCGCCATACCAGGCTTTGAAGGCCGCAATAGCAACTCTCCGCTTGAGTCAAGATCTAAAAATAGTTGAAGCAACATCGGCTGGAGCATCACCCCGCGTAAAGCAGGCTTGCAATCCATCACCACAGCACAAAGGGTTGGAGAAACCGGGTCAAGCCATAGAAGAACACAAAAGAAGGTGTCGTAGTCGCCACACCAATAGCCAGCTAAAAACTCTCCTTGAAATATACACAAACTGCCAAGATCTAAAGGGAACCGACAAATTTGGTGACACAAACTCTCACAGACTCTTCGTCGGCGCCGGATCGGATGTCGTTGAAGTAGGGAGAGACTGGAGAGATCTTATTCCACCACACATCGTCGCCACCACCTTGTCGATGTCAATGGAGAATAAAAAACCTAAGAAAAAATGAGACGGACGGGTCCCCACTCCTCTTGCCGCCGACGAGGCCGTCGAGCGGGGAAGAGAAGGGGGACCGAGGTGGTGGTGGAAGCTATGGTGGCGGCTAGGGTTAGGAGGCGGCTGTGTTAAGGCGTTCATAGGTGTTTAATTCACCTTATGCTTATGGTGGCTCATGTGTTGGTAATACTAGAAGATAACCCATGCGTTGTCGCGGGATGGTTGGCTGAAAAGATGGACAATTAGATCAATTGAACAATTGTAAGTCCTAATTATGATGTGATGACTGATGGTTTGGCAGCCATGTATGATTTGTTGATGTGAAAGGTTGTATGCATGGAAAATAGTTAGTGAGATGATAGATTAATGATGTGGCGGACATGCATGATTTGTTGATGTGGAAGCGTTGCATGCTTAGGAAAAATAGTGTGTGGGTTGCAACTACTTAAAAACAGAAGATTTGTTAATTACATGAGGGATCTATGCACTTTTGACCTTCCCTTAGATAGATGTTTTCACATATGTAATCTCATCTGCTGCATCATGTGTTATTTGTTTACATGGTGTTGTTAGTATTGCACAAACGTGTAGGAAGGATTATACTACCAGACAAAATGTGTAGGGAAGATTCTCGCTAGTTTCTCAATTGTTCTAGACGTCAAGAGTAAATATAGCTATATAACAGAAAGAACTTCTTTATATTTGTTTGGAGAACACTTGCATTCAACTGATCATTTCCACACGAGCTTGTGCCCCCTTGCAACTCTGTTTGACCTAATTCCAAGCCCATAAATCTCCTAAAATCTAGAAACCATCAGAGCAAGATACGAAACAATTATTCTACTGCTACAAGTCTATGTTATTTCGCAATCCCATCTGGAGGCTCGTCGATACTCCGCCGGAGGGGTGGACAATCACGGAGGGCCTCTATGTCAACTTTGCTGCCTCTCCGATGATGTGTGAGAAGTTCCTCACAGGACCTACGGGTCCATAGCAGTAGCTCTCTCTCTCTCTCACTCTATCTATCTATCTATCTATCTATCTATCTATCTATCTACCTATCTATCTATCTATCTATCTATCTATCTATCTGATCTTCAATACAATGTTCTTTTTAGAGATCGATATGATGTAATCCTTTTATGCAGTGTGTTTGTTGGGATCCGATGAATTGTGGGTTTATATTCAGATTATTCATTGAAAGTAATTGAGTTATTTCTGAACTTTATTATGTGTGATTATTATAGCTATGTAATACTTTTCGATCTATAAGTTATCTTTGGTCAAGTTGATGATTAGATCTTCAGTGGAAGTGTTGCATAGCAGTAGATTCAATCTTGCGGTGTCCTCACCTCGTGACAAAATGGATAGCGAGACATGTATTTGTATTGTTGGTACTAAGGATAACACGATGGGGTTCGATCATATTAGTTGATCTTATTTTGTATACATCATGTCATCGTACTTAAAGCGTTACGCTGTTTGTTGTGAACTTAGTACGTAGAGAGGCAAGCATAGAGGCTCTCTCGAAGTGGAGTAATAGTAGTAGATGCAGAATCTTTCCGCTCTACTTGTCACAAACGTAATGTCTTTGTACTGATCATGACATGAATAACATTATAACTATGTGATATTCTATCAATTGCCCAACAGTAATTTATTCATCCATCGTTTGCTACGTTCTTCAGAGAAATGCCTCTAGTGATGCTATGCCCCTGGGTCCATTTAAATCATATTACTAAAATCCTAAATACCATGCTTTAATTTATTTATTTTTATTTTTATTTACAATTTATATATCTCCTATTATCAGATTTGATCCTTGCAATTAACGAGTCCAAGGGGATTTGAAAGTGCTAGTTATCGACTAGAGGGGGGGTGACTAGGCGATTTTTATGAAAGTCTTCAAAACACAAGGTCTAAGACAAACTGTAAATCTGAACCTATATGATGTGCAGCGAAAGATAAACTACACTATATAAGCAATAGCCAAGCAAGCAATACAGTGAACACTTGAAGACTAACAATAGCTAGGTAGAAAGGATCATAATGAAAGACAGTACAAAGCAAAACAGTTACAAGATTTCACACAGTGAAGTCAAATAGATCAGGCAAGCAAGCAATGACTTCACGAAGACAAACTGAAAAGTAAGGAGGGTAGGGGATAGAACCAGTTACTTGGTGAAGACAGGGATTTGGTAGACTAGTTCCAGTTGCTGTGGCAAATGTACGTCTAGTTAGGGAGGCTGAGATTGAACTCAGAAGACTATGTCTTCACCTTATTCCCCTCGAGCTAAGGACACCCAGTCCTTTCCCTATCACTCTGGTGAGTCTTCAAGGTAGACTTCCAAACCTTCACAGACTCCATTCACGGGCAATCCACAATGACTCTTGGATCCTCAGAACGAGATGCCTAACCGGCTGGAGGATGCACAATCCTTAAGTGTAACAAGTCTTCAGGTCACGCGGACAGAAAGACTTCAGTGATGCCTAACACTCTTTGGCTCTGGGTGTTTTGGGCTTTGTCCTCGCAAGGATCTCTCTCTCAAAGGCTTCGGAGGTGGGTTCTCTCAAACGAAAAAAGTCGTGCACTAACTCTAAGCAGCCACAAATTTATGGTGTAGGGGGTGGGCTAGTTATAGTCAGGAGGCAACCCGACCTAATATGTCCGAAATGACCCTGGGTCACTAAGGAACCGACATGTGTCCAACGGTCGGATTTCAAACACACGCGATAGCTTGGCTTGGGCTACAAGCAAAACTAACTCATCCAACTCTGGATAAAATTTTCTCTCTTGTCTTGACTCGAAGACATAGGTTTATGTTGAGCATCACTTCAGTCATCTGACTTTGTTCACTTGGAACCCATTTAACAGTACAGTGGTTCCTGTGACTAAAGAAAGAAGAAAAGGAACCTACGAAAGAAACTATGTGTTTGCACTCCATAGTCTTCAAGTGAATGTCTTCATCGTCATTATCTTCGATGTCATCATACATTTTTAGGGGTCATCTCTGGTAGGTAAACCAAATCAATGAGGGACTACTACCTGTGTTATCCTGTAATTCTCTCAAGCACATTAGTCCCTCAACCACGTTTGTCGTCAATACTCCAAAACCAACTAGGGGTGGCACTAGATGCACTTACAATCTCCCCCTTTTTGGTGATTGGTGACAAACTGGTTGAAGTTTTCAACGGGGATAAAAGTATGTGGAAGTTTAAGTACATAGGCATTGTCTTCATAGGTTAAAAGAGGCTCCCCTGAAGATGTGCATATAAGCAGTTTGCCTTTGAATGCAAATGCACATGGTAGGTTTTGCTTTGTGGAGATCTTCTTCAACCATGAAGACAATTCATCATGCATATATGAAAGTAATGAAGATAATGATATGCATAATGAGAAATGGACGTCTGTAGAATGACTTCATGCAGAATTGATCATCGCATCACAAGGTAGCAACAAAAAGTAACAGACGACCATCAAGTTTAAGTGTTACAACTCAAAAAGCCAAAAGTTTCAGGAACAAGAGTTGTAAGAATTAGCAAAAATAAGTAACCGACCCATATGGACCCGCTTGAAGACTATCAACTCATATGCTTCTCCCCTTTTGTCAGTAAGGACCAAAAAGGTTTGAAGACATAGAGCATCTACTCATTCCCAGATGGAGAAGATGTTGGTGTAGCAGGGTCGATGTTGGAGTGGGGCGGTGCAGATGGGCCTGGTGCAGAATCTTGATGCAGTGAAGCCATTGCTGGAGAAGTGGCGTCGTCCTCTTCATCTATGACTCTTGCAACTACTGTTGCAGCCAAAGATGAATACTCTGAATCTTTAATGGAAGGAGTTGGACGCTAGCTTGCTGATTGTGGAGGCTTGGAATCAAACTTGAAATGTTCAGTGAATTCACTTCGCAAAGATCATCTTCAAAACAGAGCAGAGTGAGGCTCTTCCAGGACCGCCGACGGGCTTCATGCGCAACAACTGAATTCTTGGTGGACAGATTGTGAATGCGATTGACATCAGTAATAAGACTTTGCAGCTAATGCTTCAGCCAATCGTGATGCCTATCCTACTTCTGGTGAAGTGATACAAGAAGCTCTCGGTTGTTGAGAACATAAGGATGCTTCTGAGGCCTTTGAGCAACTGTGCTTGCTGTTGCATCTGTGTTTGCACGATGCGGCAGACGAAGTTGTCTAGCAAGGGGAACAGCAAGAGCAGGAGGATTGGGCACATGAATACCGTCAATTGGCTGAGTGAAGCTTTGAATACTATCAATAGGTGATGCTATCGTACATCCACGTTGATGGAGACTTCAACCCACGAAGGGTAAGGGTTGCGTGAGTCCACGGGGGGCTCCACCCATGAAGGGTCCACGAAGAAGCAACCTTGTCTATCCCACCATGGCCATCGCCCACAAAGGACTTGCCTCACTTGGGTAGATCTTCACGAAGTAGGCGATCTCCTTGCCCTTACAAACTCCTTGGTTCAACTCCACAATTTTGACGGAGGCTCCCAAGTGACACCTAACCAATCTAGGAGACACCACTCTCCAAAAGTGTCGTGGTGGGCGCACGGCAGATGCCAAGGGATGGCTAAAGAGAGGAGGAGGCTCGAGGGCGCTGGTGGGCTCCAGAGGCGAGGTTGGCATAAGCGGGCGCGGGATGCCGGACATACCCAGGTTCGGGGCTCTCCGGAGAGATAATACCCCTAGTCCTACCGAGTGTAGTTGGATGATCGATAGTACAACGTTGCTCCTGGAGCTGTATGAGGAGGAAGGAAGCGGGCCAAGGCTTAGGATGCTCCTTCTCTCCGGTGTTGTGGCTTGGTGGCTAGTCCTATGCTCGCTTGTTCTGTTTGCAGGCAGCTTTTCCTTACATGTCCTCTCTCTGTAGGCATGGGTTCCTGGGGGGTTTTATAGACCAACCCACCCAGGGTTACAATGGTAATATGCCGAGTCACTGGGTCCGTATTGTCGGTGTCCGGGACGCCGGGCTGGGTCCCGCTTGGGGGCTTGTGGTTCACCGGGTTTCCCTAGGGGCGGGCCCCGCATGCCTAGGGGAACTGTGCACCGTCTTGTCGATCGTCAGGGCATGGCCGAGTCGAGTCGTATATGATGCTTTTGTCAGCCGCCGCTTCTTTGTCGCTGGTGAGGGCGGAAGCATCAGAGCTGTGCCAGCCCAGTCGCGGTAGGTAAAGGGCACTGTTGCCACTATTGCCACGCTCACTGAGAACACTGTTGTCTTGGTCATCGGTGATTGTCGTCTCGTCCCATCGTACGGCCTGGATGGGACAGGAGCTTGACCCATGGCTGGATTGCAGTGCATGCCACGGGTGGGGTCGACTTGTTGGGGACACCTTGGTCGTGCCGGGTTCGCCCGCCTTGCGCTAGTTGCCGAGTCCGGGTCGACGTACCTTGCCGGGTCGGAGGTACTGGCCAGGCTGCGGGCCTTGCCAAGTCGAGCGACCTGGCCAGGCGCGTGCCAGTTTTGAGGGGCGATGCGGGCCCCATCGTTTTTGAAGAGGATCCGGGTTCCGTTGCCTGCCCGGGGTTCATCCCCCCGATAGTAGTCCCCGAAGCTGCGAAGGCCCGTCGTCCTTGGATGAGTGGGCCTTCTTAGTTTCCCCCTTGAGCAAGGCGGATTCTGCGAGCGCCGGGTTCGGCAACACCCACTGTGTGCCGGTTTTCTTAGAAACCGGATCGCGGCATCCCGGCCGTGGCGGGAACCGAGGAGTCCGTCGAATCTTGGGGGCAATCCCTCGGGCCTTGCGTGGGTGCCACGTGGCGACCGAAGCCAGAGGGGCCTGACAGGCCACGCGCGTGACGGGACTGGGTGACGGGCTGGGGCCCGCTGCCGCGCGCCCTTGGCCCACGCGTGCGGATTTATTGCGGCGTCTGGGGGCCGGTTGCACTTCCCGAGCGATTCGCGGCGTATGCGTCGCACTTATTGCGGTAGTGGAATGGGCGCTGCGCATAACAACCGAGGGCTATAAATTAGGGGCGGGGGGCGGACATTATTTCGCCGCGCCTCCCGCCCCTTTGCTTTTGCCCGCCTTCGCGAACCGACGATCGCGGCACCTCCTGCTCCAAGCAGTGCTTCTTCCATTGTCCATCTTTGTCTTCCTCTTCTTCTGATCATGTCACTGCCGTCGGGCTCCTGGATCGGCTCGAACGTCACCGCCGATGACATCACCTGCCTCCGGGCGTCGCGGCGCCCGCCGCGGGAGACGGACGTCAGCGTTAGCCTACCGCCCGGCGAGCTGAGGCCTCGGCCTGAGGAGCAGGAGTGTGTGGTCTTCCTCACGCACTTTGAGCGTGGTTTTGGGCTGCCGACAAGCGCCTTCTTCCGCGCGTTCTTGGAGTTCTTCGGGCTCCAGCCGCACCATCTTGGTGCCGGCGCCATCGTCCAGCTTTCCGGCTTCGTCACGCTCTGCGAGGGATACCTGGGGGTCGAGCCCACGATCGACCTCTAGGTGTGCTTCTTCTCCTTGAAGCAGCAGGGCCCGTCGACCGGGGAGTTCGCCGACTGTGGCGCCGCCGTCATCTCGAAGTGGTCGGGGGCGGATTTCCCCAAGATCCCGCTGGAGGATTTTGCCAAAAATGGCAGAACTCTTTCTTCTATGTCCACAACCTTGGCGCGAACCACATCAACCTTCCGCCCTTCACCATCGCGCCGCCGCGGGTGAAGACGAACTGGGGCTACTCGCTCCGGCGCCCGTTGTCGGTGTCAAAACCGGCGGATCTCGGGTAGGGGGTCCCGATCTGTACGTCTTAGGCTGATGATAACAGGAAGCAAGGGACACAATGTTTACCCAGGTTCGGGCCCTCTCGATGGAGGTAAAACCCTACTTCCTGTTTGATTAATATTGATGATATGAGTAGTACAAGAGTAGATCTACCACGAGATCGTAGAGGCTAAACCCTAAGAGCTAGCCTATGATGCTTATGATTGTAATTGTGATCGTCCTTCTAAGGACCAACATCTCCGGTTTATATAGACACCGGAGAGAGCTAGGGTGTACATGGAGTCGGTTACAAGGAAGGAAATATAATATCCGGATCGCCAAGCTTGTCTTCCACGCAAAGGAGAGTCCCATCCGGACACGGGACAGAGTCTTGAGTCTTGTATCTTCACGCTCCAATAATCTGGATGAAGTATATAGTCCGGCTATCCAGATACCCCCTAATCCAGGACTCCCTCAGTAGCCCCTGAACCAAGCTTCAATGACGATGAGTCCGGCGCGCAGTCTTGTCTTTGGCATTGCAAGGCGGGTTCCTTCTCCGAATACTCCAAAGTAATTATCGAACACTTAAACCGTGTCCGGATCCGCAAAATGATCTTCACATACCACCGTAGAGAGAATGATATTTCACAAATGCAATCTGCTGACAACTTTTTTTAGACAACGTGACATGTCATTACGGTCGGGTCATTATTCGAACCGTTTTCCCACAACCAGCCACAACGCATATTGCGAGGCAGTTTCCTTGACACGTCTTGTCAAAGCAGAGATCCTTATCACGGGATTCTCATCGACACGGGTATGGGTAATCCCATCACGCCATCACTCGTGACGTTTGGGAAGTAAGCGATTCTCAATGGGCAAGTGGGAAGGCGCACCGCTTTTGTCGCCTCTTATAAAGGGATAAGAGTTCCCCATTTTTAGCCACGCCTTCTTCCTCCTTTGCTCACCCTTGCCCCCTCGAGCTCCAGCGCCCTAGCCCAAGTCTTCTCCGCACAGCTAAACATGTCCGGAGCAGGAGGCAAGTGGGTGGCCTCCATCGTGAAAGAGAAGCATATCACGAATCTTTGGGCGGCCGGATACTTGGCCGCAGACATTGCGCACCGGCTACCGGACAAAGGGCAGGCCATTCCAACCCCGGAACCACACGATAGGGTCGTGTTTGTCGCCCACTTCGTCCGTGGACTGGGATTTCCACTTCATCCCTTCGTCTGCGGGCTCATGTTCTACTACGGGCTAGATTTCCATGATCTAGCCCCAAATTTCGTCCTCAACATCTCGGCATTTATCGTCGTGTGCGAGGCCTTCCTCCACATCAAGCCTCACTTTGGCTTGTGGCTACAAATCTTCTGTGTGAAGCCGAAGATCGTGAGCGGCCAGCAAGCGGAGTGCGGAGGGGCCATGGTGGGCAAAATGCCTAACGTCACCTGGCTTAGCGGCTCCTTCGTGGAGACCGTGAAAGGGTGGCAATCGGGGTGGTTCTACATCACCGAGCCGCGCGACGCCAACTGGGCGGCGGCCCCCGAATTCCGATCCGAAACCCCCATGCGGCTCACCTCCTGGGAAATGAAGGGCCTGGCCTGGGGCGAACCAGCAGAGCTGACCGGACTCCAACACTGCATCAAGAATATGAAAGATAAGAACATCAAGCTTGTCAACGTGATCCAAGTCATGCTAGTCCGCCGGATTCTTGCGTGCCAAAGGCGGGTATTTAATCTGTGGGAGTTTGTTCCGGCCGAACACCAGACGCTTCGGAATCTCTACGGCATGATGCACAGAGATGCCTGGAAGGCACTGTTCAAGGCCTCCGAAGTACCTCCTCCCACATCCGAGGACCATGGACTTCATGCCGCGCGGCCTCCTCGTCAGATGAGTTTTCTGACTACCACCGGGTTCAGTTCTTCCCAATATATTCATGAGGGAGTCTTAAGTAATTGCGTGTATTTGATCAGGATTATGTGGAGACAGCGGAGCGGATTGACTGTCCGGCTCCGCTACTAGAAGGCCCAGCCGACGCTCTCCTGACGGAGATGCTAGTCCCGGCGCCCTACAAGGCGCTGGAAAAGAAGGCCCCGGGGGCCAGGAAGGGTCTCCGGCGTAAGGTCGTACTGGAAGCCTCGTCCGAAGACGATGAGGCAAACTCCTCCCCTGAAGGGGAGGAAGAAGAAGAAGAAGGGGTCGCCCCATCCGGAGAGGATGGGGGGCCTGAGAAGGCAGACCGGGGGGTGAGAAAGGCCCTCGGTGCAAGGCCGTCATACCCACGTCGTCCGAAGACGACGAGACAGCTTCCTCCTGCGGAGGCTGGGGGAAACACGAAGAAGTTCTCCCTCCCCACAATGGGGAGGAGAAGAAAAGGAAAGCCGCCCCGGAGGGGGCGGCTAGGACGTCCAAGAGGGGAAAAGCGTCCTTTCCGGACTACTCCACCACGGCCACTCACAGCGATGAAGAGTGGCCACCCAGGGGGAAGCCCCTAGCGAGATCGTAAGTCTCCGCACTCTATTGTACATTAGTGCAATTTTGCTTCATAGCCTTGTTATAACGCCGAACATATATGCAGTCCGGCCAGGGCCCATCCCGGGGTATCGTCTTCAGATGGATCCTTGAGTGATTCGGTGATGAACTCGCTCCCGACGACCACTACTCCTCAGCCTGCGAATGACACGGAGGTGTTGTCCCAAAGGCTTCCAGAGCAGGGGGAGGTGACTCTGGAGACGCCCCAAGGCGGAATTGTGGATGTCGGACACACGGGGTTCAAGATCCCCGCGGATCGTGTCGACGAGAGCCGCAGTAAGCCGGGCTCTCAGCTGAACACTGCTCCGGAACCTTCAATGGTTCCGGACTCAGGCGGGCAACCCCTCATTAGGGAGGGCGAGCCGTCCGTGCCAAGGACTTCCGTCATGCCAGAGGCGTCGGATAGTTTGGTGGAAGCGCTTCGAGGCGCTTCCATGGATGACGAGCACCGTACTCTTATGAGTGCAGTGATTCAAAAGGTTCTGTCTACCAAGAGCAGACTAACCGATGCCTGCACCAGTCTCCTGACGGGCTTCAAGGTAAGTAGGAAATATGTAAAATTACCACCCAATAGGTAGTAGCCCCTGATACTCTGTTTGGTGTTCGGAAAGAAAAGCCAAACGGAGGGTCAATTATAATCCGTGGGAGTCTAGTAATAAGTGTGCATGTGAATAAGCAGGTTGTGCTGCTTGCCGCTGCTGTCCGCACAGCCGAGGTTGCCGGACTAAAGTGGGACTTGGAGCAGGCGCTGGGAGAGCTCGACCTCACAAAGAGGCAGCTCAAAGAGAACAAAGGCGAGTAATTCCCCGCTCTCATATAATGAAGAATAGGCAAAATTGGCTATTCTAATGATAAAGCATCATGAATTTGCAACAGGGGCCACCACTGAAGTGGCGTCTCTGAAGAAACCGCTGTCCGAGGCCGAGGACAAGGCGGCTCTGGAGCGCAAAGAGCGCGAGAAGCAAGATGCTAGGGTGGGCGAGGTACAGCAAGAGCTCCAGGAGCTTGGTAAAAAGTTCGAGTCCTTGGAGCATGATCTTAAGATAAAAGAGTCCGAGCTTGCGAAGGCCCTTGTGAGTATGAAAGACGCCAAGGCCGAAGCCGAGAAGGCACAGCAGGAAATCCAGGCGGCCAAGAAGATTGCGGTGGGTAAGACATTCTTTATGCAAAGCAAACATGTGGAGGAGGCGTTTCTTTTACTTACCCGAATTTGCAGCTCTCCAGGGGCATCCGCAGATCTGCCACGCAGCGTCTCAGACGCTGCGGAGTTCTACTGTGCCGAGGAGGGGAGCTCCACGGAGAAGCTGTTCTGATCCCAGTATGCTGGGGCCGAACACCCAATGCCTCTGAGTGACCAACTGAAGCAGTTGGTCGAACTCCACAGGGCCGCCGAAGTGGCTATGAAAGATTTCATAGTCCGGATGTGGCCTGGTGAGCCCCTGCCTGAAGGAAATATGCCCTAGAGGCAATAATAAAGTTATTATTTATTTCCTTATTTCATGATAAATGTTTATTAGTCATGCTAGAATTGTATTAACCGGAAACATAATACATGTGTGAATACATAGACAAACATAGTGTCACTAGTATGCCTCTACTTGACTAGCTCGTTTATCAAAGATGGTTATGTTTCCTAGCCATGGACAAAAGAGTTGTCATTTGATTAACGGGATCACATCATTAGGAGAATGATGTGATTGACTTGATCCATTCCGTTAGCCTAGCACTTGATCGTTTAGTATGTTGCTATTGCTTTCTTCATGACTTATACATGTTCCTGTAACTATGAGAGTATGCAATCCCGTTTACCGGAGGAACACTTTGGTACTACCAAACGCCACAACGAATCGGGTGATTATAAAGGAGTACTACAGGTGTCTCCAAAGGTACATGTTGGGTTGGCGATTTGAGATTAGGTTTTGTCACTCCGATTGTCGGAGAGGTATCTCTGGCCCTCTCGGTAATGCACATCACTATAAGCCTTGCAAGCAATGTAGATAATGAGTTAGTTACGGAATGATGCATTACGTAACGAGTAAAGAGACTTGCCGTAACGAGATTGAACTAGGTATTGGATACCGACGATCGAATCTCGGCAAGTAACATACCGATGACAAAGGGAACAACGATGTTGTTATGCGGTTTGACCGATAAAGATCTTCGTAGAATATGTAGGAACCAATATGGGCATCCAGGTCCCGCTATTGGTTATTGACCGAGAATGGTTTTAGGTCATGTCTACATAGTTCTCGAACCCGTAGGGTCCGCACGCTTGACGTTTTGATGATAGTTTTATTACGAGTTTATAAGTTTTGATGTACCGAAGTTTGTTTGGAGTCCCGGATGTGATCACGGACATGACGAGGAGTCTCGGAATGGTCGAGACATAAAGATTGATATATTGGAAGCCTATGTTTGGACATCGGAATAGTTCCGGGTGAAATCGGCATTTTACCGGAGTACCGGGAGGTTACCGGAACCCCCCCGGGGGGTTAATGGGCCTACATGGGCCACGAGGGAGAAGAGGGAAGGAGCTAGGAGGGGGCTGCGCGCCCCTCCCCCTGCTAGTCCGAATAGGACAAGGGAAGGGGGGCGACGCCCCCCTTTCCTTCCCCTCTTTCTCCTCTTTCCCCCCTTCTCCTACTCCTACTTGGAAAGAGGGAGTCCTACTCCCGGTGGGAGTAGGACTCCCCCCCTTGGCACGCCCTCTAGGCCGGCCGCCTCCTCCCCCTTGGCTCCTTTATATACGGGGGCGGGGGGCACCCCAAAGACACACGAGTTGATCTACGGATCGTTCCTTAGCCGTGTGCGGTGCCCCCTTCCACCATATTCCACCTCGGTCATATCGTCATGAGTTTAGGCGAAGCCCTGCACCGTAGAACATCATCATCGCCACCATGCCGTCGTCTTGACGAAACTCATCTCCGAGCCTTTGCTGGATCGGAGGCGGAGATCGCCATCGAGCTGAACGTGTGCTGAACTCGGAGGCCCCGTGACGCTCGGTGCTTGGATCGGTCGGATCGTGAAGACGTCGACTACATCAACCGCGTTGTGCTAACGCTTCCGCCACGGCCTATGAGGGTGCGTGGACGAACACTCTCCCTCTCGTTGCTATATCATCACCATGATCTTGCGTGTGCGTAGGAAATTTTTGAAATTACTACGTTCCCCAACAAAGGCATCCGAGCCTAGGTTTTATGCGTTGATGTTATATGCACGAGTAGAACACAAGTGAGTTGTGGGCGATACAAGTCATACCGCTTACCAAAGATGTCATACTTTGGTTCGGCGGTATTGTGAGATGAAGCGGCCCGACCGACATTACGCCAGACGCTTACGCGAGACTGGTTTCACCATTACGAGCACTCGTGCTTAAAGGTGATCGGCGGGTGTGTGTCTCTCTCACTTTAGCTGAATCGAGTGTGGCTACGCCTGTCCTTGAAGGTTAAAACAACACCAACTTGACGAACTATCGTTGTGGTTTTTTGATGCGTAGGTAAGAACGGTTCTTGCTAAGCCCGTAGCAGCCACGTAAAATTTGCAACAACAAAGTAGAGGACGCCTAACTTGTTTTTGCAGGCATGTTGTGATGTGATATGGTCAAGACGTGATGCTATATTTTATTGTATGAGATGATCATGTTTTGTAACCGGTTATCGGCAATCGGCAGAGCCATATGGTTGTCGCTTATTGTATGAAATGCAACGCTCAGTAATTGCTTTACTTTATCACTAAGCGGTAGCGATAGTCGTAAATGCAATAGATGGCGTAACGACAACGATGTTACGATGGAGATCAAGGTGTCGCGCCGGTGACGATGGTGATCATGACGGTGCTTCGAAGATGGAGATCACAAGCACAAGATGATGATGGCCATATCATATTACTTATATTGATTGCATGTGATATTTATCCTTTATGCATCTTATCTTGCTTTGATTGACGGTAGCATTTTAAGATGATCTCTCACTTAATAATCAAGAAGTGTTCTCCCCGAGTATGCACCGCTATGAAAGTTCTTCGTCTTTGAGGCACCACGTGATGATCGGGTGTGATAGGCTCTACGCTCAAATACAACGGTGAATAACAGTTTGCACACGCGAATACTCAGGTTATACTTGACGAGCCTAGCATATACAGATATGGCCTCGGAACACGGAGACCGAAAGGTCGAGCATGAATCATATAGTAGATATGATCAACATAGTGATGTTCACCATTGAAACTACTCCATCTCACGTGATGATCGGACATGGTTTAGTTGATTTGGATCACGTGATCACTTAGATGACTAGAGAGATGTCTGTCTAAGTGGGAGTTCTTAAGTAATATGATTAATTGAACTTAAATTTATCATGAACTTAGTCCTGGTAGTTTTTTTGCAAATTATGTTGTAGATCAATAGCTCGCATTGTTGTTTTCATATGTTTATTTTGATATGTTCCTAGAGAAAACTATGTTGAAAAATATTAGTAGCAATGATGCAGATTGGATCCGTGATCTGAGGTTTATCCTCATTGCTGTGCAGAAGAATTATGTCCTTGATGCACCGCTAGGTGACAAACCTATTGCAGGAGCAGATGCAGACGTTATGAACGTTTGGCTAGCTCAATATGATGACTACTTCATAGTTTTGTGCACCATGCTTTATGGCTTAGAATCGGGACTTCAAAGATGTTTTGAACATCATGGACCATATGAGATGTTCCAGGAATTGAAGTTAGTATTTCAAGCAAATACCCGAGTTGAGAGATATGAAGTCTCCAACAAGTTCTATAGCTAAAAGATGGAAGAGAATCGCTCAACTAGTGAGCATGTGCTCAGATTGTCTGTGTACTTCAATCGCTTAAATCAAGTGGGAGTTAATCTTCCAGATAAGATAGTGATTGACAGAATTCTCTAGTCACCATCACCAAGTTAGTGGAACTTCGTGATGAACTATAATGCAAGGGATGACGAAAACGATTCCTAAGCTCTTCGTGATGTTGAAATCAACGAAGGTAGAAATCAAGAAAGAGCATCAAGTGTTGATGATTGACAAAGACCACTAGTTTCAATAGAAGGGCAAAGGGAAAGAAAGGGAACTTCAAGTGGAAAGACAGGCAAGTTGTCACTCCTGCGAAGAAGCCCAAAGCTGGACCATAGCCTGAAACTGAGTGCTTACACTGCAAAAGAAATGGTCACTGGAAGCAGAAATACCCTGAACATTTGGTGGATAAGAAGGATGGCAAAGTGAACAAGGGTATATTTGATATACATGTTATTGATGTGTACCTTACTAGTGTTTATAGTAGCCCCTGAGTATTTGATACTTGTTCGGTTGCTAAGATTAGTAACTCGAAATAGGAGTTACAGAATAAACAGAGACTAGTTGAAGGGGAAGTGATGATGAATGTTGGAAGTAGTTCCAAGATTGATATGATCATCATCACACACTCCCTATATTTTCGAGATTAGTGTTAAACCTAAATAAATGTTATTTGGCGTTTGCGTTGAACATGAATATGATTTGATCATGTTTATTGCGATACAGTTATTCATTTAAAGTCAAAGAATAATTGTTGTTCTGTTTACATGAATAAAACCTTCGATGGTCATACACCCAATGAAAATAGTTTGTTGGATCTCGATCGTAGTGATACACATATTCATAATATTGATGCCAAAAGATGCAAAGTTAATAATGATAGTGCAACTTATTTGTGGCAATCGCCGCTTGGGTCATATCGATGTAAAGTGCATGAAGAAACTCCATAAAGATGGATTTTCAGAATCACTTGGTTATGAATCATTTGATGCTTGCGAACCGTGCCTTTTGGGCAAGATGACTAAAACTCCGTTCTCCAGAACAATGGAACAAGCTACTGACTTATTGGAAATAATACATACCGATGTATGCGATCCAATGAGTGTTGATGCTCGTGGCAAGTATCGTTATTTTCTGACTTTCACGAGATGATTTGAGCAGATATGGGTATATCTGCTTAATGAAGCACAAGTCTGAAACATTTGAAAAGTTCAAAGAATTTCAGAGTGAAGTGGAGAATCATCGTAACAAGAAAAATAAAGTTTCTGTGATTTGATCGCGGCGACAAATATTTGAGTTACGAGTTTGGTCTTCAATTAAAACAATGTGAAATAGTTTCACAGCTCACGCCACCTGAAACACCACAACGTTATGGTGTGTCCGAATGTCGTAACCGCACTTTATTGGATATGGTGCGATCTATGATGTATCTTACTGATTTACCATATCATTTTGGGGTTATGCATTAGAGACATCTGCATTCACAATTAAAAGGGCACCATCTAAATCCGTTGAGACGACACTATATGAACTGTGGTTTAGCAAGAAGCCCAAGTTGTCGTTTCTTAAAGTTTGGGGCTGCGATGCTTATGTGAAAAAGTTTCATCCTGATAAGCTCAAACCCAAATTGGAGAAGTGCGTCTTCATAGAATACCCAAAGGAAATTGTTGGGTAATCCTTCTATCACAGACCCGACGGCAAAACGTTCGTTGCTAAAAATTGGATCCTTTCTAGAGAAGGAGTTTCTCTCGAAAGAAGTGAGTGGGAGGAAAGTAGAGCTTGATAAGGTAATTTGTACCTTCTCCCGAATTGAAAAGTAGTTCATCACAGAAATCAGTTCCAGTGATTCCTACACCAATTAGTGAGGAAGCTAACTTCAGATCAAGTTACTACAGAACCTCGTAGGTCTTCCAGAGTATGGTCCACACCAGAGTGGTACGGTAATCCTGTTCTATAAGTCATGTTACTAGACCATGATGAACCTACGAACTATGAGGAAGCGATGATGAGCCCAGATTCTGCGAAATGGCTTGAGGCCATGAAATCTGAGATGGGATCCATGTATGAGAACAAAGTGTGGACTTTGGTGGAGTTGCCCGATGATCGGCAAGCCATATTGTATAAATGGATCTTCAAAGAGGAAGACGGACGTTGATAGTAGTGTTACTATCTACAAAGCTCGACTTGTCGCAAAAAGGTTTTTGACAAGTTCAAGATGTTGAATACAATGAGATTTTCTCACTCGTATCGATGCTTAAGTCTGTCCGAATCATGTTAGCAATTGCCACATTTTATGAAATTTGGCAAATGGATGTCAAAACTACATTCCTTAATGGATTTATTAAAGAAGAGTTGTATATGATACAACCAGAAGGTTTTTTCAATCCTAAAGGTGCTAACAAAATGTGCAAGCTCCAAATGATCCATCTATGGACCGTGCAAGCATCTCGGAGTTGGAATATACGCTTTGATAAGTTGATCAAAGCATATAGTTTTGTACAGACTTACAGTGAAGCCTGTATTTACAAGAAAGTGAGTGGGAGCATTACAGCATTTCTGATAAGTGTATGCGAATGACATATTTTTGATCGGAAATAATGTAGAATTATTCTGCAAAGCATAAAGGAGTGTTTGAAAGGAGTTTTTTTCAAAGAAAGACCTCGGTAAAGCTACTTACATATTGAGCATCAAGATCTATTGAGATAGATCAAGACGCTTGATAAGATTTTTTCAATGAGTACATACCTTGATAAATTTTTGAAATAGTTCAAAATAGAACAGTCAAAGAAGGAGTTCTTGCCTGTGATGCAAAGGTGTAAAGTTGAGTAAGACTCAAGAACCGACCATGGCAGAAAATAGAAAGAGAATGAAAAGTCATTTCCTATGCCTCAGTCATAGGTTCTATAAAGTATGCTATGATATGTACCAGACCTATTGTATACTCAGCCCTGGTTTGGCAAGGGAGTACAATAGTGATCTAGGAGTAGATTACTGGACATTGGTCAAGAATATACTTAGTAAGGACTAAGGAAATATTTCTCGATTATGGAGGTGATAAAAGAGCCCGTCGTAAAAAGTTACCTCGGTGCAAGTTTTCACACCGATCCAGATGACTCTAAGTATCTGGATACATATTGAAAGTGGGAGCAATTAGCTAGAGTAGCTCCGTGCAGAGCATTGTAGACATAGAATATTTGCAAAATACATACGGCTCTGAATGTGATGCACCGCTGACTAAGCTTCTCTCACGAGCAAAACATGATCACACCTCAAGTACTTTTTGGGTGTTAATCACATAGCTATGTGAACTAGATTATTGACTCTAGTAAACCCTTTGGGTGTTAGTCACATGGCGATGTGAACTATGGGTGTTAATCATATACATATATGAATATTAGTGTTAAATCACATGGCGATGTGAACTAGATTATTGACTCTAGTGCAAGTGGGAGATCAAGGAAATATGCCCTAGAGGCAATAATAAAGTTACTATTTATTTCCTTATTTCATGATAAATTTTATTATTCATGCTAGAATTGTATTAACCGGAAACATAATACATGTGTGAATACATAGACAAACATAGTGTCACTAGTATGCCTCTACTTGACTAGCTCGTTATCAAAGATGGTTATGTTTCCTAGCCATGGACAAAAGAGTTGTCATTTGATTAACGGATCACATCATTAGGAGAATGATGTGATTGACTTGACCCATTCCGTTAGCCTAGCACTTGATCGCTTAGTATGTTGCTATTGCTTTCTTCATGACTTTATACATGTTCCTGTAACTATGAGAGTATGCAACTCCTGCCACGGAGGAACACTTTGAGTACTACCAAACGCCACAACATAACTGGGTGATTATAAAGGAGTACTACAGTGTCTCCAAAGGTACATGTTGGGTTGGCGATTTCGAGATTAGGTTTTGTCACTCCGATTGTCGGAGAGGTATCTCTGGGCCCTCTCGGTAATGCACATCACTATAAGCCTTGCAAGCAATGTAGCTAATGAGTTAGTTACGGAATGATGCATTACGTAACGAGTAAAGAGACTTGCCGGTAACGAGATTGAACTAGGTATTGGATACCGACGATCGAATCTCGGGCAAGTAACATACCGATGACAAAGGGAACAACGTATGTTGTTATGCGGTTTGACCGATAAAGATCTTCGTAGAATATGTAGGAACCAATATGGGCATCCAGGTCCCGCTATTGGTTATTGATCGAGAATGGTTTTAGGTCATGTCTACATAGTTCTCGAACCCGTAGGGTCCGCACGCTTAACGTTTTGATGACAGTTTTATTATGAGTTTATAAGTTTTGATGTACCGAAGTTTGTTTGGAGTCCCAGATGTGATCACGGACATGACGAGGAGTCTCGGAATGGTCGAGACATAAAGATTGATATATTGGAAGCCTATGTTTGGACATCGAATAGTTCCGTGAAATCGGCATTTACCGAGTACTGGAGGTTACCGGAACCCCGGGGTTAATGGGCCTACATGGGCCACGAGGGAGAAGAGGAAAGGAGCCAGGAGGGGGACGCGGGCCCCTCCCCCTCCTAGTCCGAATAGGACAAGGGAAGGGGGGCGGTGCCCCCCTTTCCTTCCCCTCTTCCTCCTCTTTCCCCCCTTCTCCTACACCTACTTGGAAAGAGGGAGTCCTACTCCTGGTGGGAGTAGGACTCCCCCCTTGGCGCGCCCTCTAGGCCGGCCGCCTCCTCCCCCTTGGCTCCTTTATATACGGGGGCGGGGGGCACCCCAAAGACACACAAGTTGATCAACGGATCGTTCCTTAGCCGTGTGCGGTGCCCCCTTCCACCATATTCCACCTCGGTCATATCGTCGCGCAGTTTAGGCGAAGCCCTGTGGCTGTAGAACATCATCATCGTCACCACGCCGTCATGCTGACGGAACTCATCTCCGGAGCCTTTGTTGGATCGGAGGGCCGGAGATCGTCATCGAGCTGAACGTGTGCTGAACTCGGAGGCCCCGTATGTTCGGTGCTTGGATTGGTCGGATCATGAAGACGTACGACTACATCAACCGCGTTGTGCTAATGCTTCCGCTTACGGTCTACGAGGGTACGTGGACGAACACTCTCCCCTCTCGTTGCTATATCATCACCATGATCTTGCGTGTGCGTAGGAATTTTTTTGAAATTACTATGTTCCCCAACACTGCCCACTAGCTACTTCGGCCTAATCAAAAGGATGGTGAATGCTTGTCCGCGGCTTGAAGTTATCAAGTGATCCGTTTGCATTGAGGGTGCCCGCCGGGCCTTTGCCCGCGCGAAGGTGCATTGGGGCAAGTTGGATGCGGAGAAGCTGGTGAAGGACGGGCCGCCGGAGGGCAAGGCACATCGCTATCCCGAGAAGTATTACGATGGCGTTATGAAGGGCGCTCGTCTCGTGGCCGATGAATGTACCAAGGACAAGATCTTTGAATAAATGTACCTCTGTCGCTATTGGAATTTAAAGACGAAGTTACTTGTGCTATGTAGCACTGTTTGATTTAAAATATTACCTTCTGTGCGGTTGTTTATAGAACTCTAAAAGTAGGCTGCCGCTTTCGCCTCACGTAACTAGTACCGGGGTGTTCCTGGAAAAACCCGGATACTCTTTATCCAATTTTTTGTCCCTTAAGGAGGTATCCGGTGCAGCGAACAAGGCAATCAGACTATGCGGCTTTATAACTTTCACTTGGCCATAGAAGTCTATAATTTTAAATTTCGGCGAAGCCCCTAGAATTCGGAGGGCCGAATTGGGACGCTATATACGCCTAAATCGGACGAGGCCGATTCATCGCCTAAAGCGGAAAAAAATCTGTAAGGATTTTGATACCTCTCGAACAACGACCAACTCTCGCCGCATCATGCTGGTCAGTTTTCAGTTTTCTCTACTGAGGTGCTCGTTCGGAAGAACCAAAACACAATCACAGTAGTTCTCCCTGCGCTACCTTAGCCGATATAACGGAACGTAAGGTACCAAAACAAGGGAGCCGGGCAAACCCAACTATTGACCCAAGACGTGATTCGGAGCTGATGCATATAGTGCTATAAGTTTGGGGTGCCGCACTCATGAAAGTGTTCGGACTTGCTTTGCCGTATTATGAGGCGCCATATGAAGCCCTTGGCAAACTAATCGTACCAAGGTGTACGGATGCAATATTAAATAAATATTTGCAAGAAAAATGTGCAAATAGGAATAATAAGCTGACGCTATATATTATCTCCCATTGATGAATAATACGTTTAAGCGTATGTTTACAATGGGTGCGTTTAAGCGGAAGTAAATAGGACTATTTAACATGTCCTATCCAAGGGCAGGCTGCATGTAGGTATATAAAACAGGTATAACGATCATGAACAGATTCCACCTGGGTATTTCCTTTTATGCGCAAAGCCTGTTGCCTCCTTGGTTTTCTCTCCTATGTAAGTCCGACAATCCGGCTCTTCCGAAGAGGCTGTCCTAAAGCAATATCCTGAAAGATAAAAAAGGGAAGGTTATGAAGGTATGTTGCGGTGATACCGCACTGTTGACTGAGTCACTGCTGCGCCTCCGCCTGTGCCCATGGTATTTTGAGTGCATAATTGTGTGCGCGTGGCACGAATGCTGCTTTGATGGGTCTTAAGCGGAGGCGGGACTACTAGTCGCGCTCTTTGCGTGCTTGGTGATCCTGTTGCGGGGCGCTCCGGACTCGCTTGATGGCGCTCGAGGTTGTCGTCGCCGGATTGGTGGTTTGTCGGAGGAGGCCGCATTGTACTTGTGCCGCGAGGGCTGCAGTATGCTCTTCTGTACGGAGAGAGCGGTCCGTATTTCCGTTGACTGTTATGACCCCGCATGGTCCTGGCATCTTGAGCTTGAGGTATGCATAGTGTGGTACCGCATTGAATCTAGCGAATGCGGTTCGTCCGAGCAGTGCGTGGTAACCACTACGGAAAGGGACGATATCGAAGATTAACTCTTCGCTTCGGAAGTTATCCGGAGATCCGAAGACCACTTCCAATGTTATAGAGCCCGTACAACGGGCCTCTACTCTAGGAATTACACCTTTAAAGGTGGTTTTGGTGGGCTTGATCCTTGAAGGGTCGATGCCCATTTTGCGCAGTGTGTCCTGATAAAGCAGGTTCAGGCTACTGCCGCCGTCCATAAGGACTCATGTGAGGTGGAATCCGTCGATGATTGGGTTTAGGACCAATGCGGTTGAGCTGCCGTGATGGATGCTAGTAGGGTGATCCCTATGATCAAAGGTGATCGGACAAGCTGACCATGGGTTGAATTTGGGGGCGACTGGCTCCATCACATAGACGTCCCGTAGTGCTCGCTTTCGTTCCCGCTTGGGAATGTGAGTGGCGTAGATCATGTTGACCGTTTTCACCTGGGGGGTGGGGGAATTTCTTCTGTCACCTCGAGTTTGGGCGTCGGGGCTCTTCGTCATCGTCGCTATGCAACCCCTTGTCCTAGTTTTTGGCTTTTATTTTGCTGGCCTGTTTGAACACCCAACAGTCTCTGTTGGTGTGGTTGGCTGGCTTGTCTGGGGTGCCATGAATTTGGCACGAGCGCTTCAAAGATGCGGTCCGCATCGACGGTCCTCGATTGTTTCTTTTGAACGGCTTCTTCCGCTAACCAGATTTGGATCCGCTGAATCCGGCGTTGACTGCCGTGTCTTCGGTGTTATCGCCGTTGTTCTGTCGCTTATGTCTGTTGCACCGTGGCTTGCTGTTATTGTCGCGGACATCCGAAGTGCCAGAATGTGGCGTAGTGCTGCTACGAGCCAACCAACTGTCCTCGCCCATGCAAAAGCGGGTCATTAGTGTTGTGAGAGCTGCCATGGACTTGGGTTTTTCCTGGCCGAGGTGTCGGGCGAGCCACTCGTCACGGATATTATGCTTAAAAGCCGCCAGGGCTTCGGCGTCCGGACAATGACTATTTGGTTCTTTTAGTTAGGAACCGAGTCCGAACTTTCTGGCCGACTCTCCGGGCTGTTGAGTAATGTGGCTCAAGTCATCGGCGTCCGGTGGTCGCACATATGTGCCCGGGAAGTTGTCGAGGAATGCATCTTCCAGGTTTTCCCAAATGCCAATGGAATTTGCTGGCAGGCTGTTTAGCCAGTGCCGGGCGGGTCCTTTGAGATTAAGTGGAAGATACTTGATGGCGCGTAGGTCGTCTCCGTGGGCCATGTGAATATGGTGAAGGAAATCTTCAATCCATACTGCGGGGTCTATTGTGCCATCGTATGATTCGATGTTTACGGGTTTGAACCCTTCTGGGAATTCATGATCCATCACTTCGTCAGTGAAGCAGAGGGGGTGTGCGGCGCCTCTTTGCCGGGCTATGTGGCTACGTAGTTCAAATTGGTCTGGGTGGCTGTGTTTGGCCCGGCCGGACTTGTTGATAATGTATCCGGCGTGACGGTCATCGTCGTGTGCTGGGGCGCGCCCCTGTGATTCGTAAATCGATCTTGGCTGTCCTGCTTTGTTTTCCAGTATATCTTGCAGGTCTTGCCTGTTGCCCCAGGCTGTAGCATATTGGCGTGGGGGTACGGGCTAGTATTCGGGCTGATATGCCGTTTTATCCCAGCCACGAGGTGGCCGGTCAGCCGTGTGGTGCTCGAGTCCATATTCCTCGGCTGCCAGGACTTCAGTCCATCTATTTGTGAGCAGGTCTTGATCAGCTTGGAGTTGTAGCTGTTTCTTTTTCATGCTCCTCGCAGTGGCCATAAGCCGACACTTGAAGCGTTCCTGCTCGACGGGGTCCTCAGGCACACCGAACTCGTCGTCGCCGAGGCTAATCTCGCCTTCGGGGGGGCATGTAGTTGTCCTCCTCCGGATATCCGCGACGCGCTGCTCATCCGAGCTGACCGCCTGCCTTCCCTGCTCGCCTACTCAAAGGCAGGCTGATCAGGGTTGTATTCCTCTTCGGTGCCATCCGGATTGTTTTCCTCTCCTGGGCCGGTATTGCTGTGGCGGGGCTTGGAGCGGCGCCGTCGACGCCCTTGCTTTGCTTTTTTCCCTGAGGGGTTATCCTCCATTGCCTCATCGCTATTGGTTTCCTTTGGAGTGTCCACCATATATATCGTAGGAGGAGGTAGTTGTCCACCGCCCAGTGAGCGGTGGTTCATGTTCTTCTCCTGCATCGTCGTCCATACCGTCGATGTCTTCGGAGTCAAAGTCAAGCACGTCGGTTAGATCATCGATCGTGGCAATGAAGTGGGTGGTGGGTGGGCAACGAATTCCTTCGTCGCCTGCTTCCCACTCAAGCCGGACATAGTTCGGCCGAGAGCCTCCTGACAAAGAGAGAGACTTTAACGAGTTCATCATATCGCGGAAGGGCGAGTGCTGGAAGATATCCGCAGCAGTAAACTCCATTACGAGGGTCCAACCAGGCTCGGCGGGCCCGGGAGCACGCGGACTGGACCCTACGACCGGATACAAGTCCGGGGGTCCGGAGTCACAGGCTTCCTTAGGGGTGAGGCCTGTGTTCGACTCTACCACCGATGAGTGTGCGGCCTGCGGGGCGGGGTCCATCCACCCGCCCTTGGGCCATGCGTCCGCTCCGGATTTAGGTCCCTGCCATCGCAGGGTGATATCCCAGCATTGTCCGACAACAGGTCTAAGCCGTGCTCATCTTGACTGTCCGACGCTCTCGGTATAGGGTTCCGATTCCGTCAAGATCAAGTCTCCGCGGATATCGCCATGTAGTTCAAGTTTCAACCTCACTCGTGGCTGGGCGAAGCTGCCGATCTGCTCCAGATGGCTGCTGAATTGCCCAGAAAGGCGGCCATCAACACGAAGATCTGTCCGGGGAGAAAAGTCACACCCTGGACCGTGTCTTTGACAATTGAAGGGGCCATCAAGCCTTGCAGCGATGACACAGAGGAACTCTCAATGAAAGCACCAATGTCGGTGTCAAAACCGGCGGATCTCGTGTAGGGGGTCCCTATCTGTGCCTCTTAGGCTGATGGTAACAGGAAGCAAGGGACACAATGTTTACCCAGTTTCAGGCCCTCTTGATGGAGGTAAAAACCTACTTCCTGCTTGATTAGTATTGATGATATGAGTAGTACAAGAGTATATCTACCACGAGATCGTAGAGGCTAAACCCTAAGAGCTAGCCTATGATGATTATGATTGTAATTGTGATCGGCCTTCTAAGGACCAACCTCTCCGGTTTATATAGACACTGTAGAGAGCTAGGGTTTACATGGAGTCGGTTACAAGGAAGGAAATATAATATCCGGATCGCCAAGCTTGTCTTCCACGCAAAGGAGAGTCCCATCCGGACACGGGACGGAGTCTTGAGTCTTGTATCTTCACGCTCCAATAATCCGAACAAAGTATATAGTCCGGCTGTCCGGATACCCCCTAATCCAGGACTCCCTCACCCGTCGCAGGAGATCGTCAATCTCTGCAAGCGGGTGACGATGATGAGGACACAGGAGGGGCTCACCGGCACCGACCTCCTTGCCGCGTTCATCTCTCGCCGGGTCCTTCCGCTTCAGAGGCGCTCCTGCCTCATTGGTGACATGATCGGCCTGCAGGATCCCAATCGCATGGGGTCAACGCGGCTATTCGCGGAGCAGGTCGCGCGTGGTGTGAACGACATCTCCAAGGCCAACCTTAGAGAGGACTAGCGGTTCTGCAAGGCGCCGTATAGCCAGTCGAACCCGGCGCCGCAGGTTAGTGTCTGGTCTTCTTACTTTGTTGCCGCGCATCTTCTCATCCGTCCTGACGCGACACGGGAGATCCTTCTGAACGCGATTCGGCATCCTTACGCCCGTGCTCCGTCACAGGTGGCGCCGGTGGCGCCAGAGGAGCCCGCGGCTCCTGGCGGGGAGGAGGTAGCCGAGTCCGACGCCGGCGCTGGGCGTCGCGCGGGTAAGTCTTGCGTCTTTATTTCCTTATTTGAATTGTTGATCGTGTCGCGCTGCGGGCGACGCTGACGCCGGTTGTTGGTGTAGTGGCGTTGGGCGGGGGAGGCGGCGACGCGGGCGGAGCTGGGTCCTCACATGGGGCGGCGCCGAGCCACCCGCATGGAAAAGACAGCATCGCGCTGTGACCCTAGGCCCCGAAGCGCACGGCGGACCCGGCGATGGCCGGGAGGCCAGCCAAGAAGAAGCGCGGCAGCGGGCATGGGAGGCCAGGCCCGGTCCCGGACTTGATGGGGTAAGCTTCATTTCTTGTTTGCGCCTGGGTTTTTCGAGCTGGTCTTGCTTCTTTTTTGCTCATTCTGCCTTCTTCTTCAGGTTGCCAATCACGCTGGCGAGGGCGGCGGCGGAGGCCGCGGCCATCGAAGGGGCCGCATTCCGCAGGAGCCGGTCCGATCTCACCGAACAGGGCGAGGTGGAGGGGCGAGCCGACTTGGACCTCAGCCTGGACCCGAACGACGCCGAGGCCTTGGCCTGGCGGGACAGGAACCGGGCCGAGGTGGAGCTGGAGGCGGCGTCGGTCCAGGCTTGGATCGACGCGGCGGCGGCATGGGCGCGATCCGGCGTGGAGCCAGCCTAGCGCGAGATGCCGGAGGGTACGATGGTGGCGGTGACGATCTTTGAGCCGTCGTCGGTGAGGGAGCGCGGCCGAGGAGGCCGGGCTGAGGCGGTGATCCTCGACCAGGAGGTCGTGGAGGTGGGGGACGATACCCCTTGCGGGCCGACATGGTTGAGCGTGCGGGGGATGATGGTGGTGGAGGCGGTGTCGTCTTGGAAGAGGCACCGCGGGCGGCGGTACCGGAGGTGCCGCCGGCTATGGAGGAGGCACCACGGGCGGCGGTGCCGGAGGCCACCCCGGCAGCTGGGCCGATGGTGGTGACGCAGGGCGTCTCGGCCTTCGGGTTGTCATCGGTGCCAGGAGGGGCGTCGGAGGAGGTGTTGGCCGCGTCGCAAGTGGCCAGCGGGGGACACGCCTTGGTGCCCCGGCAGGGAGGGCGCCGAGTTGCCGTGGCGCAACCAACGCAGAGCGGGGGCGCCACTGTCTTCGGGCCCCAGACCTAGGAGCAGGCGGCACTGGATGCCGTGAGCCGCCGCCTGCGAGGTCGTACGGAGCGGCTTGAGGCCTTTGCTCAGGCTGAGGTGGAGCGGACGCACGACCTGGAGCGCGCCGTGCTGGTAAGTCTTTTTGCTTCCTTGTAATTTCTTCTTTGTGGGGGCGCGCCAGCGCACCCACTGGGTGTAGCCCCCGAGATCCGGGCCAACTACGTAGTAGTTGGGTCGGATCTTCTAGAGCGTTGGCCCTTTTTTTGACCTATGATTTCTTCAGCATCTTGACGCCTTCCGGGTTGCCACCTACAACCGTCTCCTGGGCAAGCACCGGAAGCTCGTGGAGCAGCTTGCCACCAAGGAGGAGGAGCTCCGCGTTGCCGCAGGTATTCTTGTGCTCTTTTTTAGTGGTGGCGCGCTAGCACACCCACTGGGTATAGCCCCCGAGATTCGGGCCAATTGTGTAACAATTGGGCCAAATCTTATGTCTTGCTCTTTTCTTCTGCTGATTCCTTCTTTTTCACAGCCGATGTGCTGTCCTGGCGGACTCTGCTGCTCCGGGCGAGTCATCATTACGACCGGCTTGTTGCCGACTCCAGCCGGCTAGGCGTCGAGGCGGCGCAGGCAGGGGTGGAGGTGGCCGCGGCCCGGCAGTCTCTTGACGAGGCCAACCGGCTGCATGAGCAGCTGGCGGGTCACAAGAGCCGCTATGAGGCCGAGGTGGAGCTTCTCAAGGCAGAAGCCGTCAAGGTCGCGGAGGCACAGCGGGCCCTGGTGGAGGCGGACCAGCAGCGCGGCCAACTGGCCGACGACAAGGGCCGGCTCCAGGCCGAGGTGGAACGCCTGCGGGGGCAGGTCACCACGGCTGAGGGGGCCCGTGAGGACGAAGCCCGCCACCGCGAGGTAGCCGAGAAGGCGGCCGAGGACAAGGACGCCGAGCTGAAGGAGGCCATTGCCAAGGCGGCCACTCTGGAGAAGGCGCTCGAGGAGCACGACCGTGCCATGGAGCGGGAGCGACGTGGTACGTTGCTTGAGGCGCAGCACCTGGAAGACTTCTTTTCTAGTAAGTGCTGTTTCTTGTAGCTTGCCGGGTCGGGACCCGGATTTTCTTCCTTGTTGTTCTTCTAACTTGCTTCTTCCTTTGCGGCAAGTGCCTTCCCGGAGATGCAGCGGCTGGCGGAGGAAGCCGTCCGCTATCAGCGCGACCTGACCGGCGTTGTTGGGTCTGGGACGGATCCGTGGACGGCCTGGACCTTCCCGGAGATCATCGCCACTGCTGAGGTCCGCCTGCGGGTCCTAGGGACGCAGATGGAGCGGCTGTTCCGGGCCGGCACCACGATGACGACGACCCTTTGGCCGGGCACCGTCGTGCCGAGCAGCTTCACGCGCCTGGCGTGCTAGCTGGAGACGGGTCCGGACCGTCTTGGCGAGTGGCGAGTCTCCGCCGCTCGTGCCGGTGCCAAGATGGCACTCCGGTTTGCGCTGTCTTGGCATCCGGATCTTCAGCTGGACGCGTTGATGGGCCAGCGGGCCGGCTCGGAGTAGTTGCGGCAGGAGTATGCTGGCCAGATCGCCTCCCGGGCTAGCTACATCGCCGAGTTCGCCTTCCACGACGAGTTCCATCCGGAGCGGACGGAAGACGGCAGGGCCGTGGATGGCGATGACTACGACCTGCTTCTCCATGATCCGGAGGGTAGCTCGGAGGAGACGGGCGTCTACGGCGATACGGATGCCGAGGAGGACATCGGTGTCTCGCCGGACCCGGAGGCCGCCAGGGGAGAGCCATCGACGTCGCAACGCGGCGCTAGAGATGCCTGAGACACTTTATGCGTAATCGCTATAGCAGTCCACCCACCCACTAGGGGTTTTAGGGTGTATGAACTCGGCCGCGGGCCTTTTGTTTAAATATTTATGTGTAAATGTTGTGAGTGTCTTTGCTTTTTTGCCTTCTCGCTTTCGCACCGATTTCATATGCTTTCCTTTCTCAAACCTCCCCCCCGTGAGTCAGACGGCCGAGGCTCCGCTCCGTGACAAGGAGTGCGATTCTTTGAAAGGGGGTGCGCAGGACTTGGGTCTTTGGAACATTGAGCGAAAAACACTCCAATCGGCCGGCCGGCGGTAATCCGACGAAGCCGACATGAAAGCCGGTCGCGGCGTTTCTTCAATGGCGGGCCGGGTTGATCGACCCGGCGGCCTTAGACTTAGTGTATGAATCGTAGAGGGCTTTGGCCCGTTGTGCTTTCCAGCCGACAGCCAAAGCTGGATCTGTGGCTTTAGGGCGAAGTGAGGGACCGCGACATCCTAACTTTTATCAGGAATCACCAAGTAAGGCCGCGGGGTGGCTATCGAGCCGGCCAGCCCCCGAGCCCCCGGGTCGAGCGAGTCGGACCGGTGGCCGGGTTCATTGGTATAGTGATGTGGAAAAAATAAGGACACAAATAAATTGGTCGGCAAAAGGTAGCCCCCGAGTCTCGTTCGGGGACCCCATAGTTTCATGCATTTACCAAAGGCGACGACACATACACTCGTGCGGCTAACTGTAAAACGTGCGGAGGAGTTCCGCATTCCATGGCCGTGTCGTTTCTTCACCGGCGGTGTCCTTCTTGCGCTTCTTTGACTTGCGTGCATCGATGAGGTAGTAGGCGCGATGATCGCGCGAGGCCTCGCCTCACGGCGAATGGGACCGCCCATGGAGGGGACAGCTTGTGCTGGCTCGCTTGCTCTTGGACGAGTCGACGAGGTCGCTCATGAACGCAAGGGGCTTGATCTTCTTGCTGTGGTAGTGCCTCAGACCTTGCTGGTAGATGGCCGAGCGGCTGAGCGCTAGGAGACGTGCTTCTTTGAGCAGGTCGACGCTGTCTTCGCGGGCTTCTCTGGCTTCGGCTTTGCTGTACATCGCGACACATGGCAAGTCGAACTCGACGTCGGTCGGGATGATGGCTTCGACTCCGTAGACGAGTAAGAACGGGGTGAACCCGGTCGACCGATTCGGCGTGGTATGGAGACTCCAGAGAACGGCCGGCAACTCGTCGAGCCAGCTGCCGGGTGAGCGGATGGCTCGACGAGTCGCGGCTTGATGCCGGACAGGATGAGTCCGTTGGCCCGCTCGACCTGCCCGTTGGACTGTGGATGCGCAACGGAGGCCAGGTCGAGGCGATGCCGGAGATGGAGCAGATACTCGGCGCCGCCTTGGCGGTTGGTGCCGTTAGTCGGTGATGATGCTATTTGGCATGCCATAGCGCACCGCTATGTCCTGATGAACTGCACGATCGCCGCCCGCCCAGCTTTTTGATTGATCTTGCCTCGATCCACTTGGTGAATTTGTCCACTGCCACCAACAGGTGCGTCATGCCGCCTCGAGCGGTTTTGAAGGGTCCCACCATGTCGAGTCCCCAGACCGCGAAGGGCCAGGCGACAGGTATGGTGCGGAGTGCTGACGCCGGCTGGTGGCTGCGTTTGTTGAAGCGCTGACATCCTTCACACTTGAGGACGAGCGACTCGGCGTCTTCGAGGGCCATGGGCCAGTAGAAACCGTGGCGGAACGCCTTGGTCACCAAGGATCGTGATGCGGCGTGGTGCCCGCACTCGCCCTGGTGGATGTCGAGGAGGATGTCGATGCCCCGATCCTGCTTGACGTAGCGCTAGAACACGCTGGTGGGGCTGCGTTTGATGAGCTCGTAGTTGATGATGGTGTAGGCGCCCGGCGCTGCACTTGCCGAGCTTCGGTCTCGTCCATGGGGAGAACCCCATTCTCCAAGAATTCTGATATTGGGAGGGCCCAGGATGGAGCTGCCATCACGGCGAAGACAGCCACCAGGGTGGGTTCCAAGTCGGCAGCCCCCGAGCCGGGTTGAGCAGCCCCCGGGTCGGAGTTGGTGATGGTCGGGTCCGGGTTGATGGTGGCCGGGTTGAGCTGAGCAGCCCCGCCGGTTCCAGTGAGTCTCCGGCCGGTTCAAGAGTCCCGCCGGGTTGAGGTGCGGCCGGATCATCTGGAACGTGAATGGACTCGTTGTCCGGCGATGGCTTGACGGACGGCTTGCGCAGGCGCTCGAGGGAGACGCCGGACGGGATGGCTTGTCGGGACAAGGCGATCTTGGCGAGCGTGTCGGCTGCTTCGTTCTCTTCGCTCGCGCTGGATGTGGAGGAACTCGCAGCCCTCGGCGATCTGGACAGCTTCGACGCAGGAAGCGGTAGCTTGCCATGTTTGAGTCGCGGGCGTCCGACTACGCCGAGCACTGCTGCACCACTAGGTCCGAAGCCGCCAGAACGTACGATGTGCCGGATGCCGAGTTCCTTGGCAAGCCGGAGGCCGTGCACAAGGGCTTCATACTTGGAGACGTTGTTGGAGGCGGCGAAGTGGATCTGGAGCGCCTAGCGGAGCCGGTCACCCTTCGGGTATGACAGTACGATGCCGGCTCCTAAGCCGAGTCGCATCTTCGACCCGTCGAAGTGCATGCGCCAATGCATCGAGTCGGGAGGTGGCGGCAAGTACTGGGTCTCGGTCCAGTCGACGAGGAAGTCGGCCAGGGCCTGAGACTTGATCGTGGTGCGGGGCTCAGAGAGGATGGTGGAGCGGCCAGTTGGATCGCCCACTTGGCGCACTCCAGCCAGAGGCGCCCCAAGACCGATGATTTTTCGATAGGGCGCCGTGTCTTGACGACGGTGACGACATGCTCTTGGAAGTAGTGCTTCAGCTTCTTGGCGATGAGGTACACACCGTAACACATTTTCTGGTAGTGCGGGTAGTTCTCGCTTGGAGATGGAGAACACCTCGCCGTAGTAGATCGGGCGCTAGACGCTTGGATCTTGCCCTTCTTCGTCGCCGACCACCAGACTACGTCGACCCAGCGAGGTTGCAGCTATGTAGAGCAACAACGGCTCTTGTCGGTTGGTGCGCCAGGATCGGCGCGTGGAGAGCATGCGCTGAGGTCATGGAAGGCCTTATCGCCTTTGCCGCTCCATTCGAACGGACTCGCTTCTTCATCACCGGCATGCAGGGAGCGCCCACCCAACCGGCTTAGAAACCGCCGACCGAGGCCAAGCACCCGCGAATTTCTGGACGTCGCGCAGTCTTAGCCGGCTTATGCGATGCGCCGATGGCCTTGATCTTCTCCGGTTCGCCAACGCCACGCCCAAGACGAGGAAGCCGAGTAGCTTCGGCCGGGACGCCAAGACGATTTTTCCGTGTTGCTTGACCTTGTATTCGCGGAGGTGGCGAATGTTTCCTTCAAATCGCCGAGGAGCGGAGGTGTTGCTTGGTTCACCACGATGTTGTCCACGTACACGCGGATATTGCGCCGAAAGTTGGCGGCAGCAGTATTTCGCATGCAGCATTGAAGGTGGCGCCGCGGCGCTTCTTCGCCGAACGACATGGTGATGTAGCAAAGACACCCTAAAGGACCGTGAAGGACGCCTTCAGGCATCGCCGGGTCCTCGCTTGATCTGGTGGTAGCCGGAGTAAGCGCCCAGGAAGGACAGAGTTCGCACCGGGCGTCGAAGTCGATGACTTGGTCAATCCGCTGGAGAGCGAAACGGATCCTTGGGACAGCCTTGTTGAGACCGGTGTAGTCGATACACATTCGCTTAGGTCTTGTTCTTCTTCGTGAGGAGGATCGATTGGCCAGCCTCTCGGGTGAAACACTTCCATTATGAAGCCGGCCGCCCAAAGCTTACGCACCTTCTTCACCAATGGTTCTTCTTCTTCGAAAATCGTCGAGGGGTTGACGGACAGTTTACGCCCCACGGACGTGAAGTTTGTGCTCGGCATACTTCCTCCGGATACCCAGCATGTCTTTGGGGGTCCATGCGAAGATATCCCGATTCTCACGGAGGAAGTCGACGAGCTCGCCTTCCTATTTGCCGTCGAGGCGGGCACCTACGACAACATATTTGCTGCAGCTGGGGTCTTCTGGGTTGAGCTTCACTTTCTTGGTCTCCTTGGAGGGCTTGAAGGCAGCCTCGTCGGCCGGGTCCGTGGTCGGGATCGACGCGGCGGAGGCCTCGCCCCGCCATGGCGATTTATCCGTCGAGCCGGCGCCGCCTCAAGAATGACCAAAGGACTCGGCCAACTTGGCGCCGCTCTCGGCGCACTCTGTGGACTTGCGGTAATCACCGTGATCGGATCGTGCCCTTGGGACCCGACATCTTCATCTTCAGTACGCCAGTGGGGAACCGCCATGAACTTGGCGGCGCTGGGCGGCCAAGCCAGCAAGATGATACACGCCGGATAGGTCCACCACCAACCAGATCGATCACGCCGCAGAAGTGGCTGCCGTCGCCGAACAGACACCGAGCCGCACCCGCCAATGGGAGAGCAGAGAGGCCGCACGATTCCGTGGAAGATCGTCCGGGTTGGCTCCCAGTGTCTCGGCCTTGAGGCCGAGCTGGTCATCATGTCGCGTAGAGGATGTTGATGCTTGCCGCCGCTGATGTGGGACTCGGGAGAACTTGCATGTGCGCCGGCGGCGATGGTGGGGTTGAGGATGAGGGCGATCCACCGGACTCGGCATGATCGCCGGGTGATCCTCCGGTCCAGTGGATCGGGCGATCCGACCATTATCTAACTCCGCTTGGCCGATGACGGTGTTCACCTCCTTCCAAAGAAGGCGCTCACTGCACTTGTCGTCGCCGAGGCTGGTGAAGACGACGTAGGCTGCGTTCTGGTCCGGGTAGGCGTCATTCCGGATCACGCCGCCAGCGGGAGGCGGTGGTGGAGGCGGAGGCGGCTGCCCTGCACCTGGAGTTGGAGCCGAAGCCGGAGGAGGCGGGACGTCTCCCCTCAGGATGCACTTGGTGATGGCGCACTGCCGAAGCATGTGCATGGAGGGTCTTGCGCCGCTGTGGTCCTTGCATGGGGTGTCGAGCATCTCTTCGAAACTCATGGCGGGTTGCCACGCCATCTTGCCGGTCTGCCGGCACTTTGCCGCCGGGTCCACCGCGCGCTCAGCGGCCGCGACGAGCCGGTTGTCGTGACGCTGTGCCGGCTGCTCGGCCTTGCGCTTGTTGTTCTGGTGATGCTGCTGCATGCTGCTTTCGCCGGCCGGCTTCGCGGGAGGAACCAGCTTCGCCTTGCCGGCTTCATTCAGCGCCACCTGGATCTTCATGGCGGAGTCGGTGTTGGCGTACTTGTCCGCCGTCACCATGAGCGCGACCATGGTGGCCGGCTCGGAGCGAAAGAGCTTGTGCTTGAGGAGGGTGCCGCCTCGCACCACCGACGGCATCGATCGCTTAGACTTCATGGACGCCTCGCAGCTGTTTCGAGCTCGGTCCAGCTGCAGGTGAGGTACTCGCGACCCGCCTCCGCCGCCCTCGCACGCACATGGCGAAGCTGGCTGGGCGCATCGAAGTCGCTTGTAGGTCCCCGTGAAGTTGAGGAAAAGGCCTCCTCGAAGTCGACCCATGCGTTGATGCTGCCCATCGGTAGACTGTTCAACCACGTGCGGGCCGACCCCTGGAGCATGAGCGGTGCGTAGCGCACAACGAGACGACAACTGGCACTAGTGATGCCAATGGCCGTGGTGTAGTCGGTGAGCCAGTCTTCTGGCTTCACGGTCCCGTTGTACTTGGGGGTGTCGCGGGGAAGCATGAACCTTTTGGGGAAGGGCTCCTACCAGATGCGTGGGCCGAAGCAGGACGGCCCGATAGCACCGCCCTCCTCCACCTCCAGGGAGCGAGCGAGCTGATCGAGGCGCTGGCAAGCGTCGGTGTCGTTGATGGCGCGCGGGCCGAGTCGACTGGCGGCCAGGCCCCGAGGGGCCAGGTCGGTTGGAGCCAGACGCCGGCCAGGCTGGACGGGTCCATGCTGAGTCTCCGCTGCGGGCTTGTTGCCGAGGGCATCGGCGGTTGTGGTGGCCGGGTTGCGCCGAGTCCGGGCTTGGCCGGAGTGCGCCTCGCTGGGTGGCGAGGAAGCTGTGTGCAGAAGTTCGTCGGGTCTGCCAAGGCAGGCGGAGCCGGACCCCGCCAGCTTGGCGTGCTGGTGCAAGAGATCCTGCTGGGTGTTGGCAGCGTGGAGGAGCTCGCACATCCGCCCGATGCGCTCTTTCAGCTCCTCACCCGTGAGCTGGTCGAGGCCGACCGCTGTTGCCTCCGCAGCACGCATGTTCTTCATTGGGGTCTCGTAGACGGTTCGGACGGCACCAAGGGCCGGCCGATCGCTCCTTCCCGGGTGCGGATATCAGCGACCCGGCTTGGCTCGGCTGCGGCGGACGTTAATCCGTGAGCTGCGTCGTGCTCCATCTGAGCAGCCTCTAGGCGACGCTTGGTGGCGGCGAGTGTCTCGGACAGGTCCAGCATCTACTGGCGCCTTTCTTCGATCTGAGATCAGGCCTCAGCGACATTGGTGGCGTCGATGTTGGTGCCTATGGGGATGCGGAGGCTCTACAACACGGCACGCAGCGGATCGGACGGCTCGGTCCATTCCACAGCGGTCCTGGCTTTCGCGGCCTTCCTCGTCTTGCTCGACGACGAGGAGGCGCCGTCGCCGGTGACGTAAACCTCCACATGGACGTCCATCTCCCCGGCGGTAATGCCACCGCTAAGGGAGAGTGGAGAATCAGAGTAGATGAGCACCTCACAGGGGTACTCGTCGGCCGCGAACGCATCGGAGATGCGCAGCGCGGCGAAGGAGGCGGCAAGCGCACCGACGACGTCGTCCGCCAATGCGACGGACTCGTCGCTGTAGGAGAAGGGCCCCGTCTGAAGAATGCTCCCGGCCAGCTCCTCGAGCTGCCCCACGGTGGGCGCCAACTATCGTGGTGGGCGCACGGTAGATGCCAAGGGATGGCTAAAGAGAGGAGGAGGAGGCTCGAGGGCGCTAGTGGGCTCCAGAGGCAAGGTTGGCAAGAGCGGGCGCGGGACGCCGGACATACCCAAGTTCGGGGCTCTTCGGAGAGATAATACCCCTAGTCCTGCCGAGTGTAGTTGGATGATCGATTATACAACGTTGCTCCTGGAGCTGTATGAGGAGGAAGGAAGCGGGACAAGGCTTAGGCTGCTCCTTCTCTCCGGTGTTGTGGCTTGGTGGCTAGTCCTATGCTCGCTTGTTCTGTCTGCAAGCAGCTTTTCCTTACATGTCTTCTCTCTGTAGGCGTGGGTTCCTGGTGGGTTTTATAGACCAACCCACCCAGGGTTACAATGGTAATATGCCGAGTCGGTGGGTCCGTATTGTCAGTGTCCGGGACGCTGCTGGGTCCCGCTTTGGGGTTTAGGTTCGCCAGTGTTCCCTAGGGCGGGCCCCGCGCCTAGGGGAACTGCGGCGCCGCCTTGTCGATCGTCAGGGCGTGGCGAAGTCGAATGTGATATGCGCTTTCGTCAGCCGCCGCTATTGCGTCGCCGGTGAGGGCGAAGCATCAGAGCCACGCCACCCTGGTCGCCAGGAAGGTAAAGGGCACTGTTGCCACGCTCCGGCTGACCATAGGCATGGGTGATAACACTGTTGTCTTGCTCATCGGTGATTGTCGTCTCGTCCCATCGTACGGCCTGGATGGGACGGGAGCTTAACCCGTGGCTGGATTGCAGTGCACGCCACGGGTGGGGTCGACTTGTTGGGGACGCCTTGGTCGTGCCGGGTTCGGCCGCCTTGCGCCAGTTGCTGAATCCGGGTCGACGTATCTTGCCGGGTCGGAGGTACTGGCCGGGCTGCCGGCCCTGCCGGGTCGAGCGACCTGGCCAGGCGCGTGCCGGTTTTGAGGGGCGATGCGGGCCCCATCATTTTTGAAGAGGATCCGGGTTCCGTTGCCTGCCCAGGGTTCATCCCCCCGACAAAAAGGTAATAGATTGTGTGGTGATGATGAACTCCTTGCTCTTGTGCTTCAAATGATAGTCTCCCCAACACTCAACTCTCTCTCACATGGAAAGATGATTTGAGTGGAAATCAACTTGGGGAAGGCTAGAGATCAAGATTCTTGTGGTATGATTGGAATGTCTTGGTCTCAACACATGAGTAGGTGGTTCTCTCTCATAAAATGAGTAGTGGAAGTGTAGGCACGTTCTGATGGCTCTCTCACAAATGGAGAAGGGGGTGGAGGGGTATATATAGCCTCCACACAAAATCTAACCGTTACACACAATTTACCAAACTCGGTGAGACCGAATAGTGAAAATCGATGGGACCAATCTAGTTCAAAATGTGAACATTAGGGTTTTCGATGGGACCGACAAGATCAACTCGGTGGGACCGATGCGCTAGGGTTAGCGCAAAACCTCATCTCGGTGAGGCTGGTCACATGAACTCGGTGAGACCGATTTCAGCAATAAGCAAACAGAAACTTGGTCAAGCAAACTCGATGGGACCGATCGCTCATTTCAGTAAGACCGAAATATTACGAAAAGGAAACAAAGAGTTTTCATTGCGAACTCGGTGGGACCGATCGCTCATCTCGGTAAGACCGAAACATCACGAGGGGAAACAGAGAGTTTGCAATCCCATCTCGGTGAGACCGAGATCACTATCGGTGAGACCGAACTGATTAGGGTTTCTGGCTATGTCAAGTGAACTCGGTGGTGCCAGATATATCAAATCGGTGGGGCCGAGTTTGACTTTAGATTTAGGACATATGTGGAACTAAGAAAGTGGTTGAGAGCTTTGGAGCATATCACTAAGCATTTTGAGCAAGTAGACCATTAAGCAACACCTCATCCCCTTTTAATAGTATTGGCTTTTCCTATGGACTCAATGTGATCTTGGATCACTACAATGAAAATGAAGAGTCTTGAGCTTTTGCCAATATGTGTCCTTAGCATTTTGAGGGGTCCACATATCTAGTCCATGCCATGCCAATCATTGAACTTTCTGAAACATTAATCTTGAATGGATATTAGTTCAATGAGCTATATGTTGTTATGAATTACCAAAACCACCCGGGGATTAGTTGCACTTTCAATCTCCCCCTTTTTAGTAACTGATGACAACATATTGGAAGTGCTAGTATTCGACTAGAGGGGGGTGAATAGGCGATTTTTATGAAAGTCTTCAAAGCAGGGGTGTTTTGAAGACAAACAATAGAAATGAACCTATTGATATGCAGCGGAAGGTAGACTACACAAGACAAGCCATAGTCAAGTAAGCAATGTAGTGAAAGCACGAAGACTATCAGCAGCTAGGTAGTATGGATCATGATGGAAGATAGAATGAAGCCAAACAAACAACAGACTTCACACAATGAAGTCAATCAGATCAGGCAAGCGGGCAAAGACTTCACGAAGAAAAACTGCAAGTAAGGCGAGAGAGGTAGGATAGAACCCCTTGGCGAGTAGTTGCTAGTTTAGACACCTAGGGCCCAGCAGACCCCTTGTTCTAGTTTGCTCCGACGCTCACGCACCATGCCTTCTGTGTACATGGCCCTGTATGCATTGTAATCTCATGCTACTTTCTCCTTCTATCAATACAAAGATACGCAGCTTGCGTATTCGCGAAAAAGACAAACTGCAAGTAAGGTCAGAGAGGTAGGATAGAACCAGTTGCTCGGAGAGGACAAGGGATTTGTTGGACCAGTTCCAGTTGCTGTGACAACTGTACGTCTAGTTAGGGAGGCTAAGATTCAACTCAGAAGACCATGTCTTCACCTTATTCCCCTTGAGCTAAGAACACTTAGTCCTCGCCCAATCACTCTGGTAAGTCTTCAAGGGAGACTTCCAAACCTTCATAGACTTCGTTCACCAGCAATCCACAATGACTCTTGGATGCTCAAAACGCGACGCCTAACTGGTTGGAGGATTCACAGTCCTCAAGTGTAATAAGTCTTCAGATCACGCGGACAGAAAGACTTCAGTGATGCCTAACACTCTTTCGCTCTGGGTGTTTTGGACTTTGTCCTCACAAGGATTCTCTCTCTCTCAAGGGCTTCGTAGGTGGGTTGCTCTCAACCGAGAAAAGCTGTGCACTAACTCTGAGCAGCCACCAATTTATGGTGTAGGGGGTGGGCTATTTATAGCCAGGAGGCAACCCGACCTGATCCAAAATGACCCTGGGTCACTAAGGAACTGACATGTGTCCAACGGTCAGATTTCAAACACACGCGGTGGCTTAGCTTGGGCTATAAGCCAAGCTGACTCATCCAGCTCTGGATAAGATTGGCTCTCATTGTCTTCGCTCGAAGACATAGGATTTGGTTGAGCATCACATCAATCACTCTGACTTTGTTCACTTGGACCCCACTTAATAGTACGGTGGTTCCTATGACTCAACAAAGAAGAAAAGGAAACTACGAAAACAACTATGTCTTCGCACTCCATATTCTTCATGCGATGTCTTCTCTTGTCATAGTCTTCAATGTGAATGTCTTCACAGACCACCATTGTCTTCAATGTCTTCACACATTTTTAGGGGTCATCTCTGGTAGGTAAATCGAATCAATATGGGACTACTACCTGTGTTATCCTGCAATTCTCACAAACACATTAGTCCCTCAACCAAGTTTGTCGTCAATACTCCAAAACCAACTAGGGGTGGCACTAGATGCACTTACAATCTCCCCCTTTTTGGTGATTGATGACAAACTGGTTGAAGTTTTCAACGGGGATAAAAGTAAGTGAAAGTTTAGTGTTGTGGGTATTGTCTTCAAACATATGACGAGGCTTCCCCTGAAGATGTGCATACAAATGATTTGCTGCTGAATGCAAATGCACATGGCAAGTTTTGCTTTGTGGAGGCCATCTTCAAAGTGTGAAGACAATATATTATGCATATAAAAGATAACAAAGATAATGATATGCATAATGGAAAATGGACGTCTGCAGAATGACTTCATGCGGAATTTATCATCGCATCACAGAATTGCAGAAAAAATAGCAGACGACCATCAAGTTTAAGTGTTACAACTCAGAGAACCAAATGTTTCAAAAGACGAGAGTTGTAAGAACTTGGCAAAATAATGCATCCACCCATAAGGACCCACTTGAAGACTATCAATTCATATGCTTCTCCCCCTTTTGTCAGTAATGACCAAAATGGTTTGAAGACATAGAGCATCTACTCATTCCCAGAAGGAGCAATGGTGTAGCAGGGTCGTTGTTGGAGTTTGGTGGTGCGGAGGGGCCTGGTGCAGAGTCGATATGTAGTGTAGTCACGGTTAGTGAAGTGGCATTGTCTTCTTCATCGACGACATTTGCAACAATAGTTGCAGCCGAAGATGAATACTCAGAGTCTTCAAGTGAGGGAGTATGTCGCCAGCTTGCGTTAGGTGGAGGCCTGGAGTTAAACTTGAAGCTTTCGGTGAAGTCATCTTCTCGAAGATCATATTCAGAACATAGCAGAGTTAGGCTCTTCCGGGACCACCGTGCATTTTCATGGGCAACAAAAGAGTTCTTGGTGGCCAGATTGTGAATGCGATTGACATCAACCTAGACACTATGCATCTGACGCTTCTGCCAGTCGTGGTGCTTGTCCTGCTTCTGATGTAAGGCCACAGACAGCTATCGGTCATTGAGAACACGAGAACACTTTCGATGCCTTTGAGCAATATAACTGGCAGTGGCTTCGGTATTAGCACGGTGAGGTAGACACACATTGCCAGCAAGACGATAAGCAGGAACAACATCATTTGGAACATGAACCCCTTCTATGGGTTGCATGAAGCTTTGATGATCAGCATTGTGAAGATATATTGGCTCCTTGGTAGGCTCGGGGTAGATGGCTTCAACAGATAGATCAACCTCAGGCAAGAAGACCAGATGGTTGCATGCTGAAGGCTGATAGTTGACTGTTGAATGGAGCTTGATTAGGCGCATCACCCATGGAGCATAAAACTTCAGGACAAACAGATCAATCCCAGATGCAGCAAGTTGTCTGATGAAGAAATCCAGGGAGTTGAACTTGATGCCATTGACAATATAGAAAACCAAAGTCTTCATAGCGCCTTCAAGTTTGGCTTCAGAAGAATGTCCCTTGATTGGCCATAGAGTATGCCTTAGGATATGATAAACTGTGCGGGGCAAGTACTCGAGGTCCTGGACAAAGACTTCCTTTGGATATTCAGCATCTTGAGGCAATGGCTTCATCATGCTGAGCATTTGACTCATATTGGGTTTGGGCCACTGAAAAATACTCTGCAGTCCTTCTGTGTGGCGCTGACAACCAGGCTCATACAATTTTCCTGGAGTGGGCAAGGAGGTAAGCTCGATGATGTCTTGAGCTTTAGCTTCATGGTGCACATCACCTGTCATCCACTCAAGGATCCATATCTTCAGATCCCTGTTGTATCCATGAATGTGAAGAGTAGCATAGAACTACAGCAGAAGCTCTTCATTCCAGTGCTCTTTGGCTGTGACAAAATCCAGAAGGCCAGCATCACGAAAGCAATCCATAGCTTCTTCAAGACAGGGGAGCCCAGCCATCGCTTCACAATCAAGGTGCATGTGAGGGAAGATTCTCTCTTGGTTGTAGAGAACACAAGAGTAGTAGCTGCACTGTTGATGGCTCCAAAAGCGATCTGAGGAGATCCTTGGCTTCGAGTAGGGATTCTTGTCACTGTCAAAGAAGGTGATGTGTGCTCTGAAGCTATTGACACTGAAAGATCCAGGAGATGTAGCAGCACCTGGAAGTCTTGTCAGTCTTAGCTTAGGCTTCTGGACTTGTGGTCGATGCTGCACATGATAATCATATTGCGGTCCGGGACCAGTGGGAGGAACCAGGACAGGCCAGCGAACAGTGACCAACTCCATATCACGGTTGTAAGCCAACTCCATTGTGTGAGGCCTTGGGGGAGGAACAGTGCCGTCAGTGGGGATCGGTGTGACAGAAGCTTCAAGATTCTCATTGGCTTCAGGCATAGCATTGGCTTCAGGCTCCACATGATCTTCAGCCAAGACAGGGTCATTGGCTTCAGCAGTGTTTGTGGCAGCCTCAATATTCTCAACCTCCATATGGTCAACGACCGGAGGGTCTTGCACAATCACATTCTCCTCGAGAATGACTTGATCTGGGGTAGGGGGTGTAGCAACTCTCTCTTCTCTTCTTTCTACTTCATCAGTTGATGCAGTCGGAATGTCTTCAGCAGCTTTGGCTTCAGACTCGGGAACCATCGCAGAAGGATTCTCTTCAGGGAACACTTGACGTGCCACTGAGCTGGATTGTTGTGAATCTTCTTCTGGGATGGTTGACATGGAGACCGATGGCCTGAGGCCTTTGCGAAGCCGTTGGAACACGGGCGACGCCTTTGGCGATGGAGTGATCTCCATGTAGTCGTCATCATTCACCATAGGGTTGGTGACTTGCGCTGGTGGAGTGCGGGGTGTTGCATCTTGAACTGGGGTTTCTTCTTGCAGGCGCTCAGCCCATGAATCACCCTGAGCAATTGGCGTCAACGGACGACCAATGCTGATGTATTCGCTGCTCATAGGAGCAGGCGATGATACCAACTGATGCTCGATTTGAGGAAAGACTTCATCATCAACAACATTGTCTTCATGACCAATGTCTTCAGCTGCGTTGGGGTCAACAGCTGGAACTTGCTCTTCTTCATGAGCCTCTGTGGAAGCAGGCCGGTGGAGTACAACTCAACGTTCTTTGTTTGTGGCAACAAGGGGAGCAACTGAGATGGGTTCAACAATGAGTGGTTGAGAGGTTGCAGCACACTCTTTCTTTGAAGACTTAGTTCCCTTAGTTTTCAGCTTCTTCTTAGAAGGAGAATCGTCAGATACGTCCTTGTGCTTGTGTTTCTTGGCTTCAGCTTCAGCCGCTCTTGTCTTCTTCAGTTCAGAAGTTGCTGAGGGGACCTTAGGCTTCGAGCCTGTCATACTAGCAGGGAAGACAATGCGAGGTTCTTCCTGCCTTGGTGTAGTGTGGGTCTCAGCAGACTTCTTCTTGGCAGCCATCCTGGGATCAATGCCAGGGCGCCCAAGAGCTTTCCGCTTCTCAGCTTCATTGTGGGCTTGAACACATTTCTCAGAAAGATACTTCATACGCTGCCTTGAGCCTTTAGCTTCATTGCGTTTCTTGTGAAACTCCTCCTTGAGGTCATGCAGCATCTTCTTGAAGATTTGAACATCAGTCACGCTGAGCTTGGCCATGTTCTTCTTGAAGTGAACCTTCTCATAATCAATCTTGTTCTTCAGCTCGACAATCTTATGAGCCAAGGCCAGTTCACCAGCAATGGCACCATGGAAGGTGACGCTAATGTCCACAGGGAGTTGAAGATCATCAATACTGATGTCCTGGTTGTCGAACCACTAATCGATGATGTTATTCAGAATATAAACATCAAAGAGGGGCAGATCGTTGAAGATTTCCGCCTCTTGCTTGCTCTTGATAAGCATTTCCAGAGAATCATCACCAAGATCTTCATCACTGGACAGATCAATGGCTTCTTCTTCATTGCGTAGCACAGCAAAAGGTGTCAGTGGTTGCCCAATGGCCTTCTTGGGCAATGGCTTCTTGGCCCTCTTGCACATGCGAGATAAGTCTTCAGACTGCACACTTGATTCAGGCGGTGCAATCTTCAGAGGCTTCCTCGTTGAAGCTTTTGGTGAAGAAGATGGATTTGAAGCTTTTGCCTTCTTCGTCTTCTTTTCTTTGGGAGGTGCGGGAGCAGCTTCAGTATCAGCATCACCATCAGTTTGCTCCACTACTGCTCTTTGAGCAGCAATGTGAGACAGAAGCCCATTAAAATTGGCAAAGGGGCCAATTCTGTTCTCGTTGGCTTCACGTGTCCCATCAGATCTGGGAGCAGAGGGGCAGGGTTGAAGTTGAGGCCACAGTCCTTTTTGTTCTGGGCAGTTGAATCTTTGGCAAACTGAAAGTTACGTTTGAAGTGATTGTCGCCACGACACCATAATAGAGATGATGGGTCGGCATTTTCTGGCTGCAGTCCTCTGACCGTGCAAGGATAGAATTCTTGCGCAATGGCTTCAGCCTTGCTCTTCGGCACCAAGCCGCTATACAAACAGTCTCCCCACGGGTGCTTGATATATCTCCAACGTATCTATAATTTTTTATTGTTCCATGCTATTATATTACCCCTTTTGGATGTTTATGGGCTTTATTTTACACATTTATATCATTTTTGGGACTAACCTACTAACTGGAGGCCTAGCCCGTATTGCTGTTTTTTTTGCCTATTTCAGTATTTCAAAGAAAAGGAATATCAAACGGAGTCCAAACGGAATGAAACCTTCGGGAGCGTGATTTTTGGAACGAACGTGATCCAGAGGACTTGGAGTGCAAGCCAAGAAGTAGCCGAGGCAGCCACAAGATAGGAGGGCGCGCCCACCCCTACAGGGCACGCCCCCTGTCTCGTTGGCCCCTCGGGCGGCCACCGACCTACTTCTTCCTCCTATATATACCCACATACCCCGAAAACATCCAGGGAGCCAACGAAAAACAATTTCCACCGCCGTAACCTTATGTATCCGTGAGATCCCATCTTGGAGCCTTCACCGGCGCTCCGCCGGAGGGGGAATCGATAATGGAGGGCTTCTACATCAACACCATAGCCCTTCCGATGAGTTGTGAGTAGTTTCCCACAGACCTTAAGGTCCATAGTTATTAGCTAGATGGCTTCTTCTCTCTTTTTGGATCTCAATACCATGTTCTCCCCCTGTCTTGTGGAGATCTATTCGATGTAACTCTTTTTGCGGTGTGTTTGTCGAGATCCGATGAATTGTGGGTTTACGATCAAGTTTATCTATGAGAAATATTTGAATCTCCTCTGAATTCTTTTATGTATGATTGAGTTATCTTTGCAAGTCTCTTCGAATTATCAGTTTGGTTTGGACTACTAGATTGATCTTTCTTGCCATGGGAGAAGTGCTTAGCTTTGGGTTCAATCTTGCGGTGTCCTTACCCAGTGACAGCAGGGGTTGCAAGGCACGTATTGTATTATTGCCATCGAGGATAAAAAGATGGGGTTTATATCATATTGCTTGAGTTTATCCCTCTACATCATGTCATTTTTATTAATGCGTTACTCTGTTCTTATGAACTTAATACTCTAGATGCATGCTGGATAGCGGTCGATGTGTGGAGTAATAGTAGTAGATGCAGGTAGGAGTTGGTCTACTTGTCGCGGACGTGATGCCTATATACATGATCATGCCTAGATAATCTCATAATTATTCGCTTTTCTATCAATTGCTCGACAGTAATTTGTTCACCCACCGTAATACTTATGCTATCTTGAGAGAAGCCACTAGTAAAACCTATGGCCCTCGGGTCTATCTTTTATCATATGAGCTTTCAATCTACTTTTATTTGCATCTTTACTTTTCCAATCTACATTATAAAATACAAAAATATATTTATCTTATCATACTATCTCTATGAGATCTCACTTTCGCAAGTGGCTGTGAAGGGATTGACAACCACTTTATTCCATTGGTTGCGAGTTCTTTGTTTGTTTGTGTAGGTGCGTGGGACTTTTGAGGAGTCTCCTACTAGATTGATACCTTGGTTCTCAAAAATTAAGGGAAATACTTACGCTACTATTGCTGCATCACCTTTTCCTCTTCAAGGAAAACCAACGCAAGCTCAAGACATAGCAGTGCTTGATGGCATTATTCTCAGCGTATTCAGGCGTGACGAATCTGTACTTGAACCATTCTTCAGCCCAATATCTTCGGATCCACTGGATCCGGTTCTTGCAATGGTTGTAGTTTTCGTTAGGGTCTGACTTGTATTGCTCATACAAGGCAGGAGGCAGATCAAGTGTTGTGTTGCCTCGGCGTTGCCTGCCACCCTTCTAAGCAGAATTTTCTGAAGCCATAATATTCAAGCTGATTGGCTTCAGCACAGTGAATGGCTTCCGTCTGATTGGCTTCAGACAAGAACTGGCTTCAGGTGATTCAATGTGATGTTGTTAGTATTCTGCAAATGAATGCAGACTATAAGAACCAAGCGATTCTCCCACGGACATGTACCTGTGATAGCATTAGAGATGTGAGGGAAGGGGAAGAGGTCATATGCATTCTTAGAAGATTTTGAAGATAAATCAGTTTAGAAGACATTGACCTCATAGTGCGAAGACATTCACTTATTTGGAGAGAGTTTGTTGCAGATTCGTACGAATCCATGAACAAGTACAAGTGAGGAATCTAACTATTTATGAAGCATAAGTGATTATATATAGCATGGTATGAGATGCAGAAGAGAACAAATCAAGATATGGAAGTTCAGAAACCACTTTTGGATAAAGTGGACGGATTTGACAGATCTAAAAAGGCAGTAAAAAGTAAGATTTATTTACCCCGGACGAACTGCTAGACGGGTTGGAAGAGAAGCTGAGCAGTTCAATCTCCCGCGCCCTAACTTGGCGGCGGAAGACACCTACGGCGGCGGTGGAGACAACGAGGTCCACGGCCGGCGTGAGGATAGCGTCAAAGAGGTCACGACAACTAAGCGCTTTGTCTCAGGCGTCGACGCGAGCTAGCGGAGGCGCTAGGGTTTGTGAGATATGGAGAGGTGGAAGAAGGGATAATGACCGCACGAGTGTGTATTTATAATAAGGAGGAGGGCAGCGCAACGCAATTACGCAGGTGCCCCTGGCGGTTCACATCTGAGGCATGCATGCAACTCATTGAGAGTTGTTCCTTGTTCCCACGCACGCCTGGATTGTCGGGTGGTCATTCTGGATTCTCCGCTTTTTAGGCAATAAGGAGGGAACATTAAAATAGATTAAATGTTTGTTAGATTGTCCTCTGCTGACAAGGACTCAGAGAAGACAATCGACAGGTTTCAATAGAATGCATATGATTTGGACAGATAGAGTTGAGGTAAAAGCACAGAATACGTTACGGTCCGATCACATTCACTTAGATCAAAAAGATTCAAGAGTGAAGACATAGCAATAAGTGAATGCTGTAAAGGACAGAACACAAATATGTATGAACCAACTCAACATTGCAGAGATAAATCATGAAGACAATCAATGTTGAAGATAATCCAAATGTGAAGACTTTGCAATCATAACGCCAAGAGAAACACTTCAATAAGAATTTGGTGGTGGCATTACCCACCGTATAGGAAAGATTAGACCTAGACATGACGCACAATTATCGTGGTGCTCCGAAGTCAAATTCCACATTAATGTATTCACACTCAGAGGGTAAGTCTTCATTGATTGAAGATATACGTTACTTCGTGTGTTGCACATCTAAGTCGTCAACATGCATAAGTGTTAGGATGTGTGTCCATTCACAGGACATTTGAGGATTCTAAGATATTTAGCTCACACCGCAACTTGCAAAACCTTTTCTCATCCAACGGCTTAGTGAAGATATCTGCCAATAGCTCTTCAGTGTTGACGTGAATGATATCAATGTCTTCCTTGTTGACATGATCTCTGAGAAAGTGGTGACGAATCTGAATGTGCTTCGTCTTCGAGTGCTGAACTGGATTCTTGGAAAGCTTAATGGAGCTTTCATTGTCGCAGAAGAGTGGTACATTCTTCGTGTTGATGCCATAGTCCTTGAGAGTTTGCTTCATCCATAGAAGCTGAGCACAGCACGATCCAGCAGCAATGTATTCAGATTCAGCAGTGGAGAGTGACACACAGTTCTGCTTCTTTGAAGACCAACAAACAAGTGATCGACCGAGAAAGTGAAATGTTTGTGAGGTGGATTTGCGATCAACTTTGTCACCAGCATAATCAGCATCAGAATACCCAATCAGATCAAATGTTGAGCCATTTGGATACCATAATCCTATCCTTGGGGTGTAAGCCAAATATCGAAGTATTCGCTTCACCGTTAGGTGATGCAACTCCTTTGGTGCCGCTTGGAATCGGGTACACATGCAAATGCTAAGCATTATATCTGGCCTAGATGCATATAAGTAAAGTAAGGAACCAATCATGGAGCGGTATACCTTTTGATTGAACTCTTTACCATTGTCGTCAGGACCCAGATGACTTTTGGTTGGCATTGGTGTCGTGTATCCTGTAAGTGCATCTAGTGCCCCTTAGTGATTTTGGTGTATTGAAGACTTATAGGTTAAGGGACTAATGCGTTTCTGAGTGTACACAGGTCTATAAGTCTATGAGGAGTTTCATATTTACAGAGAAAGTCGACCCCTAAAAATGAAGTTCTTCAACTGAAGACTTTGATATTCTGAAGACTTTCTGAAGACTTTGAAAGTGAAGAAATTGGTGTGACCTTGAAGACTTGATATTCATTTGAGGAATATGAAGCGTGAATACTTTTGTTTTCGTAGTTTCATTTTCTCTTTCTTGAGTCATAGGAAACACCGTACTGTTAAAGGGGGTCGAGGAAATACTAAGGAAAAATTTCCATGTGATGCTCAACTCAAAATCCTACAGCTACCAATCCCTTCGAGTGAAGCCTTTGGAAATCTCATACAGTTCAGTCACTTTCTTTAGTGACAGAGACGAAGTTCTTCAGTCACGATGAATTTGTTCGATCGAGGAGTTAGGAATTCGCCAAAGGCGAATTGCCTACACAAAGGAGGAACATGATAGCCCCGAGGAATTTGAGAGTCAAAATTCGACTTCTTTGTCTCTTGGCGGCCACCTGTCCCAAAATATCTTATCCACCTTACGGTCATATCATTGAAGGGCATTTATGTCTTATCATGTCGGGCTGCTCCCTAGGCTATAAATAGCCGCCCCTACAACCACTAGCTGGTTGGCTGCCCGAGAGAACTTGACACTTGTCATTTGAGAGCAACCCATCCTCCGAGAACTTTGAGCGAAAATCATCAGTGAGGAAAACCCAAAACCAAACCCCTACAAACCCAAAGTGATTGAGCATCATCAAGATATTGATCCTCGTGGATCCGACGCTTGTTACCTTTGAAGACTGTGCTTCTTCCAGACGGTTAGGCGTCATGGTCTAGAGCATCCAAGAGGAATTGTGGATCGCCCAAAGGACCAAGTCTCATGAAGGTTTGGAAGTCGCTCAAGACTTACCACGAAAGTGATTGGACGAGGTCTGTGTGACCTTAGTTCAAGGAGAATACGATGAGGATGGGTGTCCCGAGCTGCGTGCTCAGCGACTAGGTGTCCGGACCGTGTGTCCTCGAGTTTAAATACTCAGCCGCCCAACCGACGTACATAACCGAGACAAGCAGCTTGGAACTGGTCTACCAAATCATTGTCTTCACCAACCTAATCGTTCTATTTCCTCAACCCTTTCATTTCCTCATTCTTGTGTTGAGTGTTTGTTCATATCGTGTTTGAAGACTTCGATCAAGACTTTCTCAATTTCCTCGAGATCAATTTCTTGATCTGTTTGTCTTCACCTTGTGTTATCCTATGATTACGCTTTACGTACTCGAGGCTTGTCTTCATTTCATCTTGATGACCATGCTTGTATTCTGTTATGCTTACTTCTGAGTACTTATTCTGCTGCTAGTAGTTCTTCGCTAAGGAATTTCCTCACCGGCAAATTCCTCAGTGAAAAATTCATAAAAATCGCCTATTCACCCCCTCTAGTCGACATAAAGCACTTTCAATTGGTACCAGAGCAAGGTACTCCCTTGTTCTGTGTGATTTTGGTTTAACCACCTGGAGTTCGAGTTATGTCGACCGCAGGTATGAAGAAAGTGGCATGCCCTATCTTTGACGGTCATGATTATCCCAAGTGGAAGGCCATGATGAGGAAGCGCCTCATGGCAATGAACAGCAAGTTGTGGACCGTCACTGAGATTGGTCTTACCGATCTATGCAAGAAGGCAGGCGCTGATGACATTCGCAAGTACACTCGACTTGACATCATGGCGAAGGACATCATCTGTTCCTGCCTATCCAGAGATGAATTCAGGCGCATTATGCATCTTTGCAATGCGAAGCTCATCTGGGACTGAATCTCTGATGTCTATGAAGGTCATCGAACCCGTCATGATCCCTGGTTTGAGGACTTCAAGGAATCTCTCAAAATGATGACTTTCGAACCAGAATCATCATCTTCTGCATCATGTCTCATGGCAAAGGGTGACAAGGTAACTGAATGTTCCTCATCCGAATTTAGTGACGATGAATCTAATGATTATGGATCTGATGACGATATTGAACCAAGTTATACCAAACTTGTTTGCATTGCCACTAAACAACAAACGGCTTTTGAAAAGGTTCAAAACATGCTAGACAAAAGTGATGATATGTTGGGTGAAGAAATGGATCGCACCAAAGCCCTGACTGAAAATCTTCAAAGACTTCAGTCTAGGTTTGACAGCCTTCAAAATCATCATAACACTCTCTTATCTGATCATGAGAAACTTTCTTACGAATTTCTTCAAAGAAAGCAAGATCTTGAGAAGTGATAGAGGCGAGGGTGTCCCGATCTTTCGATGAGATAGCAATCGTTTTCTGTGGGAGTCGACTTTGACGATCCGACTACGAACGTGCGAAGACGTCGCGCCTTAGCAATCGCTAAACCAACTTCGGAGAGGTTATTGACCACGCCGGAGCACGATCAACCTGACCACGAGGGTCTATTTCCTGCGAGCAAACGAAGAACAAGCAAGAAATTGAGATTGCAATTTGGATATTGCGAATAAAAGAGGAAAGCTTTATTAATGAAGGTGGGGTTCTGTGACGCCTTGGTCTGGTCGTTGAACACAAACGAAGTACACGAAGTTGCAGCTATGGCGAACTTTTGATCTAAACAAAACCCAAAGTCTAAACGACGCCCTAAGGGCTGTATATATGGGGGAAGAGGAGGGAATTTCGTGGCCCTTGAGGGTGGGGTCCGAAACCAACCCTAACTCTTGTTTCCCCACACATACGGACTCTAAAAATAGCCTATACTTCAGTATTTCGAAATTACATGGGCCTGGCCCAATAATAAGGTGACGCAGCACCTAGAATAGCCTATGGACGAATATTATGAAGTGGCATCTTGTATATTTCGTCCAAGGCTTCATGCACTCCTTATGGTGGCTTCAAAGTCCTGAAATCATCACTTGTAACTCCATTCTTGATCCCCTTGCGCATGCCATCAACTCCATGCGTGTTCTTGCTCCAATGTTCATCCTTCTCCAAGCTAGGCCCTTCATTTGTAAGCAAAACAAATGTATCCAATTTAGGCAGCATCATATTCTCATGAACAATAGAATCATTACCAAGAAACGAAAGTACCAGTAATTTAATTGGCGTCTTGAAGCTCTAGTAATTGGTCCCATATATGTAACAAAGAGGGGCTGTGGGTGTAACAATGGTATTGATGTCCTCATCATCCTCCCCTTCTTGAAATGAAGTCGTCCTCGACGGAAGCTCATCTTCCTCACCCAAATAAGGCTTCAAATCTACAATGTTAAAAGTGGGACTAACCCCAAAATCTGCGGTAGCTCAAGTTTATATGCATTATCATTTATTTTCTCTAACACCTTAAAAGGACCATCAGCACGTGGCATTAGCTTTGATTTACGCAAATGTAACCAAACAAGATCTCCAGGTGCAAACACAACATGTTTTCTACCCTTATCTCCAGCAAGTTTATATTTAGCATTCATACGCTCAATGTTTTCCTTAGTTAACTCATGCATTTTTAAAATCAATTCAGAACGTTCTTTAGCATCAAAATTAACCTTCTCCGAAGATGGAAGAGGCAACAAATCAATAGGTGCACGAGGCAGGAAACCATACACAATTTCAAAAGGGCACATCTTAGTAGTAGAATGCAATGAACGATTATAAGCAAATTCAATATGAGGCAAGCATTCTTCCCACATTTTCTTATTATTCTTCAAAACAGCCCTAAGCATAGTAGACAATGTTCTATTGACTACTTCAGTTTGTCCATCAGTTTGGGGGTGACAAGTAGTACTAAAAAGCAGTTTAGTCCCCAACTTAGCCCATAAACATCTCCAAAAGTGGCTAAGAAATTTAGTATCACGATCTGAAACAATAGTATTTGGCACACCATGCAAGCGAATAATTTCACGAAAGAACAAATCAGCAACATTAACAACATCATCGCTTTTATGACATGGTATAAAGTGTGCCATTTTCGAGAATCTATCCACGACAAAAAATATGCTATCCCTCCCCTTCTTTGTTCGAGGTAAACCTAAAACAAAGTCCATAGATATATCCTCCCAAGGAACACTAGGTACAGGCAAAGGCATATATAAACCATGAGGATTGAGTCGTGACTTAGCTTTTTGACATGTAGTGCAGCGAGCAACAAAACGCTCAACATCCCGTCTCATCTTTGGCCAAAAGAAATGTGTAGCAAGTATATCCTTCATCTTCTTCACGCCAAAGTGTCCCATTAGTCCTCCTCCATGCGCCTCCTGCAACAACAAAAGACGAACGGAGCTAGCTGGAATGCATAGCTTGTTAGAACGAAACACAAATCCATCATTAACAACGAACTTGTTCCATGTTCTACCTTCTTTACAATTCTGCAATACATCGCTAAATTCAGCATCATGCACATATTGATCTTTGATGGTCTGCAAACCAAATATTTTAAAATCAAGTTGTGAAAGCATAGTATAACGACGAGACAATGCATCAGGAATAACATTTTCTTTACCCTTCTTGTGTTTAATGACATAAGGGAAAGTCTCAATGAATTCAACCCATTTAGCATGTCTACGATTCAGTTTAGCTTGACTTTTTAATATGTTTCAAAGATTCATGATCAGAATGTATAACAAATTCTTTTGGCCATAAATAATGTTGCCATGTCTCTAAAGTCCGAACAAGAGCATATAATTCTTTATCATAAGTAGAATAGTTCAGACTAGGCCCACTCAATTTTTCAGAAAAGTATGCAACAGGTTTGCCATCTTGTAATAACACACCTCCTAATCCAATTCCACTAGCATCACATTCAAGCTCAAAAGTCTTATTAAAATCAGGAAGTTGGAGTAAAGGAGCATGTGTCAACTTATCTTTCAATATCGTGAAGGCTTCTTCCTGTGCGGTACCCCAAACAAACGGCACATCCTTCTTTGTAAGCTCATTGAGAGGTGCAGCAATGGTGCTAAAATCTCCCACAAAACGCCTATAGAAACCAGCGAGTCCAAGAAAACTCCTCACTTGTGTGACCGTTTTGGGCTGCGGCCAACTGTCAATAGCTTCAATCTTGGCCTTATCAACTTTAATTTCCTATGGAGTAACAACATAGCCAAGAAAAGATACTCGATTGGTGCAAAAGGTGCACTTCCCAAGGTTACCAAACAAACGTGCATCACATAGAGCATTAAAAACAGCACGTAAATGTTCCAAATGTTCTTCCAAAGATTTGCTATAAATCGATATATCATCAAAATAAACTACCACAAATCGTCCAATGAAAACACGTAAAACTTCGTTCATTAATCTCATGAAAGTACTAGGTGCATTAGTTAACCCAAAAGGCATGACTAACCACTCATATAATCCAAACTTAGTTTTAAATGCTGTTTTCCATTCATCCCCCAATTTCATACGAATTTGATGGTATCCACTACGCAAATCAACTTTGGAGAATATTGTAGAGCCACTCAATTCATCAAGCATATCATCTAGCCTAGGAATAGGATGACGATAACGAATAGTAATATTATTAATGCCTCTACAATCAACACACATACGCGACGTACCATCCTTTTTAGTCACTAGTATAATAGGAACAGCACAAGGACTAAGAGATTCGCGTATATAACCTTTGTCGAGCAGCTCCTGTACTTGACGCATAATCTCCTTCGTCTCCTCTGGATTGGTATGATATGGTGCACGGTTGGGTAGCGATGCACCGGGAATTAAGTCAATTTGATGCTCAATCCCTCGAATAGGCGGTAACCCCGGTGGCACGTCTTGTGGGAAGACGTCAGCGAACTCCTACAAAATGTTAGTGACAGCAGGGGGCAAAGAGGAAGGCACGTCCTTGAATGAAAATAATGCCTCTTTGCACACAAAAGCATAGCAAACAGATTTGCTAGAATCTGGCTCATCAATATCAGATTTGGTGGCAAGTAAACATGCACTTTTCAATTTAATTTCAGAAGCAACAGTAGATGGTTTATTATTAGGCTTCATTTGTTGCTCAAATTCTTTTGCCACAATCTGATTTTCACTCTTATTTTTCTCCTGTTTTGCTTTATTAGCTCTATTAATATCATCTTTCAAAATGGAATCAGGAGTCATAGGAAGCAAAGTAATATTTTTATCCTTATGAACAAGCGTATACTGATTGTTTCTACCATGGTGTACAGAATTTTTATCAAATTGCCATGGTCTACCAAGTAATAAGGAACATGCTTGCATAGGTACCACATCACAATCAACATAATCAGCATATGTAGAGATACTAAAATGCACACGAACAATACGTGTTACCTTAACATTGCCGCTATTGTTGAACCATTGGATGTAGTAAGGATGTGGATGTGGTCTTGTGGTGAGAGATAGCTTCTCCACCATCTCCATGCTAGCCAAGTTGTTGCAGCTCCCTCCATCTATGATGACGCGAATAGAACGTTCCTTCACAACTCCCTTTGTATGGAACAAATTATGCCTCTGATTTTGCTCAACTTGTGTAACCCGCACACTCAAAACACGTTGAGCAACTAAACATTCATACCACAAGATCTTCAAGCAGCATGTATTGCGTCTCATGATCGTAATCATCTCCACCGTGTTCTTCATGTGTAATAAGAGCCAAAGTCTCCTCATCATAGTCACTAGCGGACTCATACCCACCATCCTCGTGAGCAATCATCACACTCTGAGATTTGCATTCTCTCATAAAATGTCCTCTTCCCTTACAACGACGACAAATAATATCACTTGTGTGCCTTGTTGACGCCATGGAAGAAGAAGAACTCTGCAGGCAGCCCGGTGTGCTCTTGGCGAGATAGTGGTGGTTGTGCCTACTTTCTTGTAAACACGGTTGGAGGTGGCACCCAAGGAGGTGATGGTGCAAAGGAAGTAGATGATGCACGTGGTGTCCATGATGAAGGTCGACCGCAAAAAGTTAGTCCGCACCAATGCTGTCGATCCTCACTTCACGTTCAGCTTTACAAGCAAGATGGAATAAATGAGTGATATTATTATAATCCTTATAGTCTAGAATGGTCTGAATCTCTATTTAATCCACCCGTAAAACGCAAGCATAGCTTCATTCTCCTCAACAATACCACATCTAATCAAGCCAGTTTGTAATTCCTGATAATATTCTTCTATAGAATTTTTTCCTTGTCTTAAGCGCTGCAATTTTTGAAGTAATTCACGATGATAATATGGTGGAACCCAACGAGTACGCATAGCAGTTTTCAAAGCAGCCCAAGTAGCTGGAACAGGATATAATCTACAATGTTCGACCACCAAACACATGCAAAGCTAGTGAAAGCACAAACAACAGCAGAACACGTCTCTCCTCGTGATATTGTAAACATGTAAATCGTTGTTCAGTTTCTAACTCCCAAGTAAGATATATATCGTGAACATATCTACCCTCAAATGGTGGAATATTCAATTTCAGTTTAGGGAGATGGTCATGATCTCGCACTGAGGGGAGCCCTAACATTGCCATTATTTGCATGTGGACGACCGGTGGTTGTGGTGCTGGTGGTTGCACGTAGTTCTGATGTTGATCAACCTCATCCTCGTAATCTCCCACATAATCATCCTCCCCCACATCAGCAGCAGGAGCCACAGAAGTATCAACAGCAGCACCAACAGCTTGGCCAGGCTGAAGAGGGACACGGGTCGCTCGACGGAGGGCTGTTTTGCGATGTGGAGGTAGTTGTTGTTGTTGTTTTAGAGGTGCGTTAGGTGCAGCCGGTGGTGGTGGTGGTAGACGCGCGAGAAATTCATTAAACTTGTTATCGAGCTTTGTTTCGAACGCCTTCTCAATGCCATCTATCTTCTCCATGGCCTCTTCAAATCTATTTAGCACATCTTCCACCTGCCCACTCATCATTTGTTGAAACTTATCATGTAACGCTTTGTTTGTCATGTTCTCCTAGTCAGTCTCGTCGGCTTGTGATCCTGCCATGGTTAGCAGCAATAGAAACACACCAGAATATGATCCTACAGACTACTAACAAGAGGTGGTGGTGGGTGTCACAAATCCGTCAAGCAAATCTCAAATTCTTACTAGTTCTTACCCAAGAAGATGGTGATCGCAACCGTTGTAATCAAAACTCTCAAAAGCTTGGATAGAGCGATTGCCGGGGAGAGTCAAACGCATACGACGAGATGTATGTGGAGCTGGGAAGGCTTATAATATGGTAGCAAAAGGGTCAAGAATAATCAATTCAGAGATGCAAAGTTGAATAAACGCTCAACGACGATATCGTGCTGGTCCTAGGCTAGACCGTGCTAGAGACGCGAGCCTAGAACACTAACAAAATCACGGGCCGCTGCGTAAACAAGGGAAAAGCACACTCTGGATTTTTTGCTCCTCTTTTTTTTTTTGCGAAAAATCACTATAATGGCGAGTGTCTCAAAACTCTTCCCAGGTCAAACTGACAGGATGGGCACGAAATTTTTTCGACCAATTTTTTTTTCGACTGCCTGGAAACGGGTCAAAAAAAACTTTCTATAACGGCGACTGTCTCAATACACTTAGAAACACCTAAAAATAGGATAGCCAGAAATTTTTTTGTCAAGTGCGTTTTCGGAAATTTTTGGGCCTAAACGGAGAGTGGTTTCCGGACTCTTTTTTTTTGGAAACCAACCTCTTCTACGGACGGCAAAAGATTGCTGGAATCCGAAACCTACGCAGACAAGGAAACACGAATCGGAAAACTAGATGGATCCTGAAAACAAACCTAATATGCAAGGAACTCGGATTGGTGGTGGATATATGGTGGTAGATGGCAGCGGTGGTGATATATGGCAGCGGTGGTGGTATATGGATACAGTTTCGAAGCGGTGGTGGTATATGGATACAGATTCGAAGCAGCGGCGGATAAGCGGTGGTGGTATATGGATACGGATTCGAAGCGGTGGCGGATAAGCGGTGGTGGTAGATGGCAGGGCGATGATGATGGTCGCGGCGGCGTGACAACTTATGACCGAACTCAAACTCTAAAAGACTAGACTCTAAGACCAGCAACTAGACACGGCGATGCAACCGCAAATTCAACAATGCAAATACGTAAAAGATTATGCAAAGGCTCGGGCTGGTTGGATAGGATGAACTAACCCTAATTTTTTTGTGGCTTTTTCGTGGACTGTAGGTATGAAGAACAGACTCGATCTAAACTATGAAAAACTGTAAAATCTCACCGAGCAACCTGGAAATCTGATACCACTTGATAGAGGCGAGGGCGTCCCGATCTTTCGATGAGATAGCAATCGTTTTCTGTGGGAGTCGACTTTGACGATCCGACTACGAACGTGCGAAGACGTCGCGCCTTAGGAATCGCTAAACCAACTTCGGAGAGGTTATTGACCACGCCGGAGCACGATCAACCTGACCACGAGGGTCTATTTCCTGCGAGCAAACGAAGAACAAGCAAGAAACTGAGATTGCAATCTGGATATTGCGAATAAAAGAGGAAAGCTTTATTAATGAAGGTGGGGTTCTGTGACGCCTTGGTCTGGTCGTTCAACACAAACGAAGTACGCGAAGTTGCAGCTATGGCGAACTTTTAATCTAAACAAAACCCAAAGTCTAAACGATGCCCTAAGGGCTGTATATATGGGGGAAGAGGAGGGAATTTCGTGGCCCTTGAGGGTGGGGTCCGAAACCAACCCTAACTCTTGTTTCCCCACACATACGGACTCTAAAAATAGCCTATACTTCAAGATTTCGAAATTACATGGGCCTGGCCCAATAATAAGGTGACGACACCTAGAATAGCCTATGGACGAATATTATGAAGTGGCATCTTGTATATTTCGTCCAAGGCTTCATGCACTCCTTATGGTGGCTTCAAAGTCCTGAAATCATCACTTGTAACTCCATTCTTGATCCCCTTGCGCATGCCATCAACTCCATGCGTGTTCTTGCTCCAATGTTCATCCTTCTCCAAGCTAGGCCCTTCATTTGTAAGCAAAACAAATGTATCCAATTTAGGCAGCATCATATTCTCATGAACATTAGAATCATTACCAAGAAACGAAAGTACCTGGTAATTTAATTTGCGTGCGCGAGCTCTAGTAATTGGTCCCGTATATGTAACAGTAGGGGCTGTGGGTGTAACAATGGTATTGATGTCCTCATCAAGAAGCTAAGAGTGAGTTATGAAGATATTCAGAAGGAGCGAGATTCATTACTAGCTCAACAAATCAGCGCTTCTCAGGAAGAATTTGTCCCTCCATGCTTAAAGTGCATTGAACGTGAATCTGCTAATTCTTCACCTGAATGTTCAAATGCTTCAACTGTTACAAATTCTTCACCTGCCTCTGCTATCACTAATTCCTCATCTTAGGACATTGCTAGTATCACTGACGATGTAGGGCTGAAGGAATTGTACACGACAGGCATGTACAAAAGCCTCAAAGGGTATCAGACTCTTTGTGATGTGCTTGAAAAGCAGATCCTCAACAGAAACCTTAGGAAAGAGGGTATCGCCTTTGAGAGGAAACTTATCGATGGAACATATTGAAGCTGGAGCAAGACCCCAAAACCTCATGGGTTGTTTGCAAAGGGACCTCCATTGATCCATCTAACTTATCTGCTTTACATGTGAATCTCCTCATTCTTCCGATGAGTCATTTGACTCCAACTATAAACTGTTCAAAAATCGTAATGGTGAAGTATTTTCTAGATATGTTGGCACTAAGCTGCAGAACGGTTCTCCTATGAAGAAAATCTGGGTTCCCAAGAAGTGCCTTGAAAGTCTTCAGTGAATGTCCTCATGACACCACACGTGAAGAACAGAACCCCAGATTAAATCCTTCACGTGGATCAAATTCCTCAAATGGATCAAAGTCCTCACATGATTATCATCGTGCTAACAACTCATTTAGAGGTAGAGCTAAGGGCTATGAATATGTGCATTATTCTTCAAACCATTATGTTCATAAGTCCTCCAAGAATTTCTCTGCTTATTCATATGCTTACCCTAACCCCTCTTATGTGAAACGAAATGGTTTGGCCTCTATGCCACCATTCTCGTATGGTGCTCGCAGAGTGATAAACTATTTGCCACTCCTTCAGATGTGGGTGGTGAAGAAAAAGAACTAATATCTTCTGCAGGGCCAGGTCTCCAGACGTGCTTTAAACGTCTGAAGAATTTGCTGGGGACTTGACAAAATTTCCTGAAAGGACGCAGGCAAATCATGATGAAATGAACCTTCATTTCACACGTCCTCATACAGCCATATCTGTTTACTGATTGATGAAATTCATCTGATGAACATGATATCATATTCTTCACTAATGAAGCATATGAGATTGTAAGCTACACTAATTCATCTGCAGGATGATCAACCCAAAGCTACTGAGTGGGTCCTTGATAGTGGATGTACGAATCACATGACTGGTGACAAGAATCTATTGATGGATGCTCCTTATCACCGTCACATCCAAGCATATCATCTTTGGCCGACAAAGGCAAAAGTCGTATTGGGTCTTGGTAAGGTTGCAATCTCTAAGGATAAACACATGGACAAAGTCATGCTTGTTGAGTCCTTAGGATACAACCTCATGTCGATCTCAATGCTTTGTGATCTTGATATGGTTGTTGTCTTTGGCAAGTATCATTGTGTTGTGATTATGGAAGTCGACAATTCCAAAGTCTTGAAGGCTTTAGGAGAGGAGATTTGTATATTGTTGATTTCTCTCTGGGACCATAGCCAGCCGTGTGTCTACTTGCAAAAGCTTCGTAGGCTGGCTATGGCATCGACGACTTGGTCACGCAGCATGAGGAATTTGCACACGCTTGCGAAGAAGAAGCATGTCATTGGCATTGAGAATGTCAAATTCCTCAAGGATCACTTATGCGAGCTGTGAAGCTGAAAAAATGACCAAGGCCAAGCATCCAGCGAAGACTATCATGACCACTACTCGTCCATTCAATTGCTTCACATGGACCTCTTCGACCTAATCATTACTCGTGGTCACTAATGATGCATCTCTATATGGTTTTGTCATTGTTGATGATTACTCTCGATATACATGGGTACACATTGTTACTTACAAACATGAAGTGCAGGAAGTCTTCAAACGTTTTTCCTTGAGGGCTTCAACCAACTTTGGTGTGAAGATCAAGCACATCAAAAGTGACAATGGAACTGAGTTCAAGAATTCCGGTCTTGATGACTATCTTGATGAACTTGGTATTACTCATGAGTTATCTGCTCCCTATACTCCTCAGCAAAATGGCTTCGTGGAGCGCAAGAACAGAACTCTTGTTGAGATGGCTCGCACTATGCTTGATGAATACAAAACGCCTCATCGTTTTTGGATTGATGCAATTGATACTGCGTGCCACATCATCAACAGAGTATATCTTCACAAATTCTTCAAGAAGACGGCCTATGAACTCCTCACTGACAAGAAACCCAATGTGAGTTATTTCAAAGTCTTCAGTGCTAAATGTTGGATTAGAGATCCTCACCACAATTCTAAATTTGCACCGAAAGCACATGAAGGTTTTATGCTTGGTTACGGAAAGGACTCAAGACACCTACTGAGTCTTCAACATTGTTCTTCACAAGATTGTTGACACTGTAGATGTGCGGTTCGATGAAACTAATGGCTCGCAAAGAGAGCACCTACCTTCTGTGTTAGATGAACCAGCACCTGAGGATTCTATCAAGTTCAAGGCAACTGAGGATGTCATTCCTACTGAAGAATCCACTGAAGAATTCATTCCAGTTCATGAAGAACGTCGAGCTGATGCACCTGAAGAAAATGCTGAGGAAAATGGTGCTGAAGAAAATGATGATCAAACTCCTCAGCGACAACCAGCTCATCCTCGCGTTGCAAAAGAAGTGCAAGTGGAGAAGATCATCGATGACATTAGAGCACCAGGTCCTCTCACACCCTCAAAAGCTTCACATTTATCTAACTTTTGTGGGCACTATGCTTTTGTCTCTATCACAGAGCCCGCTAAGGTAGATGAAGCATTTTGGAGCCGAGTGGATTCAAAGCTATGCAAGAAGAATTACATCAATTCGAGCTCAACAATGTCTCGGAACTGGTCAAACGTCCGCATCCTCACAAGCATAATATCATTGGCACAAAGTGGATCTACCGCAACAAGCAAGACGAAAATGGCCTTGTGGTGAGGAATAAGGCACGACTGGTAGCTCAAGTCTACACACAGGTTGAAGGAATTGATTTCGATGAAACTTTTGCACCTGTTGCTAGACTTGAGGCTATTCGCATATTACTTGCTTATGCTAACCATCATGATATCATCTTATATCAAATGGATGTGAAAAGTGCATTCCTCAATGGTAATCTTGAGGAAGAAGTATATGTTGCTCAACCCCCAGGTTTTGAAGATCCAAAGAATCCTGACAAAGTCTTCAGACTTAATAAGGCTCTCTATGGCCTCAAGCAAGCCCCTCGGGCGTGGTATGATACATTGAAGGAATTCTTCGTGAAGAATGGCTTCACACCCGGTTCACTCGATCCTACTCTCTTTACTAAATCTTATGATGGTGAACTGTTTGTGTGCCAAATATATGTTGATGATATTATCTTTGGCTGTACTGACCAACATTATAGTGATGAATTTGCCTATATGATGAGTGAATAATATCAAATGTCTATGATGGGAGAGTTGAAATTCTTCTTAGGTCTTTAAATTCGTCAACAGCGCAATGGTATATTCATATCTCAGGAGAAATACCTCAAAGATGTACTGAGGAAATTCGGCATGCAAGATTGCAAAGGCGTCAAAATTCCTATGCCCACAAATGGCCATCTATGCACTGATGAAAATGGTATTGACTTCGATCACAAGGTATACCGCTCCATGATTGGTTCTTTATTGTACTTATGTGCATCTAGGCCAGATATAATGCTTAGTGTTTGCATGTGTGCCCGATTTCAAGCTGCACCGAAGGAATCACACCATAAGGCTATGAAGCATATTCTTCGATATCTAGCTCACACACCAATACTAGGATTATGGTACCCCAAGGGCTCTACTTTTGATCTCATTGGATATTCTGACTCTGACTATACTGGTGATCGTGTGGACCGCAAGTCAACTTCTGGCACTTGTCATTTCCTCGGACGATCTTTGGTCTGTTGGTCCTCGAAGAAACAGAACTGCGTATCACCGCTTCATCGCTAAAGCTGAATACATTGCTGCTGGCTCTTGCTGTGCTCAACTGCTTTGGATGAAGCAAACACTCAAGGACTATGGCGCCAACGTGAAGAATGTGCCTCTCCTCTGCGACAATGAGAGTGCCATCAAGATTGCTCACAACCCAGTTCAGCACTCGAAGACAAAGCACATTCAGATTTCTCATCATTTTCTTCGTGATCATGTGTTGAAAGGCGACATCTCCATCGAGCACGTGAAGACTGAAGAACAGCTAGCTGATATCTTCACTAAGCCCTTGGATGAGAAGAGATTTAGCAAGTTGTGGTGTGAGCTAAATATCTTAGAATCTTCGAATGTTCTTTGAAAAGGACACACACCCTGACACTTATGCAAAATTGATGACTTAGATGTGCAACACATGAAGAAATGTTTTTCTTCAATCAATGAAGAATAACACTCTAAGTGTGAAGAAATTAATGAAGAATTTGATTCTCAGAACCCTATGACAATTGTACGCGGTGTCTGAAATCATCATTCTTATACGGTGGGTCACGCCACCACAAAAAGTTGAAAATCTTCAATTTGAGTTTTTCCTCAGTTTTGAAATTCTTCAGTTTTTCAAATTCTTCAACTTTGCAAAATCTTCACTGTTTCCGTCATTTTTCTTCCTTAGCTATATATATATATATATATATATGAGTTTATGTCCTCTACAGCATTCATTTATAGCTATTTCTTCAAGTTGCTTTTTTTCTGCTAAGTGAATGTGATCGGACCCTTCCCCCTCTATGCTATACTCAACCCAATCTATTCACAAGTTCTTCATGTGCGTTCTATTTGAAACTCGTTCAAAATCTTCACTGTGTCCTTGTCAGCTGAAGAAATTGCGAACGAAACTTTAAAACAAATCTTATCCAAATTTTCCGTTTTGCCGCTCAAACCGTTCCGCATCCCACAATGCATTATTATATTCACCCACGATCGTACACGATCTCAACTACACAGTACATGGGTGACACATGTCGCGAGAAGGAGAAAGGGCAGGGGCACGTTCGTCCCAAATCTTCTTGCGAACAGTTTTTACCGTGTCTATAAATACCCCTCTCCCCTTCCTCACTTCATTTACTCCGCTCGATCGCTTCTCTCTCGCTCGAGCTCCTCAAACCCTAGCGCCGCCGCTACTCCATCGTCGCCGGTGAGGAAGAGCTTCGCTGCCTCGACCGCGGAAATCTTCACTCCGCCGCCGCCGTAGTTGTCTTCCTCTGCCAAGTTAGGGCATGGGAGATCTAACCTGACGAACTTCACATTTGTTCTTCTCAGTTCATTGTGTTCTTCACTTCGGGTAATTAAAAGTTACTTTTATTACTCACTTTGATTCTCAAACTTTCCTGAAAATCTTCAAAGGTGTTTATTCTTCAAATCTTCACACATATGAACACCTCACACATCATATGATCTTGAACTGTTTCTCTAAGCAATCATTTTCTTCAAGATTCCCTAATTGTGTGGATCTTCGATCTGTACAACTCTGGAACCTAAGACAAGAACGCTTAGTGAAATTCCTCAAGGTTCATCTGGTCAAATTCCTAAAAACTTGTTCTTTTCGAAAAACCTTCTGAGAACGATATGACCTCTCCAAATTCCTCGCACCTATACTCTGCTCACGGTACTCATGTCTCTTCTTTGAATCACTAGGTTCTCATCAACTTAACTCATTTGCAGCGTTCCTCGAAGAAAAATTGCATACTTCTTCAGAGAATTCGATTGTTCAAATTCCTCAACTGAAGAATATGACAGACGGTAAGAAGCCGCAGAAAGGAGGAAAGAAACTTGAGGTTATGACTGCGTTTGAAATCCCTGAGGAAATTTATGCTGACTATTGCACACCTGATGAAGCAAAATTTGGCAAAGAAAACAAAAATCAGCGCAAGGTGCGCATACAGAGGATTGAATGGAGATGGGAAAGGGAATGGAGGGAATACAGATATGTGACTCCAAAGTACATGAGGAAATTTGCCTCAACCCTCCATGCCCAAGAGCTCCATTGGCACTGGCCGAGAAGTCACCCCAAAGATCAAGCGTGGTGAGGACTTTCTGAAGAATGGGCTAAGCGCCAAGCTAAATTGGCAAGACAAGCCAAGGAGGCAAGGAAGAAATTCAATGAGGATTCTGCCATCGCTATCAAGCATCGAGGCCTCGGTCAAACCGAGGAAATCCATGCCAAAGAAGCCTGCTCCAGTAAGCCAAGTGCTTCACCAACAGCGCCCTCACGGCCAAGTTCTCAAGATGCCCTCACGGCAAATTCCTCACACTGCCTCGCTCCACCAAAGTCCTCAGCAGCTCCTTCAAAGTCCTCAGCTCCGTGCATCTGGCTACATGTTAAAGGACTGCTGGTTTCTCGATTGCCTCTAGTGTTTCAGCAAGTTCCTCAGTTGCACCAATTTCCTCATCAGGCCCCACACTGTTGAAGACTAAAGCAACAGCTGGACGAGGTCCTCGGCCAAGTCCAAAGAAGAAACAGGTCGCATTCCATGTGCCTTCTGATGATGAACTTGCAGAAATCATCAGAGACAGACAGGTGAAGGCTGCTAGAGCCAAAGGCACAAATGTGCCACTGCTTTTGGATCCGAGGAAGATCCTCGACTACATTGACCTCTGGCACAAGGATCCAAACACCCCAATGCCTGATTTTCATCTGACTCCTGGTCAAAGTCACATGCTGACCCATTTCATCACTGAAGAGAAATGGAAGTTTGAAAAGGCAAGAGAGATCAAGAAAGTGCAATACAGAAAGGAGAAGCTCCTGAAGAAAAATGTTGTCGAAATGACACCGAGGAACTTCTCGGGCTCGACCTGAAATTCAAGCCCTCAGCAAAGACTTTGATGCCTACTATGCTGATTGGCAAGGAGCTAAAGTGAGATTCGTCAATCTGACGAAGAAATTCACAAATGTTGCAGCCCCATCGCAACAAGAAAATCTTAAGGCTGTAGACTCTTTCCACCTCTTTGAAGAACATGCCAAGATCACGATGACTTTCAGCTCTTGAAGAAAATGCTAGTTCCAGGCTGATGACTCCATTCCATCCGCCGAAGAAATTGCGGGGCATCCACTAGTGGTGCGCCTAAAGAAATCGAAGAGATCAGGCAATCTGCATCGATTCTTTGAAGAAAATCAACCAGATTCCTCAGCTCCTCCCGCACCTACACCAACTCCAGTTCTTCCATCTGCATCAGATGTGAAGAACACCAAGGCTGCAGAGCGAGCTGCAGTGAAGAAGAGGAAGGCATCAGCTACATCAGAATCTTCGGCTGCGAAGAAGATGAAGCCCATGACCAGCTCCTTTGAAAATCCAATTGATGTCGTTCCAATTTCATCCATGCCATCAAAGGACCTTGTTCCTTTTGGAGAAGACTATGAGATCATAAGCGGATCTGATGAAGGAAATCATTCTGCTGCTTCATCAGAGCCGATTGATGAAGAAATTAAAGTGGATAAAACCCCTTCAACGCCTGTCATCTCATCACCTATGCCTCAGTTCACAGCTGAAGAGGCTGGTGTTGAGGAAATTGAAGATGAAAATGTGGATATAGGATGCACCACACCTGTGATGAATGATGACTTTTGGGAAAGTCAGCATCCAAATACTCCTCCCTTCACACCTATCCAACAGATTCCTCAGTCCCCTGCAACAACAGTTCAAATGGGCTCTGAGAAACTCAACCCACTCCCTCTGTGCATGAAGACATTCCAGCCGCTAGTGCTGAAGAACCTGCTGCTGCTGATCCTCAGGTTGCACACGAAGAGGAACCAGAAATTCCTCAGCCTGAAGAACCTGAGCTCGCGATTCCTGAGGTGGTAATGCAACTCACTGACACCCCTCTACCAAAGCCAAAGAATCCATTCTCAAGCAAACAGAAGTTCAAGGCTGAAGACTTCTTTGCCGAGCATGTATTCTTCACTGACTACAACCCCTATGACTCTGCTCGCATAAGGAAGAGGCGTTTCTGGACTGCTAGTCAAGCCAACTTCTACTCCTCTGTACTGTTTGACAAAGACAAAATCTTCGATCATGCACATATTCCTCACATGGACATGGAATCTCTACCATGCTTCGAGCCAGTCCTCAGTGTTCTTCACGATGCAGGATTACTAAATTTCTGCACGGACATTTGCGATTGGAATGAAGAACTCATTCTTCAGTTCTACGCGACACTGCATATCACTAGAGACGCTGAAGATGTCAACTCATGGGTGTTGGACTGGATGACTGAAAACACTCACTACAAGGCACCGACAACTGAATTGCTTCGTGTCCTTCCCCTTAATCCTCCCCATGATAGTGCACGTTGCACCTACAGTGACCCTGAACTGACAAATCACTATATGCAAGTGCTCATGAAGCCTTTGAAGCCTGGGCAGGCCCCACGAACCAAATTCCTCGTCAAGGAATTACTCTATGTGTCTCGGACTGTCTATCGCATTCTGACGAAGACAATGAGTCCTATCAAAGGCCACGACTCAAATGATGAAGAAGTCATTGGCATCATGAAGAATATGCTTTTCAACATCATTCATGGCGTTCCCGTCAACTTACATGATTTCTTCATGAGGACTCTGGGCAATATTGCTATGTCACCATTCGAGCTGAAGCCCTATGCGCCTTGGATTATGAGATTCATCAGGGCAAGATCTTCACTTAATTACAAAGCTGACACTCTGAACCACGGTAGCTACTTGCCTCCCATTGAAGTCCTCAAACAGACAGTTTCATCAGCTGATGATAAAGGCAAGGCAGCTGCTGTGATCGATGAAGGCATTCGTCCATTGGATGGTCAATTTCGCAAGGCTGCATCTTACTCTACCAATGACAACTCTGCCACACATGACTCTGCCGCAAATACCTCAGCCAAGCAAAATCCTCAAGCCACAAAGACACCGTGGTGATGATCGACCGTGAGTTACTCCTCGGTCTTCATCGGAAGGTTGATCGCAATCACAAATGGGTAAACGTCGGTTTGGTGCACTTCTTCACAATATGACCTCAACATACAATGCAGTGAAGAAGAACCAATACTACCTTCATGAAACCTTCAACCGCTTTGGCTGTCCTCACCATGTCTATAGCGCCAAGAATCAAGACTATGGGTCTCAAGGAAGAATTTGACTGGTCTGCACCTCCTCCAAGAAACTCAAGAGGGTAAAAGTTCCTCCACTGGTGGCCAGCTCTTATTCTTCATCGCGTGACACTGATGAGTATGAAGATTTGGACGACACTGCGGTAGGCCCTGCTATAACAAACAACCCCGACAACGCTGGCGCTCCTCCATCGACTTGAAATTCTTCAGGGGCGTTAGTCCTTAGTTTCAATCCTTTTGGTCATTTGATGACAAAGGGGGAGAAATCTGAGTTAGTCTTCAAGCGGGTCTATATTAAGGGCATTTTTTAAGTTACAACTCTCGCTCTTCTGAAGCTTTTATTTGGACCGAGTTGTAATCTTAAACCCGATGGTGCACTGATACTTTTGTTGCATTATGCTTTGCATGCTTATTCCTCGTTAATGACATTGCACGCATGCTAAATCTCATCAGGCACCATATTTCATCATGCATTTCAAATTCTTTATATTATATATCAAATGCGTGTATGAATTACAAGATATAGGTGGAGATCTCCATGATTCAACTCTTCAAATGTGCATTGCCTCAAACGCAAGTTCCTCACTATGCACATCTTCAGGGGGAGTTCTTCTATATCTTGCTATCAAATTCCACAATATCAGTATTTACACTTCATACATTTATCCCCACTGAAAACTTAACCTATATTGTCATCAATCACCAAAAAGGGGGAGATTGTAAGTGCATCTAGTGCCCCTTAGTGATTTTGGTGTATTGAAGACTTATAGGTTAAGGGACTAATCGCTTGTGAGTGTACACAGTCTATAAGTCAATGAGGAGTTTGATATTTACAGAGAAAGTCGACCCTAAAATGAAGTTCTTCAATCAAGACTTTGATATTCTCAAGACTTTACAAGACTTTGAAAGTGAAGAAATTGGTGTGACCTTGAAGACTTGATATTCATTTGAGGAACATGAAGCGTGAAGACTTTTGTTTTCGTAGTTTCATTTTCTCTTTCTTGAGTCATAGGAAACACCGTCTTCGTTAAAGGGGGTCGAGGAAATACTAAGGAAAAATTTCCATGTGATGCTCAACTCAAAATCCTACACCTACCAATCCCTTGAGTGAAGCCTTTGGAAATCTCATACAGTTCAGTCACTTTCTTGAAAGGATGAGACGAAGTTCTTCTCGGTCATTGATGAATTTGTTCGACCGAGGAGTTAGGAATTTGCCAGTCTTGAATTGCCTACACAAAGGAGGAACATGATAGCCCCGAGAAATTTGAGAGTCAAAATTCCGCCATTCTTTGTCTTTGGCAGCTGTCCCAAAATATCTTATCCTCCTAATGGTCATATCATTGAAGGGCATTTATGTCTTATCATGTCGGGCTGCTCCTAGGCTATAAATAGCCGCCTCTACAACCACTAGCTGGTTGGCTGCTCCGGAGAACTCGACACTTGTCATTTGAGAGCAACCCATCCTCCGAGGACTTTGAGCGAAAATCATCGAGTGAGGAAAACCCAAAACCAAACCCCTACAAACCCAAAGTGATTGAGCATCATCAAGAAATTGATCTGCGTGGATCCGACGCTTGTTACCTTTGAAGATCAGTGCTTCTTCCGCACGGTTAGGCGTCTTGGTCTAGAGCATTGAAAGTCGTTATATCGACTAGAGGGGGTGAATAGGCGATTTTTATGAATTCTTCATCGAGGAATTTCTTTGGTGAGGAAATTCCTTAGCGAAGAACTACTTGCAATGGAATAAGTACTCAGAAGTAAACAGAACAGGATACTAGCATGGTCATCATGATGAAATGAAGACAAGCACAGAGTACAGAAAGCATAATCACAGGATAACACAAGACAAAGACAAACAGACTGAAGAACTTGAACTGAGGAATTTGTGAAAGTCTTCAGTCAAAGTCTTCAGGAAGTCTTCAAGCACAGATATGAACAAACAGTCAACACAGAAATGAGGAAATGAAAGGGTTGAGGAGATAGAACCAGTTAGTTGGTGAAGACAATGATTTGGTAAACCAGTTCCAACTGCTGTCTCAGTTGTACGTCTGGTTGGAGCAGCTGAGTATTTAAACTCGAGGACACGCAGTCCCGGACACCCATTCTTTGAGCCGCAACTCAGGACACCCAGTCCTCACCGTATTCTCCTTGAACTAAGACCATGTAGGCCTCGTCCAATCACTCGTGGTAAGTCTTCTGGTGACTTCCAAACCTTCACAGACTTGGTCACTCAGCGATCCACAATTCCTCTTGGATGCTCTAGACCTTTACGCCTAACCGTCTGGAAGAAGCACAGTCTTCAAAGGTAATAAGCGCCGGATCCACGCTGATCAATTTCTTCAAGATGCTCAATCACTTTGGGTTTGTGGGGTTTGGTTTTGGATTTTCCTCACTTGATGATTTTCACTCAAAGTCCTCGGAGGATGGGTTGCTCTCAAATGACAAGTGTCAAGTTCTTCGAGCAGCCAACCAGCTAGTGGTTGTAGGGGCGGCTATTTATAGCCTAGGGAGCAGCCCGACATGATAAGACATAAATGCCCTTCAATGATATGACCGTTAGGTGGATAAGATATTTTGGGACAGCCAAGACACAAAGACAAAGAACGGTCGGAAATTTGACTCTCAAATTCCTCGGGGCTATCATGTTCCTCATCAGTGTAGGCAATTCAGACTGGCGAATTCCTAACTCCTCGCCGAAAGAAAGTCATCAAGGACTGTAAGAACTGCGTCTTTGTCATCAAGAACTTGATCGAACTATATGAGATTTCCAATGGCTTCACTCAAGGGATTGGTAGGTGTAGGATTTTGAGTTGAGCATCACATGGAAATTTTTCCTTAGTATTTCCTCGACCCCTTTAACAAAGACGGTGTTTCCTATGACTCAAGAAAAGAAAATGAAACTACGAAAACAAAAGTCTTCATGCTTCATGTTCCTCAAATGAATATCAAGTCTTCAAGGTCACACCAATTTCTTCACTTTCAAAGTCTTCGAAAGTCTTCGAATATCAAAGTCTTCAACAAGAACTTCATTTTAGGGGCCGACTTTCATCAGTAAATATCAAACTCCTCATTGACTTATAGACCTGTGTACACTCACAAACGATCAGTCCCTTAACCTATAAGTCTTCAATACACCAAAATCACTAAGGGCACTAGATGCACTTACAATCTCCCCTTTTGGTGATTGATGACAACATAGGTTAAGTTTTCAACGGGATAAACATATGAAGTGTAAATACTGATATTGAGGAATTTGATTGCAAGATATAGAAGAACTCCCCTAATATGTGCATAGTGAGGAATTTGCTTTTGAGGCAATGCACATTTGAAGAATTGAATCATGGAGATCTCCCTATATCTTGTAATTCATACACGCATTTGATATATAATATGAAGAATTTGAAATGCATGATGAAATATGGTGCTCGATGAAATTCAGCATGCATGCAATAATATTAATGAGGAATAAGCATGCGAATAGCACATAAAGTATCGAGCACAAGGCATCAAAAGTATTAGAGCACCATGCACCGTCCAAAAGTATCGTAGCACCATCGGGTTTAAGATTACAACTCGATCCAGTAAAAAGTTTTGGAAGAATGAGAGTTGTAACTTAACAAAACGCCCATAATATAAACCCGCTTGAAGACTAACTCAGATTTCTCCCCCTTTGTCATCAAATGACCAAAAGGATTGAAACTGAGGACTAACGCCCCTGAAGAATTTCAAGTCAATGGAGGAGCGCCAGCGTTGTCGGGGTTGTTTGTTGAAGTAGGGCCTGTCGCAGTGTCGTCCAAATCTTCATGCTCATCAGTTTCACGCGATGAAGAATAAGAGCTGGCCACCATATCAGGAACTTTGACTCTCTTGAATTTCTTCGGAGGTGGTGCAGACTAGTCAAATGCTTCCTGGAGACCCATAGTCTTCAGTTCTTCCGCGGTATATACATGAGTGAGAACAGCCCAGATGCGGTTGAGGGTTTCATGAAGGTGATAATGGTTCTTCTTCATCGCATTATGTGTTGAGGTCAAATTGTGAAGAACAACAAAGAACCGACGCTTCACCCATTTGTGATTGCGATCAACCTTCCGATGAAGACCGAGGAGTAACTCATGGTCACCATCACCTCGTGCCGTGGCTTGAGGCTTATGCCTTGCCGAGGTATTTGCGGCGGTGTCATGTGTGGCGAGTCATCATTGGTTGAGTAAGATGTAGCGATTTAAATTGACCATCCAATGGACGAATGCCTTCATCGATCACAGCAGCTGCCTTGCCTTTGTCATCAGATGATGAAACTGGTCGCTTGAGGACTTCAATAGGAGGCAAGTAGCTACCTTGTAATTCAATGAAGATCTTGCCCTTATGAATCTCATAATCCAAGGCGCATAGGGCTTCAGCTCGAAAGGTGACATAGCAACATTAGCCAGAGTCCTCATGAAGAAATCATGGAAGTTGACGGGAACGCCATGAATGATGTTGAAAAGCATGTTCTTCATGATGCCAACGACATCTTCATCGTTTGAGTTGTGGCCTTTGATAGGACTCATTGTCTTCGTCAGGATTTGATAGACAGTCCGGGGCACATAGAGCAAGTCCTTGACGAGGAATTTGGTTCGTGGGGCCTGCCCTGGCTTCAAAGGCTTCATGAGCACTTGCATATAATGATTTGTCGATTCAGGTCATTGTAGATGCAACGTGCCTTCGTCATGGGGAGGATCAAGAGGAAGGACACGAAGCAATTCAGTTGCCGGTGCCTTGTAGTGAGTGTTTTCGGTCATCCAATCCAGCACCCATGAATTAACATCTTCAAAGATCTCCGTGATATGCAAGGTGGGCGAGAACTCAAGAATGAGTTCTTCATTCCAATCACGATATTAGTGCAGAAATTCAAGAGTCCCGCATCGTGAATAACACCGAGGACCGGCTCAAGCACGGCAGAGATTCCATATCCACATGAGGAATATGTTCATGATCAAGATTTTGTCCTTGTCAAACAAAGACCGAGGAATAGAAGTTGGCTTGAGTAGCAGTCCGAAACGCCTCTTCCATATGCGAGCAGAGTCATATGGATTATAATCGATGAAGAACACATGCTCGTAAAAGAAGTCTTCACCTTGAATTTTTGCTTGCTTGAGAACGGATTCTTCGGCTTGGGCAAAGGAGTTTCAGTGATTTGCAAGACAACCTCGGGAATCGCGAGCTCAGTGCTTCAGCCGAGGAATTTCTGGTTCCTCTTCTTGTGCAACTTGAGGATCAACAAGAAGAGGTTCTTCAAAGACTAGTGGCTGGAATTTCTTAATGAACAGATGAAGTGGGATGAGTTTCTTCAGAGCCCATTTGAACAGTTGTAGCCGGGGACTGAGGAATCTGTTGAATAGGAGTGAAGAGAGGAGTATTGGGATGCTGACTTTCCCAAAAGTCATCATTCGTCACTGGTGTAGTGCATCCAATATCCACATCTTCATCTTCATTTTCAATTTCCTCAACACCAGCCTCTTCAGCTATGAACTGACGCATAGTTGAGGAAACGACGGGCGTTGAAGGGAATGCTTCCACTTCAATTTCTTCATCAAGCTGCTCTGACGTAGCAGCAGAATGATTTTCTTCATCAGATCCACTTGGGATCTTGTAGTCTTCTCCATAAGGAACAATTTCCTTTGATGACATGGAGGAAATCGGAACGACATCAATAGGATTTTCAAGAGAGCTGGTCATTGGCTTCATTTTCTTTGCAGCCGAAGAATTTGACGTAGCTGATGCCTTCCTTTTCTTCACTGCAGCTCGCTCTGCAGCCTTGGTCTTCTTCACTTCATAGGCAGAAGGAAGAATTGGAGTTGGTGTTGCGCGGGAGGAGCCGAGGACTGTGGTTGATTTTCTTCAGCGCAATCGATGCAGCTTGCCTGATCTCTTCAGCTTTCTTCAGCGCACCACTATTGGATGCCCCGGCAATTTCTTCAATGGCCGATGGAGTCATCAGCCCCGAACTTGTATTCTCATCGCCAGGTTGAAAGTCATCAGCGGTGCTTGGCATGTTCTTCAAAGAGCTAAGCAGAGTCTGCAGCTCGAGGATTTTCTTGTTGCGATGGGGCTGCAATAGTTGTCATTTTCTTCGTCAGTTGATTTAATCTCACTTTGGCTCCTTGCCAATCAGCATAATATGCATCGAAGTCCTTGCTGAGGGCTTGGATTTCAGATTGAGCCTTGAGAAGTTCTTCAGGTGTCAGTCTGACCACATTCTTCTTCAGAAGCTTCTCTTTTCTAGATTGAGCTCTCTTGATCTCACGAGCCTTCTCGAATTTCCATTTCTCTTGAGAGATGAAATGGGTCAGCATGTGACTTTGACCGGGAGTCAGAGGCAGATCAGGCATTGGAGTGTTTGGATCCTTGTGCCAGAGATCAATGTAATCGAGGATCTTCTTTGGATCCAAAAGCAGTGGCACAGATGTGCCTTTGGCTCTAGCGGCCTTTGCTTGTCTGTCTTTGATGATTTCTGCAAGTTCTTCATCAGAAGCTTCATCATCAGATGGCACTTGGAATGCAATCTGTTTCTTCCTTGGACTTGGCCGAGGACCGCGTCCAGCTGTTGCTTTAGTCTTCAACAGTGTGGGGCCTGATGATGACATTGGTGCAGCTGAGGAACTCGCTGAGACACCAGAAGCAATTGAGAAACCCTGAGTCCTTTGACATGTAGCCAGATGCACAGGAGTTGAGGCCTTGGAGGCAGCTGCCGAGGACTTTGGTGGAGCAGTAGTAGTCTGAGAAATTTGCCGTGAGGGCGCAACTGAGGAACTTGGCCGTGAGGGCGCTGTTGGTGAAGCACTTGGCTTACGAGCAGGCTTCTTCGGCATTGATTTCCTCGGCTTGACCGAGGTCTCAAAGCAGCAGCAGCAATGCAGAATCCTCATTGAATTTCCTCACCGCCTCCTTGGCTTGTCTTGCCAATTTGCTTGGCGCCCAGCCCATTCTTCAGAAAGTCCTCACCACGCTTGATGTCAGGTGGGATCAGCTACTTGGCCAAAGCCAATGGAGCTCTTGGGCATGGAGGATTTAAGGCTAATTTCTTCATGTACTTTGGAATAACATATCGATATTCCTCCATTCTCGTGCCCATCTTCGCTCAATCTCTGATGCGACTTTGCGCTGATTTTTGTTCTCTTTGACAAACTTGGCTTCATCAGTGTGCAATAATCCTTGTATATTTCATCGTGATTTTGATAGCGCCATGACCTCCGTTTCTTTCCTCCTTTCTGCGGTCTCTTTCCTTCAGCCATTTTCTTCAGATGAGGAATTTGAACAATTGAACACTCTGAAGAAGTATGCAATTTTTCTTCGAGGAACGCTGCAAATGAGTTAAGTTGATGAGAACCTAGTGATTCAGCAGCGGACATGAGTACCGTGAAAAGAGTGTAGGTGCGGGAATTTGGAGAGGTCATATGCTCTCGTAAGATTTTTCGAAAAGACAAGTTTTGAGGAATTTGACCAGTTGAGCCTTGAGGAATTTCACTAAGCGTTCTTGTCTTAGGTTCCAGAGTTGTACAGATCGAAAATCCGCACAATTGAGGAATCTTGAAGAAAATGAGTGCTTAGAGAGATGGATCAAGAGCATACAGTGTGTGAGGTGTTCATATGTGTGAAGATTTGAAGAATAAAACACCTTGAAGATTTTCAGGAAAACTTGAGAATCAAAGTGAGTAATAAAAGTAAATTTTAATTACCCGAACTGAAGAACACGACGAACTGAGATGAACAGATGTGAAGTTCGTCCGGTTTGATCTCCCACGCCCTAACTTGGCAGAGGGAGATAGTTACGGCGGCGGCGGAGTGAAGATTTCCGTAGCCGACGCGAGTACGACGACGACGAGGTCGAGGCAGTGAAGCTCTTCCTCACCGGCGGCGATGGAGTAGCGGCGGTGCTAGGGTTTGAGGAGCTCGAGCGAGAGACAGCGACCGAGCGGAGTAAATGAAGTGAGTAAGGGGAGAGTGGTATTTATAGCCACGGTAAAAACTGTTCGCCCGAAGATTTTGGGACGAACATGCCCCTGCCCTTTCTCCTTCACGCGACATGTGTCACCCACGCATCGTGCGATGAGATCGTAAGATCGTGGGTGATTATAATAATGCATCGTGGGATGCGGAACGGTTTGAGCGGTAAAACCGAAAATCTAGATAAGATTTGTTTTAAAGTTTCGTTCGCAATTTCTTCAGCTGACAAGGACACAGTGAAGACTTTGAACGAGTTTCAAATAGAACGCACATGAAGAATTTGTGAATAGATTGGGTTGAGTATAGCATAGAGGGGGAAGGGTCCGATCACATTCACTTAGCAGAAAAAACAACTTGAAGAAATAGCCATAAGTGAATGCCGTAGAGGACATAAACTCATATATATATATATATATATATAGCCAATGAAGAAAAACGACGGAAACAGTGAATATTTTGCAATGTTGAAGAATTTGAAAAACTGAAGAATTTCAAAAATGAGGAAAAGCTCAAATTGAAGATTTTCAACTTTTGTGGTGGCGTGGCCCATCAGATAAGAATGATGATTTCAGACACCGCGCATAATTGTCGAGGGTTCTCGAGAATCAAATTCTTCATTAATTTCTTCACACTTAGAGTGTTATTCTTCATTGATTGAAGAAAACGCTTTCTTCATGTGTTGCACATCTAAGTCATCAATTTTGCATAAGGGTTAGGATGTGTGTCCTTTTCAAAGAACATTCAAGATTCTAAGATATTTAGCTCACACCGCAACTTGCTAAATCTCTTCTCATCCAAGGGCTTAGTGAAGATATCAGCTAGCTGTTCTTCAGTCTTCACATGCTCGATGGAGATGTCGCCCTTCAACACATGATCACGAAGAAAATGATGACGAATCTGAATGTGCTTTGTCTTTGAGTGCTGAACTGGATTGTGAGCAATTTTGATGGAACTCTCATTGTCGCAGAGGAGAGGCACATTCTTCACGTTGACGCCATAGTCCTTGAGGGTTTGCTTCATCCAAAGCAGTTGAGCACAGCACGAGCCAGCAACAATGTATTCAGCTTCAGGAGTAGATAGTGATACGCAATTTTGTTTCTTCGAGGACCAACAGACCAAAGATCGTCCGAGGAAATGACAAGTGCCAGATGTTGACTTGCGGTCCACACGATCACCAAAGATAGTCGAGTCGAATATCCAATGAGATCAGAAGCAGATCCCTTGGGGTACCATAATCCTAGTGTTGGTGTGTGAGCTAGATATCGAAGAATATGCTTCACAGCCTTATGGTGTGATTCCTTCGGTGCGGCTTGAAATCGGGCACACATGCAAACACTAAGCGTTATATCTAGCCTAGTTGCACATAAGTACAATAAAGAACCAATCATGGAGCGGTATACCTTGTGATTGAAGTCAATACCATTTTCATCAGTGCATAGATGGCCATTTGTGGGCATAGGAATTTTGACACCTTTGCAATCTTGCATGCCGAATTTCCTCAGTACATCTTTGAGGTATTTCTCCTGAGATATGAATATGCCATTGCGCTGCTGACGGATTTGAAGACCTAAGAAGAATTTCAACTCTCCCATCATAGACATTTGATATTCTTCACTCATCATATAGGCAAATTCATCACTATTATGTTGGTCAGTACAGCCAAAGATAATATGATCAACATATATTTGGCACACAAACGGTTCACCATCATAAGATTTAGTAAAGAGAGTAGGGTCGAGTGAACCGGGTGTGAAGCCATTCTTCACGAAGAATTCCTTCAATGTATCATACCACGCTCGAGGGGCTTGCTTGAGGCCATAGAGAGCCTTATTGAGTCTCAAGACTTTGTCGGGATTCTTTGAATCTTCAAAACCTGGGGGTTGAGCAACATATACTTCTTCCTCAAGCTTACCATTGAGGAATGCACTTTTCACATCCATTTGATATAAGATGATATCATGATGGTTAGAGTAAGCAAGTAATATGCGAATAGCCTCAAGTCTAGCAACAGGTGCAAAAGTTTCATCGAAATCAACTCCTTCAACCTGTGTGTAGCCTTGACCTACTAGTCGTGCCTTATTCCTCACCACAAGGCTATTTTCATCTTGCTTGTTGCGGTAGATCCACTTTGTGCCAATGATATTATGCTTGCGAGGATCTGGGCGATTGACCAATTCCCAGACATTGTTAAGCTTGAACTGATGTAATTCTTCTTGCATAGCTTGAATCCACTCCGGCTCCAGAAATGCTTCATCTACCTTAGTGGGCTCTGTGATAGAGACAAAAGCATAGTGCCCACAAAAGTTAGATAAATGTGAAGCTTTTGAGCGTGTGAGAGGACCTGGTGCGCTAATGTCATTGATGATCTTCTCCACTTGCACTTCTTTTGCAACGCGAGGATGAGCTGGTTGTCGCTGAGGAATTTGATCAGCATTTTCTTCAAAGACCATTTTCATCATCATGTTCTTCGTGTGCATCACGACATTCTTCAAAGAGATTCTTCAAGAGGGAATGACATCCTCGCTTGCCTTGAGCTTGATAGCATCTTCAAAAGCTGGTTCATCTAACACGAAGGTAGGTGCTCTCTTTGCGAGCCATTAGTTTCATCGAACCGCACATCTACAAAGTCAACAATCTTGTGAAGAACAATGTTGAAGACTCAGAGGTGTGCGAGTCCTTTCCGTAACCAAGCATAAAACCTTCATGTGCTTTCGTGCAAATTTAGAGTTGTGGTGAGGATCTCTAATCCAACATTTAGCAATCAAGACTTTGAAATAACTCACATTGGGTTTCTTGTCGTTGAGGAGTTCATAGGCGTCTTCTTGAAGAATTTGTGAAGATATACTCTGTTGATGATGTGGCATGCAGTATCAATTGCATCAATCCAAAAACGCTGAGGCGTTTTGTATTCATCAAGCATAGTGCGAGCCATCTCAATGAGAGTTCTGTTCTTGCGCTCCACGACGCCATTTTGCTGAGGAGTATAAGGAGCATATAACTCATGTGTAATACCAAGTTCATCAAGATAGGCATCAAGACCGGAATTCTTGAACTCGGCTCCATTGTCACTTCTCATATTTTTGATCTTCACACCAAAGTTGGTTGAAGCCCTTGAAGAAAATCGTTTGTAGACTTCCTGCACTTCATGTTTGTAAGTAACAATGTGTACCCATGTATATCGAGAATAATCATCAACAATGACAAAGCCATATTGAGATGCATCATTAGTGACTGCCGAGTAATGATTAGGTCCGAAGAGGTCCATGTGAAGCAATTCGAATGGACGGGTAGTGGTCATGATAGTCTTCGCTGGATGCTTGGCCTTCGTCATTTTTCCAGCTTCATAGGATCCGCATAAGTGATCCTTCAGGAATTTGACATTCTCAATGCCAATGACATGCTTCTTCTTCGCAAGCGTGTGCAAATTCCTCATGCCTGCGTGACCAAGTCGTCGATGCCATAGCCAGCCTTCTGAAGCTTTTGCAAGTAGACACACGGCTGGTTGTGGTCCCAGAGAAAATCAACAATATACAGATCTCCTCTCCTAAAGCCTTCAAGACTTTGGAATTGTCACTTCCATAATCACAACACAATGATACTTTGCCAAAGACAACAACCATATCAAGATCACAAAGCATTGAGATCGACATGAGATTGTATCCTAAGGACTCAACAAGCATGACTTTTTCCATGTGTTTATCCTTAGAGATCGCAACCTTACCAAGACCCAATACCTGACTTTTGCCTTTGTCAGCAAAGATGATATGCTTCAGAGGTGATGGTGATAAGGGTGCATCCATCAATAGATTCTTGTCACCAGTCATGTGATTTGTACATCCACTATCGAGGACCCATTCAATAGTTTTGGGTTGATCATCCTGCAGATGAATTAGTTTAGCTTACAATCTCATATGCTTCATCGATGAAGAATATGATATCAAGTTCATCGATGAATTTCATCAAGCAATAAATAGATATAGCAAGATGAGGACGTGTGAAATGAAAGTCCATTTCATCATGATTCGCTGCAAGGCCCTTTGAGGCAATTTGTCGTGTCCCCAAAGAAATTCTTCAGACGTTAAAGCACGCCCGAGACCTGACCCTGCAGAAGAGATTAGTTCTTTTTCTTCACCACCCACATCTGGAGGGGTGGCAAAGAATTCATCATTCTGCGAGCACCATATGAGAATGGTGGCAAAGATTCCAAACCATTTCGTTTCACATAAGAGGGGTTAGGGTAAGCATATGAATAAGCAGAGTAATTCTTCGAGGACTTATGAACATAACGATTTGAAGAATAATGCACATATTCATAGCCCTTAGCTCTACCCTGCGAGACAGAGTTGTTAGCACGATGATAATCATATGAGGACTTTGATCCTTTTGAGGAATTTGATCCATGTGAGGAATTCGGCCCGTATGAGGACTTGGATCCATATGAAGAGTTTGGTCCATATGAAGAATTTGATCTGGGGTTCCTGTTCTTCACAGGTGGTGCCATGAGGACATTCACCTGAAGACTTTCAACATAACTTTTGGGAACCCAGATTTTCTTCACAGGGGAACCGCTCTCGCAGCTTAGTGCCAACATATCTAGCAAATACTTCACCATTCGATTTTTGAACAGTTTATAGTTGGAGTCAAATGACTTCATCGAAAGAATGAGGAGATTCACATGTAAAGCCAGATAAGTTAGATGGATCAACTGGAGGTCCTTTGCAAAGAACCCATGAGGTTTTGGGTACCGCCAAAGCTTCCAATATGTTCCATCAAGATTGAGTTTCCTCTCAAAGGCAATACCCTCTTTCCTAGGGTTTCGTTGAGGATCTGCTTTTAAGCACATCACAAAGTGTCGATGCCCTTTGAAGCTTTTGTACATGCCTGTCATGTACAATTCCTTCAGCCCTACATTGTCAGTGATACTAGCAATGTCCTCAGATGAGGAATTAGTGATAGCAGAGGCAGATGAAGAATTTGTAACAGTTGAAGCATTTGAACATTCAGGTGAAGAATTAGCAGATTCACGTTCAATGCACTTTAAGCATGGAGGCACAAATTCTTCCTGAGAAGCGCTGATTTGCTGAGCTAGTAATGAATCGTGCTCCTTCTGAAGATCTTCATAACACACTCTTAACTTTTCAAGATCTTCCTTTCTTTGAAGAGATTCAAGAGAAAGCTTCTCATGATCTTGCTTTTCTTGAAGAAATTCATAAGAAAGTTTCTCATGATCAGATAAGAGAGTGTTATGATGACTTTGAAGGTTATCAAACCTAGACTGAAGTCTCTGAAGATTTTCAGTCAGGGCTTTAGTGCGATCCATTTCTTCACCCAACATATCATCACTTTTGTCTAGCATGTTTTGAACCTTTTCAAAAGCCCGCTGTTGTTTCACAGCAATCTTAGCAAGTTTAGAGTAGCTGGGCTTGAGATCCTCATCAGATTCATTTTCACTAGATTCAGTGGAGTTGTATTTGAGTACCTTAGCACCTTTCGCCATGAAGCAATAGGTGGGAGCGTAGCCATCATTATCTTCATTAGGCTTGTCGGTGGAGTCAGTTTCTTCAGTGTTGAAGATGGACTTGCTGACAAAAGCAGTAGCGACGGCCAGACTCGCCACACCAGATTCAGATTCTTCAGACGCCTCCTCTTCATCATTTTCCTCAGATTCAGCTTGAGAGTCCATTTCCTTGCCAATGAATGCCCGAGCCTTCTTGGAGCTGCTCTTCTTGTGAGATGAAGACTTCGAGGATTTTGATGATGAAGATTTGACGGTTTCCTCTTCTTCTTTGCATCATCAGAACTGTAATCCTTGTATTTCTTCTTCTTCATTTCCTTTTCCCACTGAGGACAATCTTGAATATAGTGACCAGGTTTCTTGCATTTGTGGCACAGCCTTCTCTTATAGTCACTGGATGAGGGATCACTGCTTCTTGAGGATTTTCCAAAGCGACCACGTCGTGAGAACTTCTGGAATTTCTTCACGAGCAAAGGCTAGCTCCTCGCTCAATTCTTCAGATCACCAAGGCTACTACCGTAATCCTCATATTCGAGTCGACACAGCCTTGGCCTTCGTGGCACGTGGTTTGCCATAGTTTGAACCATAGAGATCTCTTTTCAGCAAGTCGGAACTCGTGAGTATTTAGCCTTCGAGGATATCGGCAGGATCAAGAGACTTGTAATCAGCACGTTCTTGTATCATCAGTCCCAGAGTATCAAATGAGGAATCAAGCGATCTCAATAGTTTCTTCACTACTTCATGATCAGTGATGTCAGTGGCACTGAGGGCTTGAAGCTCATTTGAGATGTCAGTGAGGCGATCAAAGGTTTGTTGGACATTTTCATTATCGAGTATTTTGAAGCGGTTGAAGAGATTCCGAAGAACATCGACTCGAGAGTCACGCTGAGTTAAAACTCCTTCATTTACTTTGCACAGCCTATCCCAGATAAGCTTAGAAGTTTCCAAAGCACTCACTCTTCCATACTGTCCTTTGCTCAGATGGCCGCATATGATATTCTTCGCTTGAGAATCGAGTTGCTTGAATCTCTTCACATCGGTAGCGTTCAGTGAGGGTGAGACAGAGGGAACACCATTTTCCACAACATACCAGAGATCGTTATCAATTGCCTCAAGATGCATTCGCATCTTATTCTTCCAATGAGGGGTAGTCCGTCCCATCAAAGGTAGGACACCCAGCCGAGACCTTGATCATACCTGCGCAATGACATAACTAAAACTCCAAAGGTTAAACTAAAATCACACGTAACAAGGAGTACCTTGCTCGATACAAATTGAAAGTGCGTTATATCGACTAGAGGGGGTGAATAGGCGATTTTATGAATTCTTCAACGAGGAATTTGTTGGTGAGGAAATTCCTTAGCGAAGAACTACTTGCAGCGGAATAAGTACTTAGAAGTAAACATAACAGGATACTAGCATGGTCATCATGATGAAATGAAGACAAGCACAGAGTACAGAAAGCGTAATCACAGGATAAGACAAGACAAAGACAAACATACTGAAGAACTTGAACTGAGGAATTTGTGAAAGTCTTCAGTCAAAGTCTTCAGAAAGTCTTCAAGCACATATATGAACAAAAAGTCAACACAGCAATGAGGAAATGAAAGGGTTGAGGAGATAGAACCAGTTAGTTGGTGAAGACAACGATTTGGTAAACCAGTTCCAACTGCTGTCTCAGTTGTACGTCTGGTTGGAGCGGCTGAGTATTTAAACTCGAGGACACGCAGTCCCGGACACCCAGTCTCTGAGCCGCAACTCAGGACACTCAGTCCTCACCATATTCTCCTTGAACTAAGACCACACAGGCCTCGTCCAATCACTCGTGGTAAGTCTTCAGGTGACTTCCAAACCTTCACAGACTTGGTCACTCGGCGATCCACAATTCCTCTTGGATGCTCTAGACCTTGACGCCTAACCGTCTGGAAGAAGCACAGTCTTCAAAGGTAACAAGCGTCGGATCCACGCGGGATCAATTTCTTCAGTGATGCTCAATCACTTTGGGTTTGTGGGGGTTTGGTTTTGGATTTTCCTCACTTGATGATTTTCACTCAAAGTCCTCGGAGGATGGGTTGCTCTCAAATGACAAGTGTCAAGTTCTCTCGGAGCAGCCAACCAGCTAGTGGTTGTAGGGGGCGGCTATTTATAGCCTAGGAGCAGCCCGACATGATAAGACATAAATACCCTTCAATGATATGACCGTTAGGTGGATAAGATATTTTATGACAGCCGCAAGCCTTGACAAAGAACGGTCGGAAATTTGACTCTCAAATTCCTCGGGGCTATCATGTTCCTCATTTGTGTAGGCAATTCAGACTGGCGAATTCCTAACTCCTCGATCGAACAAAGTCATCAATGACCCGTAAGAACCGCGTCTCACATCAAGAACTTTATGAATCAGTATGTGATTTCCAATGGCTTCACTCGAAGGGATTGGTAGGTGTAGGATTTTGAGTTGAGCATCACATGGAAAATTTTCCTTAGTATTTCCTTGACCCCCTTTAACAGTACGGTGTTTCCTATGACTCAATAAAGATAAAATGAAACTACGAAAACAAAAGTCTTCACGCTTCATGTTCCTCAAATGAATATCAAGTCTTCAAGGTCACACCAATTTCTTCACTTTCAAAGTCTTGAGAAAGTCTTCAGAATATCAAAGTCTTTAGTCGAAGAACTTCATTTTTAGGGGTCGACTTTCACTGTAAATATCAAACTCCTCATTGACTTATAGACCTGTGTACACTCACAAACGCATCAGTCCCTTAACCTATAAGTCTTCAATACACCAAAATCACTAAGGGGCACTAGATGCACTTACAAGCATCCAAGAGGAATTGTGGATCGCCGAGTGACCAAGTCTGTGAAGGTTTGGAAGTCGCCTGAAGACTTACCACGAGTGATTGGACGAGGTCTGTGTGACCTTAGTTCAAGGAGAATACGGTGAGGACTGGGTGTCCTGAGCTGCGTGCTCAGCGACTGGGTGTCCCTGTGTGTCCTCGAGTTTAAATACTCAGCCTCTCCAACTAGACGTACAACTGAGACAGCAGTTGGAACTGGTCTACCAAATCATTGTCTTCACCAACCTAACTGGTTCTATTTCCTCAACCCTTTCATTTCCTCATTACTGTGTTGAGTGTTTGTTCATATCTGTGTTTGAAGACTTGACTAAAAGACTTTCCAATTTCCTCGGATCAATTTTCTTTAGTCTGTTTGTCTTCACCTTGTGTTATCCTGTGATTACGCTTTCTGTACTCAGTGCTTGTCTTCATTTCATCTTGATGACCATGCTTGTATTCTGTTATGCTTACTTCTGAGTACTTATTCTGCTGCTAGTAGTTCTTCGCTAAGGAATTTCCTCACCGGCAAATTCCTCAGTGAAAAATTCATAAAAATCTCCTATTCACCCCCCTCTAGTCGATATAACGCACTTTCATATCCTTTGCAGTCTTGCATCCCAAACTTCTTCAGGCAATCTTTGAGGTATTTCTCTTGTGATATGAAGATGCCATTCCTCTGCTGACGGATTTGAAGATCAAGGAAGAACTTCAGCTCGCCCATCATGGACATTTGATATTGCTCTTGCATCATATGCCCAAACTCGTCACTATATCTCTTGTCAGGGCAGCCGAAGATAATGTCATCCACATAGATTTGGCACACAAACAGTTCACCTTCATATGACTTCGTGAAGAGTGTTGGATCTAGAGAACCAGGTTTGAAGCCTTTGCTCTTCAGGAAGTCTTTGAGCATGTCATACCAAGCGCGAGAAGCTTGTTTGAGGCCATACAGTGCCTTGTTGAGTTTGTATACCATGTTAGGATGTTTTGGATCTTCAAAGCCTGGTGGTTATGCAACATACACTTCTTCAATCTTGCCATTGAGAAAGGCACTTTTCACATCCATTTGGTACAGAAGGATGCTGTGATGGTTGGCATAGGGAGCAGTATGTGAACGGCTTCAAGCCTTGCCACGGGAGCAAATGTTTCATCGAAGTCAATCCCTTCTATTTGAGTGTAAACTTGAGCAACCAGACGAGCCTTGTTTTTTACGACTTGACCATGCTCATCTTGTTTGTTGCGATAGATCCATTTGGTGCCAATGATATTGTGCTTGCGAGGATCAGGACGCTTGACCAGTTCCAAGATATTGTTTAGCTCGAACTGATGAAGCTCATCTTAAATAGCTTGAATCCAGCTATTTTTTTTTAAATAATACATTTTTATATTAAATTTCAGAAATATTACGCCATAATTATATTTTTTAAAAATATTACCCAATCGGCCAACTTCTGACCGATTGATCCATCGACCTACTCTCGCCGATTGGCTGATCGACCATCGCCGCCGATTGATCTAGTCGCCCATCGTTGGCGATTGGCCCCATCGACCCTCTTGGCGAATGGCACCCGATCTACTTTCTATAGGCCGATTGTGCATGCACCCATCTATCTCGTTGAATAGGTATTTGAAAAATGTTGAAGAAGTATTTGAAAAAAAATTGATCATGCATATAAAAATGTTAGTTAAGCACTTGAAAAAATGTTGCACAAGTATTTGAAAAATGTTGAACAAATATTTGAAAACTGTTGAATAGGTATTTGAAAAATGTTGAAGAAGTATTTTAAAAAATGTTGATCATGTATATATAAAAATATTAATCAAGCATTTGCAACAAATGTTGAAGAAGTATTTGAAAAAAATATTGAACAAGTATTTGAAAAAAATGTTGAACAAGTATTTCAAAAAATATTGATCATGTAAATAAAAATGTTGAAAAAGTATTTGTAATTTTTTTTATCATGTATATAAAAATGTTGAACAAGTATTTGAAAAACAATTGAACAAGTATTTAAAAAAATTTGAACAAGTATTTGAAAAAATAATATAGAAAAAAAGAAAGAAATAATGGAGAAGACCGGCTGAGTCGCCTCTAGTTGGTCGCGGTCCCTTTTCTAACCGGTAACTGGAAACTAATGGGGTGGTTAGCTGCACTGGTGATTGCCATGGAGACCAGACATCGATCCCCAACGCACCTAATAACTACCCCACCAGCTTCCAGATGTTAAACATTTTTTTAAATACTTGTTCAATTTTTTAAAATACTTGTTTAACAGTTTTTAAATACTTGTTCAACATTTTTATATACATGATCAACATTTTTATAAATACTTGTTCAACATTTTTATATAAATGATTAATATTTTTTCAAATACTTGTTCAACATTTTTTGCAAATGCTTGATTAACATTTTATATACATGATCAACATTTTTTTAAATGCTTCTTTAATATTTTTCAAATACCTATTCAGCAGTTTTCAAATACTTGTTCAACATATTTAAAATACTTGTTCAATATTTTTTTAAATGCTTGATTAACATTTTTATATGCATGATCAACATTTTTTCCAATACTTGTTCAACATTATTCAAATACCTATTCAACAGATAAATGGGTGCATGCACCTGTCGGCCTAGAGGAATTACACTGGGTGCCAATCGGCTAGCAATGGGTCGATCAGCCAATCGGCCAAGAGGGCCGATCGATCCAATCAGCGAAGGGTCGATCAAATAATCGCCAGCAGAGAGGTCGAATCGATCCAATCGGTCAAAGAGGCCAATTGGGTAATATTTTAAAAAAATATAATTACGGTGTAATATTTCTGAAATTTTATATAAAAATGTATTATTTAAAAAAATTAGCTTGAATCCATTCAGGTTCCATAAAGGCTTCAGCAACTTTCTTGGGTTCAGATATGGAGACAAATGCAAAGTGCCCATGGAAATTTGCTAGTTGTGTTGCTCTTGAACGAGTGAGTGGACTAGGTGCATTGATGCTATCAATTATCTTCTCAATCTGTACTTCATTTGCAACAGGGGGATGGACTGGACGAAGATTTTGCCCTTGCAGATCATTGTCTTCAGCCTCAACATTGACTTCAGGTTGAGCACTGCCTTCAGGTTGACTTGGTGCAATGATGAGTTCGTCTTCAGCCTGAGCTTCTATAGGTATAATTTTTTCAGTACCCATAAGCTTGATAGATTCACCAGGAGGGACTTCATCTATCACATTTGGTAGGTGCTCTCTTTGCGAGCCGTTAGTCTAATCGAACTGCACATCCACAGTTTCAGCCACTTTATAGTGAAAGAGGTTGAAGACTCTATAGGAGTGTGAATCCTTTCCGTATCCAAGCATAAAACCTTCATGTTCTTTCGGTGCAAATTTTGAAGTGTGATGTGGATCCTTGATCCAGCACCTGGCACCAAATACTCGAAAGTAACTGATGTTTGGCTTCTTACCAGTTAGCATCTCATATGATGTCTTCTTTATAAGCTTGTGAAGATAAACACGGTTGATGATGTGGCATGCAGTATCAATGGCTTCAGGCCAGAACTTCCTTGGAGTCTTGTATTCATCAAGCATCGTCCGAGCCATCTCAATGAGGGTTCTGTTCTTGCACTCCATGATCCCATTCTGCTGAGGTGTGTAAGGAGATGAGAACTCATGAGTGATGCCTAGTGTATCAAGATAAGTTTTGAGGGCGGTGTTCTTGAATTTTGTGTTGTTGTCACTTCTGATGTGCTTGATCTTGACGCCATAGTTCGTCAAGCCATGATTTGCGAACCGTCTAAAGACATCCTGCACTTCAGTCTTATAGAGAATTATGTGCACCCATGTATATCTTGAGTAATCATCAACAATAACGAAACCATAGAGACAAGAAGCGGTAGTAAGAGTAGAGTAGTGAGTAGGGCAAAATAAGTCCATGTGAAGCAGCTCAAAGGGTTGAGATGTCGTCGTGATTGTCTTCGAGGGATGCTTGGCCCTAGTCATCTTCCCAGCTTCACAGGCACCACACAGATGGTGAAGGAAATATGCCCTAGATGCAATAATAAAGTTACTGTTTATTTCCTTAATTCATGATAAATGTTTATTATTCATGCTAGAATTGTATTAACCGGAAACTTAGTACATGTGTGAATACATAGACAAACATAATGTCAATAGTATGCTTCTACTTGACTAGCTCGTTGAATCAACGATGGTTAAGTTTCCTAGCCATAGACATGAGTTGTCATTTGATTAACAAGATCACATCATTAGAGAATGATGTGATTGACTTTACCCATTCCGTTAGCTTAGCACTTGATCGTTTAGTATGTTGCTATTGCTTTCTTCATGACTTATACATGTTCCTATGACTATGAGATTATGCAACTCCCGTATACCGGAGGAACAGTTTGTGTGCTACCAAACGTCACAACGTAACTGGGTGATTATAAAGGTGCTCTACAGGTGTCTCCGAAGGTACTTGTTGAGTTGGCGTATTTTGAGATTAGGATTTGTCACTCTGATTGTCGGAGAGGTATCTTTGGGCCCTCTCGGTAATGCACATCACTATAAGCCTTGCAAGCAATGTGACTAATGAGTTAGTTGCGGGATGATGCATTACATAACGAGTAAAGAGACTTGCCGGTAACGAGATTGAACTAGGTATTGAGATACCGACGATCGAATCTCGGGCAAGTAACATACCGATGACAAAGGGAACAACGTATGTTGTTATGCGGTTTGACCGATAAAGATCTTCGTAGAATATGTAGGAGCCAATATGAGCATCCAGTTTCCACTATTGGTTATTGACCGGAGACATGCCTCGGTCATGTCTACATAGTTCTCGAACCCATAGGGTCCGCACGCTCAAAGTTCGATGACGATTTATATTATCAGCTATGTGTTTTGATGAACCGAAGGTAGTTTGGAGTCCCGGATGAGATCGGGGACATGACGAGGAGTCTCGAAATGGTCGAGACGTAAAGATCGATATATTGGACGACTATATTCAGACATCAAAAAGGTTCTGAGTGACTCGAGTATTTTTTGGAGTACCGGAGAGTTACGGTAATTCGCCGGGGAGTATATGGGCCTTATTGGGCCATACGGGAATAGAGGAGAGAGGACAAAAGGAAGAAGGCGTGCGCCTCCCCCCTCTGGTCCAAATTGGATAAGGGGTGCAGCCCCCTTTTCCTTCTCCCTCTCCCCCTCTTTCCTTCTCTCCTACTCCCGAAAGGAAAGGGGAATCCTACTAGGACTTGGGAGTCCTAGTAGGACTCCCCACACTTGGCGCGCCCCCTCTAGGGCCGGCCTCTCCCTCCCCCTTTATATACGGGGGCAAGGGGGCACCTCTAGACACAACAATTGATCCCTTGGATCTCTTAGCCGTGTGCGGTGCCCCCCTCCACCATAATCCACCTCGATAATATCATAGCAGTGCTTAGGCGAAGCCCTGCGTTGGTAGAACATCATCATCGTCAATACGTCGTCGTGTTGACGGAACTCTCCCTCAAAGCTCGGCTGGATCAGAGTTTGAGGGACGTCATCGAGCTGAACATGTGCTGAACTCGGAGGTGCTGTGCGTTCGGTACTTGATCGGTCGGATTGTGAAGACGTACAACTACATCAACCGTGTTGTGCTAATGCTTCCGCTTTCAGTCAACGAGGGTACGTGGACAACACTCTCCCCTCTCATTGCTATGCATCACCATGATCTTGCGTGTGCGTAGGAATTTTTTTGAAATTACTACGTTCCCCAACAGTGGCATTCGAGCCTGGTTTTATGCGTTGATGTTATATGCACGAGTAGAACACAAGTGAGTTCTAGGCGATACAAGTCATACTGCTTACCAGCATGTCACACTTTGGTTCGGCAGTATTGTTGGATGAAGCAGCCCGGACTGACATTACGCGTACGCTTACGCGAGACTGGTTCTACCATCGTGCTTTGCACATAGGTGGCTGGCGGGTGTCAGTTTCTCCAACTTTAGTTGAACCGAGTGTGGCTACGCCCGGTCCTTGAGAAGGTTAAAACAACACTAACTTGACGAACTATCATTGTGGTTTTGATGCGTAGGTAAGAAGGGTTCTTGCTCGGCCCGTAGCAGCCACGTAAAACTTGCAACAACAAAGTAGAGGACGTCTAACTTGTTTTTGTAGGGCATGTTGTGATGTGATATGGTCAAGACGTAATGCTATATTTTATTGTATGAGATGATCATGTTTTGTAACAAAGTTGTCGGCAACTGGCAGGAGCCATATGGTTGTCGCTTTATTGTATGCAATGCAATCGCCCTATAATTGCTTTACTTTATCACTAAGCGGTAGCGATAGTCATAGAAGCAATAGGTGGCGAAACGACAATGATGCTACGATGGAGATCAAGATGTCGTGCCGGTGACGATGGTGATCATGATGGTGCTTCGGAGATGGAGATCACAAGCACAAGATGATGATGGCCAATCATATCGCTTATATTGATTGCATGTGATGTTTATCCTTTATGCATCTTATTTTGCTTTGATTGACGGTAGCATTATAAGATGATGTCTCACTAAATATCAAGGTATAAGTGTTCTCCCAGAGTATGCACCGTTGTGAAAGTTCTTCGTGCTGAGACACCACGTGATGATCGGGTGTGATAGGCTCTACGTTCAAATACAACGGGTGCAAAACAGTTGCACACGCGGAATACTCAGGTTAAACTTGACGAGCCTAGCATATACAGATATGGCCTCGGAACACTGAGACCGAAAGGTCGAGCGTGAATCATATAGTAGATATGATCAACATAGTGATGTTCACCATTGAAAACTACTCCATCTCATGTGATGATCGTACATGGTTTAGTTGATTTGGATCACGTGATCACTTAGAGATTAGAGGGATGTCTATCTAAGTGGGAGTTCTTAAGTAATATGATTAATTGAACTTTAATTTATCATGAACTTAGTCCTGATAGTATTTTGCAAATTATGTTATAGATCAATAGCTCGCGCTGTTGCTTCCCTATGTTTATTTTTGATATGTTCCTAGAGAAAAACTATGTTGAAAGATATTAGTAACAATGATGCGGATTAGATCCGTGATCTAAGGTTTATCCTCATTGCTGCACAGAAGAATTATGTCCTTGATGGAACGCTAGGTGACAGACCTATTGCAGGAGCAGATGCAAACGTTATGAACGTTTGGCTAGCTCAATATGATGACTACTTGATAGTTTTGAACGTCATGGACCATATGACATGTTCCAGGAGGTGAAGTTAATATTACAAGCAAATACCCGAGTTGAGAGATATGAAGTCTCGAACAAGTTATATAGCTAAAAGATGGAGGAGAATTGCTCAACTAGGGAGCATGTGCTCAGATAGTCTGGGTACTACAATCGCTTGAATCAAGTGGGAGTTAATCTTCCAGATAAGATAGTGACTGACAGAGTTTCTAGTCACCATCACCAAGTTACTAGAACTTCGTGATGAACTATAGTATACTAGGGATGACGAAAATGATTCCCGAGCTCTTCGTGATATTGAAATCGACGAAGGTAGAAATCAAGAAAAGAGCATCAAGTGTTGATGATTGACAAGACCACTAGTTTCAAGAAAATGGCAATGGGAAAGAAAGGGAACTTCAAGTAGAATGACAAGCAAGTTGTCCCTCCCGCGAAGAAGCCCAAAGCTGGACCAAAGCCTGAAACTGAGTGCTTACACTGCAAAGGAAATGGACACTGGAAGCGGAAATGCCCTGAATATTTGGTGGATAAGAAGGATGGCAAAGTGAACAAGGGTATATTTGATATACAGGTTATTGATGTGTGCCTTACTAGTGTTTATAGTAGCCCCTGAGTATTTGATACTTGTTTGTTTGCTAAGATTAGTAACTCGAAACACGAGTTACATAATAAACAGAGACTAGTTGAAGGGGAAGTGACGATGAGTGTTGGAAGTAGTTCCAAGATTGATATGATCATCATCACACACTCCCTATACTTTCGGGATTCGTGTTAAAACCTAAATAAATGTTATTTGGCGTTTGCGTTTAGCATGAATATGATTTGATCATGTTTATTATAATATGGTTATTCATTTAAAGTCAGAGAATAATTGTTGTTCTGTTTACATGAATAAAACCTTCAATGGTCATACACCCAATGAAAATAGTTTGTTGGATCTCGATTGTAGTGATACACATATTCATAATATTGATGCCAAAAGATGCAAAGTTAATAATGATAGTGCAACTTATTTGTGGCACTGCCGTTTGGGTCATATCGGTGTAAAGCGCATGAAGAAACTCCATAAAGATGGATTTTCGAATCACTTGGTTATGAATCATTTGATGCTTGCGAACCATGCCTTTTGGGCAAGATGACTAAAACTCCATTCTCCGGAACAATGGAACGAGCTACTGACTTGTTGGAAATAATACATACTAATGTATGCAGACCAATGAGTATTAAGGCTCGTGGCGGGTGTCGGTGTCAAAACCGGCGGATCTCGGGTAGGGGGTCCCGAACTATGCGTCTAGGCGGATGGTAACAGGAGACAAGGGACACGATGTTTTACCCAGGTTAAGGCCCTCTCGATGGAGGTAAAACCCTACGTCCTGCTTGATTAATATTGATGATATGGGTAGTACAAGAGTGGATCTACCACGAGATCAAGGAGGCTAAACCCTAGAAGCTAGCCTATGGTATGATTGTTGTAATGTATGTTGTGTCCTACGGACTAAAGCCCTCCGGTTTATATAGACACCAGAGAAGGCTAGGGTTACACACAGTCGGTTACAATGGTAGGAGATCTACATATCCGTATCGCCAAGCTTGCCTTCCACGCCAAGGGAAGTCCCATCCGGACACGGGACGGAGTCTTCAATCTTGTATTCGTAGTCTTGGAGTCCGCGGACGATGATAGTCCGCTTGTCTGGACACCCCTAGTCCAGACTCCTCAAGAGTAGCCCCGAACCAGGCTTCAATGACGATAAGTCCAAATAGCAGATATAGTCTTGGCGTTGCAAGGCGGGTTGTCCTTTAAGTTCCATGTACCGCCAAGCGATTGTCCGGCTTCCTCATAAATGCTTGTGCTTTCTTGGCTTCTACGCCCAATAATGGCCTTCTTCCACGCGTCGCACGAATGCGAAAAGCCAGGGTGTCTTTTATGTTTCACCCCCTAGTCGTGCAAGTCATCCGCCTACAAAAGAGGCAAAAATCCAGATCCAAATCACACCATCTCCTTCCGCGAATACTCATCGGAGCGCTTTGACCCAAAAATCCATTCCATCATGGACCGTCGTGCGGCTCCTCTTCTCGCCCCAGCCCACTTCCGGAGATTGGAGGAGATGCTTTGTTCCACACAACGAGCTAGTGAAGCTCCAAGCGGGGGGATATCTCCCTCCGGCCTTCATGGTCCCGGTTCGAGCCGGACTGGCCACCTACCAAGGTGGGAAGCAAGCGGAGGCTACCCCAAGTCCCAACAAAGGGGAGCGGGTATGCTTTGTCCCCTATCGATAAGGGGACTCGGATTTCGATACATCCGCTCCTCCGCTGGCTCTGCTTCTACGGACTCCAGCTCCATCACCTTACACCCGCCTCTGTCCTGCATATCGCGGGTTACGTAGCTCTTTGCGAGCTATTCTTCGGCATCGAGCCCCATTTTGCACTATGGGAGAGGTTGTTCTGCCTCGTACCCCGTTCTCACGAGGGATCTATATATCAAGTGGGCGGCGCCAAGTATGGCGCATGCCGGACCGGATATCCATCCGAACCCCTAAGAAGGCGTCCAAGACTGGCCTTGTAATGGTTTACATAGAAGATGCTCCGCTGCCGGACCCAGTCCGGGTCGGCCTCCCGGAGTTCAGTGCTGATCCTCTGAAGAAACACCTTAGCTAGCGCCCGCGGAGCCCCCAATTGGAGGAAGACAAGAGCGTCCATTACCTGATGGGCCGAATAAAATTACTAGCCCACTCCGGGTTGACCATGATTGGAATCATGGCAACATGCATCATGCGGGGGGTACAGCCATTGCAATACAGGGGCCACCCCATGTGGGATTTCAACGGGGAAGACGATGCCACCCGCCATGGCTGCAAAGGGCCGGATTCGACCGAGGATCTGGTGCACATCCTGCCCGACCTGTACAAGGGGGAGAAGGAGGACTTCCTTCGAACAAACCCCTTGAATGGGTTTTCCATGAATAACCCTCGGGGCTGGGTAAGCAAACACTTTTAAGGGCTCAACCCATGCTTTCAAAGTCTAAGCTTCTTACATTATGTCTTCGGCGCAGGAACTGCGCCGGATTGTGGAGGACATGGTAAGTCCAGCTCCGCAACCCGAGGATCCAGAGATCCCAAGATCCGGCATCCGAAGAGGATCCGGATATCAAGGTGGAGCTGATTGACAGGGTGTTCCACCAGCTCAGCATGGATAATGCTTTAGTCGCCATTACGGCGGACTACCCCGGATTATATCCGTCCTTCCAGGTGATTGTGACCGAGGTCCGGACACCATTATCTCTTCCTTGCCCATTTCTGACCTTCGCGAACGATGGTGTTTTACAGGAAGTGCCTTCAAGGCGGGAAGCCGAGCCCGCGGCGGCTGACCAACAAAGGCCAGTCCGGACCAGCAGGTGGAAAAGGAGCGCGGCATGGACTGAAACGTCACCGCAAAGGTATAGCTCATATTTAAATTTTCAGAGCAACGTTCCTAGGAAGCGTCTAAGTGCTCATGATCTTTGTAGGAGAAAAAGCGCCCGCCGGACTGCGGGCGTAGAGGTTGCCAATCTGACCTATACCAGCCAGGCTCCAGCGCCCGGTCTGGTGGGGGAGGCAAGCGCAAGGCGCGGGCCGGATACTCCTCCAACGGAGGATGCCGACAGACTGTCCGCCACCAAGTCTGAGGTGGAGAGCGCCATGAACCACAGGCACCGCCGGACAGTATTCCGTGAAGCGTGCTTCTCCCCTGAGGCGTTGAACGCCTTTAACGCGGGGGACGCGCACCTCCGTGCTGCTCAAGATGGTTTTACCAGAGCCACGGAGCAGTATGTAAAAGACATATGGGTGAGGGAATTTAATGGTTATATATGACAGTAGCTGTTAACTCATTTAAGGATCATTTGAAACGCAGGCTCTTACCGAGAAGAATACCCAGCTGTCTCAGGAGCTGCAAGAATGCAAGGCCAACTTGAGGCCGCACTTGCTGCCGCAGGAGGAAACAAAGAGGCCCCTCCTGGTAACACATTTGTTTGTTAAATTTAAGCGCTGTGCCGCGTGCGCGCAAGTCTAATAATGACATTGCAGGTGCTGCCGGACAAGATCCGGACAGGCAGGAACTGCTGCGCCAGCTGAAGGCCGGCGAGAGGGTGCTGAATAGAGTACAACTGGAAAGGAACAAGCTCCAAGATGCCCACGCCCATCTTGGAGAAGAGCTGAAAGGCGTTCGGGTCGAGCTGTCCAGCTCCGTTAAGGAGAATCAGCGGCTTCGTCGCGGCATCTATAGTAAGTGCTTGAGCGAACTCCTTTGAAAATAAGAGTTTGGCGAGGAAGTCAATTGACAGAATATGTCTTGTAGGTATACTCACAGGTCGCCCTGCGGAGGAGATGCCCGATAAACGGGTGATCAACTTCCCGAAGTTGTTGCAACTGCGCCGAACGAGTTCGGCGATGAGCGGCGCTGTCCAGGCATTATGGCCAGCCTTCTCCCTACCCGGGGCCTTGGGGAGCTTATGGAGAAGCTCCGAGTCTGCGGCGCTTCCATTTATGGAAGATTTCGGCCTGCCGCCAGGGTGCCAGGAAGGCTTGGGCATGGTGAAGACGCGGTACAAGAAGGCGGATCCCAACCACATGGCCGAGGTTGGACCGGTGGGGCCCGATGGGAAGGAGATCCCTGTGAGTTTAGTATACAGCCAAGTAGAGTTGGCTGCTAAATTTTCCCAACGGGACTATAAGTCGGACAGCCTGTTAGACGGGATTGAGGAGGAATACAATCAGTAAATTTGACAATGTATTTTAAAATGACATGTGAAATGCCCGCTAGCCGGATTGTAGATTGTTTGTCTTTGCCGACCTTTTCGCTTCGACCTCGGGACCCTAGAGTCCGGAGTGTGTCCGAATACCTTTTTGGTTAAGAAACAACCGGGGTATGCATGGAGACCAGGCGTAGGGGTCATTTGTGCTTTATCAGACAAGTGCCAAACTAGTTATGTTATATTACATGGTTAGTAAGAAACATCTTCCAGCGAGAATAGTTCTGTTAAGGGTTCCTTTCCTCGGAGGCATGCCCTAAAGTGCATGTCCGGACTGCAAAAAAGCGTAAAACATCCGGGGCAGATAAATATATAGGTAAAAATCATCTTTCAAGTCACCGACCAATATTCCCTTAAGAACGCTTAGCTTTGGCTTCACCCGACCGAGGTACACATCCGCCGACCAGCAAGAATAATCGCAGAGGTGCTCCTTTAACTCCTAGCCGAACAATCGGGAACGAGGGGTAAGCACAGAGCCGAGCAACCCAGCTTGGCCAAAACTTCACCATATCGATGCATATAATGGTGAGTAAAAGGTACATGTGGAAGCTTGACACATGTGCTAGGCATGAAGCTCTTACAATTGAGCTTCTTGAAAAGAAGCCCCTGTGTATAATGAGTGCGGATGGCACATCAAGTGTGTCTAACAATGCGCAAGTGGGCCCTTAAGGGATTTTTATGAATAAAAGTTAAGAGAAGAAAGAGAAACAAAGTGCAGCTGGAGGTAAAAAAATTTGGGCGGGGAAGGGACGAACTCTTAGTCCGGCGCTAGGCGAGAATCTTCAAGGCGGGTTGCGCTCCATGGGTTCGCTCGAGTCGGTTGTCCGATGCATTTCGCAGACGGTACGCCCTGCCGGTCAGGACTTGGTCGATAATGCAGGGCCCTCCCATTTGGGCTTGAGCTTGTCCTTTTTCTTGTCCGCAGCGAGAACTAGTTCGCCAACGCTGTAAGTCTTGGCCCGTATTCTCGCTTTGATATCTTCGAGCCTGCTGCTGATAAAATGCAGAACGAGCCTTGGCGACGTCGCGTTCCTCCTCCAATGCGTCCAAGCTGTCCTGCCGATCCAGCTCGGCTTCTCGTTCTTCGTACATGCGCACTCGAGGTGAGTCATGAATGATGTCGCAGGGCAAAACTGCCTCTGCACCATATACCATAAAAAATGGTGTGAATCCGGTAGTACGGTTGGGCGTTGTCCGTAGCCCCCAGAGTACGGAGTCGAGCTCCTCTACCCAGTGCGTGTCGGATTTTGTAAGTGACCGCACTAGTCTGGGTTTAATGCCGCTCATTATTAGACCATTTGCTCGTTCCACTTGACCATTGGTTTGAGGGTGATAGACTGAAGCGTAGTCGAGCTTAATGCCCATGTTTTTGCACCATGACTTAACCTCGTCGGCCGTGAAGTTTGTGTCGTTGTCGGTGATGATGCTGTGGGGGACACCGTAACGGTGTACGACCCCGGATATAAAGTCTATCACTGGTCCATACTCTGCCATTTTGACCGGTTTGGCCTCTATCCATTTGGTGAATTTATCCACCATGACCAATAGGTACCTTTGCTTGTGGGTTCCCCCTTTAAGGGGTCCAACCATATCAAGCCCCCAGACCGCGAACAGCCAGGTAATGGGTATAGTTTTGAGGGCGGTGGGTGGCATATGGCTCTGATTAGCAAAGAGTCGACAACCAACGATCTCTGGACTAAGTCCCGGCATCTGCCCGGCCGTCGACCAATAAAATCTGTATGGAATGCCTTTCCTACAATGGCTCGGGCTGCTGCGTGGTGTCCGCCTAGTCCGCATGAATTTCAGCCAGAGGTTTCGCCCTTCCTCTTGGAGTACACCTTTGAAGGACTCGGTTGTACTTTTCTTATAAAGTTCTCCTCATGGACCTTGTAGGCTTTTGATCGCGGACTATGCAGCGGGCCTCATTTTGGTCCTCGGAAGTTCTGCCAAGCAAGTAGGCTAGGAATGGCTCGCCCACGGGCGATTATCGCCATTATGTCGTGGGTTGAAGGTGTTATGTCATCGGCTGAATCGCCGGTTGGCGCGGTTGTTTCCGGTTTGTCATTTCCGGACTCCCCTTCCCATAGTACGGACGGCTTGAAGAGCCGCTCCAGGAAGATATTTGGAGTTACAGCCTCACATTTTGCACCGATGCGTGCCAGTACGTCGGCTGCTTGGTTATTATCTCGGGCTACGTGATGGAATTCAAGTCCTTCAAACCGAACTGACATTTTTAGGACAGCGTTGCGATATGCTGCCATTTTCGGGTCCTTGGCGTCAAAGTCTCCGTTTATTTGGGATATTGCAAGGTTTGAATCCCCGCACACCTCTAGGCGTTGAATGCCCATGGAGATTGCCATCCGGAGACCATGTAGAAGGGCCTTGTATTCGGCTGCGTTGTTGGACTCCGTGTACATTATTTGAAGTACGTATTGGACTGTGTCCCTGGTTGGGGACGTCAAGACGACGCCAGCCCCGAGTCCGGCCAACATTTTGGAGCCGTTGAAGTGCATAGTCCAATTGGAGTATGCGCCGTACTCTTTAGGGAGTTCGGTTTCGGTCCATTCAGCGACAAAGTCAGCCAAAACTTGTGACTTTATAGCTCGCCGAGGTATGTAGGTTATATCGAATGGTAGGAGCTCAATGGCCCATTTTGCAATCCTGCCCGTTGAGTCGCGGTTGTTTATAATGTCATTGAGTGGTACTTCGGAGGCCACTGTTATCGAACACTCTTGAAAGTAGTGTCGGAGCTTCCGGGATGCCATGAACATTGCGTACGTTATCTTTTGATAGTGCGGGTAACGGGACTTGCAGGGGGTTAACACAGTGGATACGTAGTACACTGGTTTTTGAAGAGGGAATTTATGCCCTTCTGTCTCTCTCGTTCAACGACGAGTACCGTGCTTACAACTTGATGTGTTGCTGCAATGTATAACAACATAGGTTCGCCTAGGTTTGGCGCAGCTAGGACCGGATTTGTTGCCAATATGGCTTTTATTTCTTCGAGTCCGGCAGTGGCAGCATCCGTCCACTCGAAGTGTTCGGTGCGCCTAAGGAGGCGATAAAGGGGCAGTGCCTTTTCTCCCAAGCGGGAGATAAAATGGCTTAGAGCTGCCACGCATCCAGTCAATTTTTGTATCTGTTTGAGGTCTTTTGGAATATCCAACTGTGACAGAGCTCGGATCTTGGCCGGGTTTGCTTCAATTCCTCTACCGGATACAATGAATCCCAACAGCTTTCCGGCTGGTACGCCGAAAACGCATTTTTCCGGATTCAGCTTGATGTCATATGCTCTGAGGTTGTCGAATGTGAGCCTCAAATCGTCTACTAGAGTTTCGACGTGTTTGGTTTTGACGACTACATCGTCTACGTATGCCTCAACTGTTTTGCCGATCTGGGTGGCGGACATGTTTGAATCATGCGCTGATATGTTGCGCCGGCGTTTTTAAGTCCGAAGGGCATCGTGTTGAAGCAGAATGGTCCATATGGAGTGATGAATGCCATTGCGGCTTGGTCTGCTTCCACCATCTTGATTTGATGGTAGCCAGAGTATGCGTCGAGGAAGCACAACGAATCATGCCCTGCGGTCGCATCGATAATTTGGTCGATGCGGGGGAGGGGGAAGGGATCCTTTGGGCGAGCCCTATTGAGGTCTTTAAAATCGACGCATAGGCGCCAGGATTTGTCCTTCTTTGGTACCATTACCAGATTTGCTAGCCAATCCGGATGTTTGATATCTCTGATGAATCCGCTTCCAATAGTTTGGCTAGCTCTTCTCCCATTGCCTGTCTTTTGGGTTCGAAAATCGTCGAATAGCCTGTTTGACCGGCTTGAATCCTTTTAGGATGTTTAGGCTATGTTCGCCAATCATGGGATTCCGGCATATCCGAAGGATGCCACGAAAAATGTCCCAATTTTCCCGAAGAATTCTCGCAGAGGCTGGCGTCTACCTCGGGTTCAATTGTGACCAATGGAGGCCGTCTTTGTTGGGTCCGTTGGATGGACCTGGAATTTTACTATTTCATCTGCTGGTTTGAAGGAGGTGGACTTGGATCTTTTATCGAGTATCACATCGTCCCTGTTCATTTGTAGAGCGCAACGCAGTGAGTTCTTCTGCCGCTAGGGCTTTGGATAGTGCCTCGTGGCTAGTGCGGCTGTCTTGTTTTCGGCGCAGTGCTATGTCCGGATCACTAACAAGAGTGATTATTCCGCTGGGCCTAGGCATTTTGAGCTTCATGTATCCGTAATGGGGTACGGCTTGAAAAATTGTGAATGCCTCTCGTCCTAATATAGCGTGATATCCGCCGTTGAACGGGCCACTTGGAACGTGACTTCTTCGGATATGTAATTGTCCAGCGAGCCGAACACCACATCGAGTGTGATTTTTCCGGTGCAGCGCGCTTCCTGGCTAGGGATTATTCCTCTGAAGGTTGTGCTGCTTCGCTCAATACGGCTCCAGTCTATTTCCATTTTTTGAAGAGTTTCCTTGTAGATGAGGTTTAGTCCGCTGCCGCCATCCATGAGGACCTTTGTAAGTCGAAAGCCGTCCACTATGGGACTAAGCACCAGTGCGGCTGGTGCTCGGGCTGTTCGGAATTTAGGTTCGTCGCTGGCGTTGAAGGTGATGGCTTTGTTGCTCCATGGATTTGCTGTTGCTACTTGGTAGACTTCGGCGAGGCCGCAGATTGTTCGTTTTCGCATATTATTTGATGCGAAGGTCTCGAAGACTGTTGATACCGTACCGGTATTGTTGGAGTGGTTTTCCGGGGCTAGAAGCTCCTCGCCACTTTTGGCCACCTACCGTACTATCCAACATGCTCGAAGGCTATGTGTTGGGACGGCGCCTCAGATCTTGTGAAGCTTACAGGTCCGCCGAGCCATCCCTCCAAAGACGGTTCCGCGCCTCTATGGGGTTTTTGCTTTTGGTTTTTGTATCCGGGGCCCGAGTATGATGCACCCTTTTGTTGCGGACTAGGGTTGTATTCGGGCCGATTGTCCCAAAACTGGTTTTCGGTTTTCCAAAACTTCCATCGCCAAGATACTTCGCACTATGGACGCCAGATTGGTGAAGCGTGTAATTTTACGACGGCCGATGGCGTTCAATATTCCTTGTCCGTGCAATTATTGCAAAAGATTGAGATTATGTTTTCCTCTCGGCAGTCCTTTATCCTATCCATAACCAGGAGGAATCGCCCATGAGTGATGTAATTTGTTTCAGCGGGCTCTTGCCGTATTAGAGATAGATCGATATGTCCGGGCGGGTGGGTGGAATAAAATCCGGATCCCTACCCATCTCGGGGCTTAAAGGCCGTGAAGTTTCCAAATTTGGAAGCTTGGATTGCTGGACGTTGTCCAACGAGTCCGGTCCGATGCCTGACTTTAAGTTCAGTGCTCGATCGAAGTCTGTTCCTCCGCGGAAATCCGCATGGAGGGTTCGGGAGCCCGACATGACTAGTTTTCAATACAGAGAAGAGTCGCCGCATTGTTCCTCTACCACTGCGACGCAGTGGGTGACCTGGGAGAGTTAATCTCTCGGATCGGTTTCAAGCCCAATCTGATTGTAGTCCGTGCGACTCCTGGGCGACTATGCGATCCAAGAGCTCGTTGATGACGAGAGCTCTATCGATCCACCGCTCGGCGAATTCGAGCCGACGTGGAGATTGCTTTTGACGACTTGAGAAGTCATTGTCGAAGCAGTGGCCGGACCGGCGGTCATAAGAAAACCACCTAGCCGGATAGTTTGGCCGGTGGCCAAGGCCCCTTTGGCGAAAATACCATCTTTGAAGACGGGTGGAGGCATCCTTCCTATCGGTGACGACAGCAGGAACTCTCAATGAAAGCACCAATGTCGTGTCAAAACCGCGGATCTCGGTAGGGGGTCCCGAACTGTGCGTCTAGGCGGATGGTAACAGGAGACAAGGGACATGATGTTTTACCCAGGTTCGGGCCCTCTCGATGGAGGTAAAACCCTACATCCTGCTTGATTAATATTGATGATATGGGTAGTACAAGAGTGGATCTACCACGAGATCAAGGAGGCTAAACCCTAGAAGCTAGCCTATGGTATGATTGTTGTAATGTATGTTGTGTCCTATGGACTAAAGCCCTCCGGTTTATATAGACACCGGAGAAGGCTAGGGTTACACAGAGTTGGTTACAATGGTAGGAGATCTACATATCCGTATCGCCAAGCTTGCCTTCCACGCCAAGGAAAGTCCCATCCGGACACGGGACGGAGTCTTCAATCTTGTATCTTCGTAGTCTTGGAGTCCGACGGACGATGATAGTCCGGCTGTCCGGAGACCCCCTAGTCCAGGACTCCCTCAGCGGGTATCGTTATTTTCTGACCTTCATAGATGATTTGAGCAGATATGGGTATATCTACTTGATGAAACATAAGTCTGAAATAGTTGAAAGGTTCAAAGAATTTCAGAGTGAAGTGGAAATCATCGTAATAAGAAAATAAAGTTTCTACGATCTGATCATGGAGATGAATATTTGAGTTACGAGTTTGGCCTTCAATTAAAATAATGTGGAATAGTTTCACAAACTCATGCCACCTGGAACACCACAGCGTAACGGTGTGTCCGAACGTCATAACGGCACTTTATTTGATATGGTGCGATCAATGATGTCTCTTATCGATTTACCAATATCATTTTGGGGTTATGCATTAGAGATAGCTGCATTCACGTTAAAATAGGGCACCATCCAAATCTGTTGAGACAACACCGCATGAACTATGGTTTAGCAATAAACCTAAGCTGTCGTTTCTTAAAGTTTGGAGTTGCGATGCTTATGTGAAAAAGTTTCAACCTGATAAGCTCAAACCCAAATCGGAGAAATGCGTCTTCATAGGATACCCAAAGGAGACTATTGGGTACACCTTCTAATCACAGATCCGAACGCAAAATATTCATTGCTAAGAATGGATCCTTTCTAGAGAAGGAGTTTCTCTCGAAAGAAGAGAGTGGGAGAAAAGTAGAACTTGATGAGGTAATAGTACCTTCTCCCGAATTGGAAAATAGTTCATCACTGAAATCAGTTCCAGTGATGCCTACAACAATTAGTGAGGAAGCTAATGATGATGATCATGAACTTCAAATCAAGTTACTACAGAACCTCGTAGATCTTCCAGAGTATGGTCCACACCAGAGTGGTACGGTAATCCTATTCTGGAAGTCATGTTACTAGACCTTAATAAACCTACGAACTATGAGGAAGCGATGATGAGCCCAGATTCCACGAAATGGTTTGAGGCCATGAAATCTGAGATGGGATCCATGTATGAGAAGTGGACTTTGGTGGACTTGCCTGATGATCGGCAAGCCATAGAGAATAAATGGATCTTCAAGAGGAAGACGAACACTGATACTAGTGTTACTATATACAAAGCTCGACTTGTTGCGAAAGTTTTTCGACAAGTTCAAGGGGTTGACTATGATGAGACCTTCTCACCCGCAGCGATGCTTAAGTCTATCCGAATCATGTTAGCAATTGCCGCATTTTATGATTATGAAATTTGGCAAATGGATGTCAAAACTGCATTCCTGAATGGATTTCTGGAAGAAGAGTTGTATATGATGCAACCAGAAGATTTTGTCGATCCGAAAGGTTCTAACAAAGTGTGCAAGCTCCAACGATCCATTTATGGACTGGTGCAAGCCTCTCGGAGTTGGAATAAATGCTTTGACAGTGTGATCAAAGCATATGGTTTTATACAGACTTCTGGAGAAGCCTGTGTTTACAAGAAAGTGAGTGGGAGCTCTGTAGCATTTCTAATATTATATGTGGATGACATATTGTTGATTGGAAATGATATATAATTTCTGGATAGCATAAAAGGATACTTGAATAAAAGTTTTTCAATGAAAGACCTCGTTGAAGCTACTTACACATTGAGCATCAAGATCTATAGAGATAGATCAAGACACTTGATAAGTTTTTTCAATGAGTACATACCTTGATAAGTTTTTGAAGTAGTTCAAAATGGAACAGTCAAAGAAGGAGTTCTTGCTTGTGTTGCAAGGTGTGAAGTTGAGTAAGACACAAAACCCGACCATGGAAAAAAATAGAAAGAGAATGAAAAGTCATTCCCTATGCCTCAGTCATAGGTTCTATAAAGTATGCTATGCTGTGTACCAAACCTATTGTATACTTTGTTCTAAGTTTGGCAAGAGAGTACAATTTTGATCTATGAGTAGATCACTGGACAGCGGTCAAGAATATCCTTAGTGAGGACTAAGGAAATATTTCTCGATTATGGAGGTGATAAGAGAGCCCGTCGTAAAGAGTTACATCGGTGCAAGCTTTTACACCGATCCAGATGACTCTAAGTCTCAATCTGGATAGATACTGAAAGTGGGAGAAATTAGCTAGAGTAGCTCCATGCAGAGCATTGTAGACATAGAATATTTGCAAAATACATACAGTTCTAAATTTGACAGACCCGTTGACTAAACTTCTCTCACGAGCAAAACATGATCATACCTTAGTACTCTTTGGGTGTTAATCACATAGCAAAGTGAACTAGATTATTTACTCTAGTAAACCCTTTGGGTGTTAATCACATGACGATGTGAACTATGGGTATTAATCACATACAGATGTGAATATTTGTGTTAGATCACATGGTGATGTGAACTAGATTATTCACTCTAGTGCAAGTGGGAGACTAATGGAAATATGCCCTAGAGGAAATAATAAAGTTATTATTTATTTGCTTATTTCATGATAAATGTTTATTATTCATGCTAGAATTGTATTAACCGGAAACTTATTACATGTGTGAATACATAGACAAACATAATGTCACTAGTATGCCTCTACTTGACTAGCTCGTTGAATCAAAGATGGTTTAGTTTCCTAGCCATAGACATGAGTTGTCATTTGATTAACGTGATCACATCATTAGAGAATGATGAGATTGACTTGACCCATTCCGTTAGCTTAGCACTTGATCGTTTAGTATGTTGCTATTGCTTTCTTCATGACTTATACATGTTCCTATGACTATGAGATTATGCAACTTCCGTTTACCGGAGGAACACTTTGTGTGCTACCAAATGTCACACCGTAATTGGGTGATTATAAAGGTGCTCTACAGGTGTCTCCGAAGGTACTTGTTGAGTTGGCGTATTTCGAGATTAGGATTTGTCACTCCGATTGTCGGAGAGGTATCTTTGGGCCCTCTCGGTAATGCACATCACTATAAGCCTTGCAAGCAATGTGACTAATGAGTTAGTTGCGGAATGATGCATTACATAACGAGTAAAGAGACTTGCCGGTAATGAGATTGAACTAGGTATTGAGATACCGACGATCGAATCTCGGGCAAGTAACATACCAATGACAGAGGGAACAACGTATGTTGTTATGCAGTTTGATCGATAAAGATCTTCGTAGAATATGTAGGAGCCAATATGAGCATCCAGGTTTTGCTATGTGTTATTGACCGGAGACGTGTCTCGGTCATGTCTACATAGTTCTCGAACCCGTAGGGTCCGCACGCTTAAAGTTCGGTGATGATTTATATTATGAGTTATGTGTTTTGATGTACCGAAGGTAGTTCGGAGTTCCGGATGAGATCGAGGACATGAAGAGGAGTCTCGAAATGGTCGAGACGTAAAGATCGATATATTGGACGACTATATTCGGACATCAGAAAGGTTCCGAGTGATTCAATTATTTTTCGGAGTACCAGAGAGTTATGGTAATTCGCCGGGGAGTATATGGGCCTTATTGGGCCATACGGGAATAGAGGAGAGAGGCCAAAAGGAAGGAGGCGTACGCCCCCCCTCTGGTCCGAATTGGACAGGGGGTGCAGCCCCCTTTTCCTTCTCCCTCTCCCCCTTTCCTTCTCTCCTATTCCGGAAAGGAAAAGGGAATCCTACTAGGACTTGAGAGTCCTAGTAGGACTCCCCACACTTGGCGCGCCCCCTCTAGGGCCGGCCTCTCCCTCCCTCCTTTTTATACGGGGGCAGGGGGCACCTCTAGACACAACAATTGATCCATTGGATCTCTTAGCCGTGTTCGGTGCCCCCCTCCACCATAATCCACCTTGATAATATTGTAAGTGCTTAGGCGAAGCCCTGTGTCGGTAGAACATCATCAACGTCACCACGCCATCATGCTGATGGAACTCTCCCTCAAAGCTCGGCTGGATCAGAGTTCGAGGGACGTCATCGAGCTGAATGTGTGCTGAACACGGAGGTGCCGTGCGTTTGGTACTTGATCGGTCAGATCGTGAAGACGTACGACTACATCAACGGCATTGTGCTAACGCTTCCACTTTTGGTCTACGAGGGTACGTGGACAACACTCTCCCCTCTCGTTGCTATGCATCACCATGATCTTGCTTGTGCGTAGGAATTTTTTTGAAATTACTACGTTCCCCAACACATGGTCCTTCTTGAACTTGATGCCTTCGATGGCCACGACATGCTTCTTCTTTGCGAGAGTGTACAAGTTCCTCATTCCCGCATGTCCTAGCCTCCAATGCCAGAGCCATCACTCTGAAGCTTTTGCTAGAAGACATACGGCTAGCTATGGTCCTGCTGAGAAATCTACCATATACAGCTCATCTTTTCGATACCCTTCAAAGACTAGAGATTTGTCAGATTCCATAAGGACAAGGCAACGATATTTTCCAAATATCACAATCATGTTCAAATCACATAGCATTGATACAGACATTAAGTTGAAACCAAGGGATTCAACAAGCATCACTTTATCCATGTGCTAATCCTTTGAGATTGCAACTCTACCAAGACCCAATACCTTACTTTTACCAGTGTCAGCAAATGTGATATGACTTTTATCAGACGGGAAAAGGGTTGAATCCATCAGAAGACTTCGATCACCAATCATGTGGTTGGTGCAGCCACTATCCATAATCCATTCTGAAGCTTGAGGTGTCATAGCCTACAGTACAGTTTGGAGGATAGGCTTCACCGAGAGAGTTGTGAAGCAGAAACATTTGATGAACAAACGGAACATAGAAGTTCAGATCTTGGTTAGGATAGATAGGATGAGTGTCAAGGAATCCCGGGACGAAATACATAGTAACACCATTTGGACATTTTATCTTGCATCCCACAACATGTTTAAGGTCCCCAGCATAAGCATCAGACGCCTTTGATTTCCGGCTGGAGACATTTCCCTGCAAAAGAGAGTTAAGTTTTCTTAACCACCCACATCTTCAGAGGTGGCTTAGAAGCAATGAGTCTAAGTGCAGCATCTGAGAACTTCGGCTTTGGAGCCCTAGCAAATAGCCTTGCAGGAGGAGAATAATACTCATAAGAATAAGCAGCAAAGTTCTTAGACTTATGAACATAGCGGTTTGATGAAACATGCTCATATTCAAAAGTCTGAGTATGATTTCCCTACAAAAAATTGGCTTTACAGTGACTCAGGTGAGTCCTCTATCTGTATGAAGCCTTTGGACCATATGAAGCCTTTGGTCTGGGATTTGTCTTCTTCCCAGGTGGTGTCATGACGACATACATGGGAAGTCTTTCGAGACAACTTTTGGATACCCATATCTTCTTAAGAGGTGGTCCATTCCTGCAATTAGTATCAATATACCTGGCAAACACTTCCCCATTCTGATTCCTAAACAGTTTGTAGTTTGCATCAAAGGATTCATCAATGATAATTGGGTTAGCACTAGTGAAGCTAGATAAGGTAGATGGATCCACTGATGGTTCCTTAGCAGCAACCCATGTGGTTTTGGTGTACTGCTCAGGCATCCAGTAAGAACCATCAACAATCATTTTCCTTTCAAACCCAACACCCTCTTTCCTAGGGTTTCATTTCAGAATATGCTTTTTGAGGACATCATATAGTGTCTGATGCCCTTTGAGACTTTTGTACATTCCTGTCTCAAGCAATGACTTCAACCTGGCATTTATCAGCAATAGTGGTGGTATCCTCAACAGAGGGGTTAATTACCACATTAGCAGTTGAAGATATTGCAACAGTAGCAGCAGTTGAACATTCAGCAAAACAGACATCACTATCACACTCAATGCATTTTAGGCATGGTGGTTCAAATCCTTCCTGAGCGGAACTTATCTGTTGAGCGTGAAGTGACTCGTTCTCCTTTTGTAGATCTTCATGAGCTGATCTCAATTTCTCAAGCTCTTGCTTCTTTTGAAGATAATCATAGGAGAGCTTTTTATGAGAAGTTGAGAGCGATTCACGACGACTTTCACGTTCCTCGTACTTAACATGAAGATTTTTAATGTCTTCAATTAAGGACTGAGTTTGGGTCATTTCCGCGTCCAACAGGTCATCGCTTTTGTCTAGCAACTTTTGAATATGTTCCATGGCATTCTGTTGTTCAGTTGCAATTTTAGCAAGTGTTTTGTTGCTAGGTTTAGATTCACATTTAGAGTCATCTTCAGTTGATGTTTGAAAGTAAGCATCACGTGAGTTTACCTTCGCACCACGTGCCATGAAGCAGTAGGTGGGAGCAGAGTCATCCTCATCCTTGGCATCAGCGTTGGTGACGAGGCCATTGTCTTCAGTGTTGAAGATAGACTTGGTGATGTATGCAGAAGCTAGAGCTGGGCTTGCTACTCTAGAATCAGATTCCTCTTCAGACTCCACCTCTGCCTCCTCAGATGCAGACTCCTCTTCTGAATCCATCTCCTTGCCAACAAATGCATGAGCCTTGCTTGATGAGCTCTTCTTGTGTGATGAAGACTTCGAAGAAGACTTTCAGGATTTCTTCTTCTTCTTGTCATCAGAATCATATTCCTTGCTCTTCTTCTTCTTCTTCTTCTTCTTCTTCTTTGTCTCATTGTCCTACTGTGGACACTCAGAGATGTAGTGACCAGGTTTCCTGCACTTGTGACAGGTTCTCTTCTTGTGATCACGAGAGGAAGCTTCATCATTTCTTGATATGGATCTTGAAGACTTTCTAAAGTCTTTCTTCTTGGCAAACTTCTAGAACTTCTTCACAAGCATAGCAAGCTCCTTTCCAATATCTTCAGGATCCCCAGAACTACAGTCAGATTCTTCTTCAGATGAGAAGACAACCTTTGCCTTCAAAGCGTGAGTACGGCCATAGTTGGGACCATAGATATCTCCTTTCTCAGATAGCTGGAACTCATGTGTTTTGAGCCTCTCAAGTATGTCAAACGGATCAAGAGTCTTGAAGTCAGGGCGCTCTTGAATCATCAGGGCCAGTGTGTTAAATGAGTTGTCAAGATATCTCAGAAGTGTCTTGACGATTTCGTGCTTGCTGATCAGTGGCTCCGAGTGCATGAAGCTCATTGTCGATATCAGTGAGGCGATCAAATGTGAGCTGAACATTCTCATTGTTATTTCTCTTGAAGCAGTTGAAGAGATTGCGAAGAACACTGATCCTTGAATCTCTCTGTGTTGAGACGTCTTCGTTGACTTGGAGAGCCAGTCCCAGACTAGCTTCGCAGTTTCCAGAGCACTCACACGACCATAATGCCCTTTGTTCAGATGACCACAAATGATGTTCTTGGTAGTTGAGTCCTGTCGGTGTACTAGAGTAGGGGTACCCTAGTATCCCGAACTTGTGCACGGGCAGTCGCAGCGCCCCACGGCAAGGCTTGCCGGGTGACCGCCAAGGTCCTCCGTGGTTCCTTTGGAGCCATTCAAGAACAAAGTGTTTAAGCCAAGGAGACAAGGCCCCGGGAAAAGGAGCTTGCTGGGAAGGCCAGCCAAGGCATCTCAAGAAACTTGCCGCGACGCGCTACGCGTCCCGGCAAGACCCGACGAGCGACAAGCTTCCGGACGCGACAAGACAACGACCGCGGCAAGACGCTTGCCGCGGCAGGATACCACTGCACCTACGCCCAAAGACATCCGCCAACGTGTCGCCTCAGGACCGCTCGGTAGCGCTGTGGCGAGAGGTCAGTCAGCCAAGCGGTCGCGAGTGGCAAGCGGAGATGACAAGATCGCCATCGTGGCAAGCGGTGGCGCCCTAACGGTCACTTTTCTGCCTGCTTGGGCGACACGACGGGCATTTAATGCCTTTGTCCCCGCCGCCGTGGTTAGGTATGATACATCGTGCAAGTAGGTATACCTACCGCGGTTCTTTTACACTTTTACCCTTGCATGCGTTGCCACCTGTCGGTGACCCCTTGAGCATATAAAAGGAGGCCCACGCGCAACGTAGAAGGGGTTTGAAACCAGAAAACACTCACGCTCGGTTTTGTAGCTCTGAACGCTCCCGAGCAAGAACACAATACAACCCGACAAGACGCAGTAGGAGTATTATCTCTCCGGAGAGCTCCGAAGCTGGGTAAAATCGCTCGTGTAAGCCGCCGATCCGCTTTTCGTGCGGCCTCCGCCCCCCGCCGGACCAAAAAGGGGCCCTGCCCCATAGGTGTTCGTTCCCACGACATCTTTGGCGCGCCAGGTAGGGGGCGTCGAGGTTGTGTGAACCTGATCCGGCGTTCACGCGGGCTAAATCTCCATCATCTTCATCGACATGCCACCGAAGAAGAAGGCTTCGAAAGTGGCTGCTCCGTCCACGTCGATCCCACCGCCACCGGAGCAAGCGGGCGGTGGGGTAGACGCCGGCGGAAGAACGGGCGCCGACAAGGGAGCTCACGGTGCTGCCAGGTCCAAGGACAAGGCTGCGCAGACCTCGGCGTCCGTACATGCACCGCGCCAATCTCAGGAGGTGCGGGACCAACAGCGTCATGGTACTCGCGGTACCATATGTTCGTTGGACCGAGATCGAGCTGGCGGATCTCGGGATGCTCAAGACCAGCATGCACGCCAACATGCTGGCACAAGCGTGGCACGGTCCCCTGGACGGGGTGCTGCTCGTTCTAAAATAGTTAGAAGTTCGAGCATATCCCGCTCCTCGCACCGTTCGCCACCACCACCCAAAACTCCAGCAGAAGCTTTGGCACGAGCTCAACTGCTCCTGGACTACCCTCCAACGTCAGACAAGATCGACGACTGGAGGGCCACCATTCAGAGTCTCATCGGCTTCGCCAACGACAACACTCCACGGCAGCCAGGTACAGCGCAGCCGCGGCAAGATTGCCAGGCGCAAGCCGGTGGTGACAAGATCGGTGGGGGTGCAACCACCGTGCACTCTCCACCACGAAGGCCAAGATCACCGACTCGCCGGGTCGACCTCGACAACGAGTCCACCGCGTCATCAGATCCACGAGCTCATCGCGATCAGCGCCAAGTTCTTCACGAACGACAGCAAGAAGACGCCGTACCAAGATCGAAGCGTCAAGAGAAGCGCGGCGTCAATCAGACCAGCGCGCTGGGCCCACCGTCGACATGCATGCGCCAGGGGAACCAGGCGACTTGCCGTACGCGGTAGGTTGCCCTGCGTTCACTCGTGAGCTACGGCAAGTCCAGTGGCCCAGTACAAAAAATTTCAAGCCAGATGTACCAGAGAAGTACGACGGCAAGTTGCATCTGTCGGAGTTCCTCAGCATCTACACCATCGCGGTGCAAGCTGCCGGGGGACGGGACGACAAGATCCTTGCCAACTACTTCCCATTGGTGCTCAAGCCCAATGTCAAGTCCTGGCCCATGCACTTGCCGGACAACTCCATATCCTCCTGGGCGGATCTGTGCCATCAGTTTGTCGGCGCCTTTACAGGCAGCCACATGCCTCATGGCCAAGAGAGCGATCTTCATCTGCTCGCCCAGAAGGAAGGAGAGCCCCTGCGCAAGTACATTCAGAGATTCATCCAAGTGCAGCGCAACATCCCAGACATCCACCCTACCGCGGTCATTAGCGCGTTCCATCAGAACGTGCGAAACTGCAGGATGCGGGAGGAGATGGCGATGTGCAAGATCAGAGACGTCAGTGAGCTATACGCCCTGGCCGACAAGTGCGCACAAGCTGAGGAAGGGAGGAAACTCCCCGGAGAGAATGCAGGAGCAGGAGGATCTGACAGCGATGATGCCATCCCGGCAAGGAAAAACCGGCGGCAGAACAACAGGAGAAAGAAAGGCAAAGATGTGCTAGCTGTTGAGCAGTCCGGCAACGGAGGCGGCGCCAAGGAAGCCGAAACTGTGGCGGCCGCCGACAAGCAGGGCAGCTCCGACAAGCAGTACTGCAAGATCCACCGCACCAAGGGCCATGATCTCCAGAGTTGCAAGAAGGTTGAGCAGCTTGTCGAGCTGCAAAAGGCTGAGTACGAGCGATGCAACAAGGAAAAGGCCCAAGAAGGTACTGGAGGATCCGGCAAGAAACGTCCCGGCCGAGGGGGGCGCCGCGGCAAGGCCAAACAGCGGCAAGGAGACAGACCTCCCCGCGGCCGTGACAAGGATGAAGACGATGAGGAAGATGAAGATATGGATGATGACAAGGCCGATGAGCAGGAGTTTCAGAAAGCCACAGAGGTCTTGTGCATTGACGGCGGTGCTTCTTTGCATACTTCGCACTGCCAGCTCAAACAGTGGGTGCACGAAGTCAATGCAGCAGAATCACCCGTCGAGTCAAGCAAGCCTCTGAAATGGTCCAGCACGCCTATCATCTTTGATATTGAGGACCACCCTGTCGCATAACTGCGGTCGGGTGCTTGCCGATGTTGGTTTCACCAACTATCCGCAACCTCAAGGTCACAAAGATGCTAGTTAACGGCGGGGCTGGCTTGAACCTGATCTCCTCCGCTGTACTCCAGAAACTTCAGATCCCTGACAGCGAGCTTGAAGAGACCGGCACATTCCAAGGAATCAACCCGGGAAGGAGCAAGACGAAGGGGAAGATCACGTTGCCGGTAACATTTGGCAGCGAGTTGAACTTCAGGACTGAGAGGGTCACTTTTAACGTTGCTGATTTTCCATTGCCCTACAATGGGATACTCGGTCGTCCAGCACTCGCCAAATTCATGGCAGCCTCTCATTATGCATACAACATGCTGAAGATGCCAGGCCCAATAAGCGTCATCTCTGTCCCTAGCGACAAGAAAGATGCTCTTATCTGCACCGACAAGATCTACCGGGAAGCAGTAGCCGCAGCGGATCGCAAGACACTTGCCGCTTAAGCTCCCGGGGGGAAGACGAAGACCAAGTCCGGCAAGAGTTCTGATGCCCACTCCGGCAAGGGCACCTCTTCGGAGTGCCGCGCTACCGTCGAGGACGCACCATCGAGCTCCACCGGCAAGTGTAAGAAGACGATGACAGCATCACCAGAGACCAAGAAGGTGTCCGCCAAGGAGGACGGCACTGGTGGTACCTTCACCATCAGTGCCACGCTCGACCCTAAATAGGAAAGCGCGCTTGTTGCTTTCCTGCGGGCGAACGTCGACGTGTTTGCATGGCAACCGCCGACATCCCCGTGTTCCTGTGAAATGTAATCGAGCACCATCTTGCCGCTTGTCCTCATGCACGCCCGTCAAGCGAAAGTCAAGAAACAAGCGTTAGGCGCCAAGAGTTCATTGCGTAAGAAATCAAGAAGTTGGAAGCAGCGGGCCTTGTCGGAGTGCTCCATCCTCGTGGTTGGCCAATCTCAGTAGTCGTGCGTAAGGCAAACGGAAATGGAAGCTTTGTATCGACTTTACCGATGTTAATAAAGCTTGTCCCAAAGACCCATTTCCTTGCCGCCAAGATTGACCAGATTGTTGACTCCATGGTCGGATGTGACCTACTTTCATTTCTTGACGATACTCGTGGATATCATCGATCTTCATGGCAGAAGAGGATGAGGAGAAGACCGCATTCATCACTCCGTGTGGCACGTACTGTTTCGTACGGATGCCTTTCGGTTTGAAGAATGCTGGTTCAACATTTGCAAGAGTATTCCATGATGCTTTTGAGCCACAAATACACAGAAATGTATAAGCCTACATGGATGACATAGTGGTCAAGAGCAAGGACAAAGCAACTCTGATTCAAGACTTAGATGAAACCTTCACAAATCTGCTCCAGATCAACCTCAAGCTTAACCCCGAGAAGTGTGTGTTTGGAGTCCCCTCTGGCAAGCTTCTCGGGTTCTTCGTGTCTCAGCGGGGAATTGAAGCCAATCCCGACAAGATCAAGGCCATTGAGCAGATTGAAGCACCAAAGCGCGTCAAGGATGTACGAAGGCTTGCCGGTTGCGTAGCTGCTCTCAGCAGGTTTATCTCTAAGTCTGCTGAAGCGCCTCTACCATTTTTCAAAATCTTGAAAAAGGCAGGTCAATGAAATGGACTCGAAGCGGAGGCTGCGCCGCAGACTTGAAGAGATACCTGTCCTCCACTCCAACACTTGTCGCACCTAAGCCACAAGAGAAGTTGTTGCAGATATAGCGGCAACCAATCAAGTGGTTAGTGCTGCGTTAGTAGCGGAGAGGAGGCAGATGATGAGCCAAACAATCATGCAAGTGCATCCAGCGACAAGCGAGGGGCTTCACCGGCAAGCTCTGGTCCCGATAAGGATGGATCTGCAGCACATGAGGAGGTGCAGAAGAAAATGGTGCGCCCAGTTTACTTTTCGATTCCCTTCTGCAGGGGCTAGATCAAGGTATTCGTGTGCAGAAGTTGCTTTTCGGCCTTCTCATGGCCTCAAGAAAGCTACGCCATTACTTCCAAGCACATGAGATCACAGTTGTCACTCGCTTTCCGCTGAAGAGGATACTGCAGAATCCAGAAGCAACAGGCAGGATTGTCGAGTGGGCACTGGAATTGTCAAGCTTTGGCCTCAAATTTGAGAGCACTTCAACTATCCAGAGCTGAGCATTGGCAGAATTCATAGCAGAGTGGATGCCAACACCAGATGAAGAAATTCCAGAAACGAGCATCCCCGTCAAGGAAGCGAGCAAAGAATGGCTCATGTACTTTGATGGTGCCTTTTCGCTGCAAGGCGCCGGTGCAGGCGTACTGCTTGTCGCACCCACCGGAGAGCACCTCAAGTACGTAGTCCAGATGCACTTTCCCAAGGAGCAAGCAACAAACAATACTGCAGAGTATGAAGGTTTACTTGCCGGTCTCAGGATTACAGTAGACCTTGGGATCAAGAAGCTCATTGTCTGGGGTGACTCGCAGCTTGTCGTCCGCCAAGTGAACAAGGATTATCAGAGTCCGTTGATGGAAGCCTACGTTGACGAAGTGAGAAAGTTAGAAGAGCACTTTGATGGCCTACAGATGGAACATGTTCCGAGAGCTCAGAACGACATTGCTGATAGCCTGTCAAAGTGCGCCGCACATAAGTTACCTGTGGAACCAGGGATCTTTGTGCTTAAACTAACCCAACCAACAGTGACACCATCAACTGGACAGAGCAAGAAGAGGATGTTGATTTCTGGTGATTATTTTCCGGCAGAGCTTCCTGAAGCCGCCGCCAAGAAGGTCCCCAAGATCAACAACAAGAGCGCTGAGGAGCAGTCTGCTCCGGCAAACCTTAGGGTTTGTTCCGTCGAAGCAGACGCTCTCGACAAGTTTTGCTCCGGCAAGCTTGCCGGAGAACGTCAAGCTCCGGCGGAGTCGCAGATTCTTGCTGTAGAAGCGGATGTTCCTGTAGCAACATATGTGCCTTTAGTCCTTGTTGTCGAGCCGCAAGCTCCAGCATGGGCACAGCAGATTGTCCGTTTCCTTCAGACAGGAGAACTTCCCGAAGAGCAAGAAGCACCGGAAAGAGTAGCCCGGCAGTCAAGTATGTACCAGTTTGTCGACGACACACTGTACCAAAGAAGACTCAACGGTGTGAAATTGAAGTGTATTCCCCGGGAAGATGGACAGAAGCTGTTGGCGGAGATACATGGAGGCATGTGTGGTCACCACATTGGCGCAAGAGCACTTGCCGGCAAGGCGTTCCGGCAAGGTTTCTTTTGGCCGACAGCCCTCCGTGATGCAATCGCACAAGTAACCAAGTGTGAAGCGTGCAGGCCCATTCCAAGCGAGATACACCAGCCAGCTCAAGCTCTCCAGACGATCCCTTTAACCTGGCCATTTTCGGTCTGGGGGCTCGACATCCTCGGCCCCTTTCCCCGAGCTGTCAGGGGTTTTGAGTACTTGTACGTTGCAATCGACAAGTTCACAAAGTGGCCGGAAGTGGAGGCAGTGAGGAAGGTGATAGCACAGTCAGCAGTCAAGTTCTTCAGGTCGATTGTTTGCCGTTTCGGGATCTGTCGTGGATTTGTCACGACAGATGTCCTAGTGAAAGGACTTAGTCATGGAGCCATCGCTACGAGTTTACTTGAAGGGGTTAAAGCGGACACAAAGACACGGGAGTTTTATACTAGTTCGGCCCCTTCGATGAAGGTAAAAGCCTACGTCTAGTTGTGATGGAATTGATGTGGTCTCGATGGCTAGGGAGCAAACAAGCTTCGCCTAGGCTCGAGTTGTGGTTGTCTGTCTTTGAACCGTCGCCCGGTCGCCCCCTTATATACACGGGTGACGCCCGTCAGTTCATAGGATCCCAACCGGTTCATACTCATATCCCGGTTGGTATCTCTCTATTCCTAACTTACAATACAAGTTATACATCAGGCCGGTTTACGGATACAAGTTCTAAACCGACTACAGGCCTTGGGCCTTTCTCTGCTTTACCACTAATGAAGTTAACCCAGCCCAGGCTGGCCGGTTTACGCCTAGTGGTAATATCTCCAACATTAGGCCCCAGATTGATTTGAACTGGTTCATGTGAATCCTTCACAAAAACTTGCATCTTGGACATCTTCTAGTGATTGGTAAACCGCCGTGTCATCATCACTTCTGGTTGCTGTAAACCGGCATGACGTCATCCTGAAATTTTATCATTTATGACGCCCTCTTTTAACAACAGCTCCTGGATCCGCGCGCTTGACCTAGCTCTTGTTGCTTTATAAATAGGACCGAAGGGTCATTTCTTTCCTTTCCCTTCGCCCCTTCTTCTTCGTCTTCCTCGCGCCGCTGGTCTTGGAGCTCCGCCACCATCGTCGACTTCTGCCTCGTCCTGGGCCGCTGCATCGACCTGAACGTACTAGAGCATTGCGGCGTCTTTCCGCGTCTTCTCCATTCCTGGTAAGCTTTCTCCTCTTCTTGACCTAGATCTGTTCTTTAGGGTTCCATGTTCATGCTGTGTTCTTCGCGCGTTCATATCTGTTCTCTGACTTTGAACGGATCCATGAACTTGTGTTGTATTCAACAGCGATCCCTACGCATCTGATGTAGTTTCTCATCTAAGCCCATAGATCTTCCGCACCTATCTGCTCCATAGTTCACTTCTGTTTCTGCCTTACTCCTCGAAAATATTCTCTGTTTTTTTGTGAGCTCGCGTTTGATCCGCAGCTGTAACAGGATCTTGCGAAACTTGTTTCTGCATACTTAGCTATCCATAGCTTCAATCGCTTCCAATGCTTAGGTCAGGCGGTTTAACTTTCCATAGAAAAATTGCTAAACCGGTATATATATATCATTAGTCCCCTGGTTGAACCGCCGTAATCCACATGATACCAGACATGTAAAACCGGTTTATAGATACTGCCTCCGGTTTATCATAGTTTAGATTAACGCCTTCTTTTATCCAGCATGCTTCTTGAACCGGATCACTTATTTCTTGTAGATCTTGCCATGGCCAAACAAGTGTATGAATGCAATTGGGTTCCTTCGCGCGTAATCACAATCACGGTGGATGACCTAGTCTCGATCGGTGCTTTAGACAATAAAGACACGATCCATCGGAGGGTTCCTGGAGAGGAATGTCCTCCTACACCCCAGGAAGGGGAGGTTGTTGTCTTCGCAGATCACCTGGCCCGGGTCTTTAAACCGCCCGGTTCAAAATTTTACCGGGATGTGTTAGCCAATTTCCAGTTCCGTCCACAAGATATCGGCCCCAATTCTGTTACCAATCTGTGCCACTTTCAAGTACTATCTGAGGTATATCTTCAAGAGGAGCCTTCTGTTGAATTGTTTAGAGACCTCTTTCATTTAAACCGTCGCACTGAATTCACCGACGGTCCCAATACTGAATTGGGTGGCATGGCTATTCAAAAGAGGAAGGAAATTACTTATCCCCACGTCAAACTCCATACTCACCCCAAGGAGTGGAATGCAACCTGGTTTTATTGCAAAGATACTTCTCCTGAGGGTGAAAATCCCTTCCCTGGCTTCCGTCCAGAACGGCTGAGCAACACTCATCCTTTTCCACAAAGATTGAATGCCAAGGAAAGAAGCAAATATGCTCCGCAACTGTCCAAGCTTCGAGCTTTTATGGCCAACGGTTTAACGGGAATAGACCTTGCTCGTTGCTGGATATCATGGAGCATACTACCTCTAAGCCGGCGCTCCGGTCTGATGTGTAAGTATACTGATAGTGTCGACGACCCACTCTGACACACCAAAATCCAACTCTCTGATGATGAAGTCACAGATTCGGTAAAGAAGATGTTAATGAACCGAGCACCTCGTACTCGACGGTCTGCCTCCTTACTGCACCACCAACAAACCGCCAACGGTAAGATTTTAGTTGCTCCACTATTTAAACCTGTTACTGCTTTACGCGTCTGACGTTTAATTACTTCCGATCCAGGGTGATAATCCGTTTTGGAGCAAGAAACTTTCACAAGATAAAGCGGAGAAGGCAGGACGGCCAACTCGGCCCAAGACCAAAGTTATTAAGAAACCAGCTCACAAGAGAAAAACCACTGCTTCATCTGATCCAGCCATTGATGATGATGTGGGTAATCCGGATCTTGAGGTAGAACTTGATTCACTTGGCTTACTTTTTACACGCCTTATTGATGATGATGCTTGTCGACGACGCCGAGGCCAAAGAATGCGGATTCGCCGAGGTAACTATTCTCTCTTCCGATTCAAAAAACTTACCTTTGCCAAAATTTCGCCAAGCAAACCGGAAAGTTAAATTTTCTCATCCTCTTGCTTATTTGGATCCCAAATTTCTTATGAAGACGCAGCAACATGAAGCTCGCCGCACAACCCGGCACAATGGCGGTAGTTACCTCTGCCGGTTTGCCAAACAGCCCGGTTCGAAAACGCCGCTCCGAGGTCTCCGACCTTTTTATTGCTTTAACATCTAAAGCGGGTTTCTTCCACAACCTCTTAATCCGTCCGACTCCGATTATCGGTCACTTCCCATTCATCCTCCGTGAATCATCAGCCACTCAGCTACCACCCTTGAAAATAGTTGTCGGGTAAGAAAAACTGAACATATGCTTCCAGTATATTGCATAATGGCTTATGCTTTTCACTGATTCTTTGTTTTCCTTTCAGGGCCAAACCGAAACCAAGCAAGAAGGCCCGTTTGGATAAAGCGGCCGAAGAAGATGTCGCCCCAGATCATGAGAAAGCGCCAGATCTTGAAGAATTTGCCTCTGAAGATATTCCCAATGATCCCCCGTTACAAGACGATGCCATTCCTGAAGAAAGGCCTGTTAACACTTCAATCTCTGCCAATCCGCCTGCTAGCTCCGTCCGGATTGAGAAATCCCACAGTCCTGGTGACCAAACAGCCGTACCCACACAAACCGTCGAGTCTAAAGATGATGATGTTGTGATCACTGGTGAGGGCCGCTCTGAGCCGAGGAATCCTGCCACCTTAACCAGACATACTGTGAAAGAAGATTTTTCTGCTTTAAATAAAGGAAAATGGGATGTTGAACTGGAGACATATGCTGCTCTGAGTGCCCAAGACCTTCATTCCGGCTACTTAAACCGGCTTTATACTAGTCGTGACTGCGAAGCTGGCCTGGTCAAGATGATGAGGGATAAATTTGAGGTAATCCACTTCTTTACTTACTGCCCTTGTATTCATCCTCCTATCACCCAAGGGCCGGTTTGTAATCTTGATCAAACCGGGACTTGAATATGTTCCTTAACACTATTGAAATTCATCCGCATAGCCCCCAAGGGCCGGTTTAACTTAGCATAATTAAACCGGGGCTTTAATAGAGAACTGTCCTTGAAAACATACGTAGATCAAATAGCCATTAGCCCCCAAGTGCCAAGTTGAATACTTGTATTGAGCTTGGGACTTTGCAACCTAACAACATGTATAAAAATTGAAGGTACATTAGCCCCCAAGTATCAGGCATATAACTTTGTTATATGGTTGATACTTCAATTTCTTGAACCGCTTGTTGAAAATATCGTCAGATGCAAAGCTGAGGTGAGAATCAAGGAGGACCGGATTGCCGATTTACAAGAGGCATTGAAAACCCAAAGCGAAATGCATAAGGCCAAGAAAGAATTAAACAGTGCTTTGAACACCACTGAACAGCTGAAAGAAGGCTTCAAGAAAGAGCGGGCTGATTGGGCCACTGAGAAGGCCACTTTAATCAAACAAGCGGAAAATGCTGAAGCTGCCCTTAAACCGGTGGTAGATGATCTTACAGCTGTAAAGCGGCAAGTACACTCCATGACCGCGGCGATCTTTGGTAAGCTCCTTTGATCGTCTGTGATGATGTCAACCCACTGTAATATAAATCCAGTTTGAAAACGTGTCTTTTTTGTTGTAGGCACACGCATCAGGCACTTAGGAAACGATGTGCGGAAGAAACTGAAGGCTGTCTACACCTTAGTAGAACAACTATATACCGGAGCCCAGCGGATCATCACCAGAGCCTCTCATAACAACCCGACACCTTCTTTACTCCAGGATACTCTGAACAGGTTGTCCATGCTTCCGGCCCGGATTGAGGAGGTGAAAAAATCTGCTGCTCGAACCGGAGCCATTAACGCTTTGATCCGGGCCAAGGCATGGGTACCAGATTTTGATCCTGTTGAAGCAGCTCAAGGCTATCCCAGTGTGAAGGAAGATGGCTCTGAATTTAATGAAGAGGATTTACGGGCGATAAACCGTGCGGCGCCCTCCGCTTGTCACCGGTCAAGAAGCGCATTTGACGATTATCAAGCATAGTACAATGACCGAACAAGCGAGTGCCTCGCCCCAACTCTTGAAGCGGAAAATCTGATCCCTCCAATCCATAAGCACACTTACGCCTCGATATTGAACCGCCTTCCCTGATCCATGAAGAGGCTGTTTTCCAAGCTTTAATGGGAATCGACTGGACCACTGTTGATTTCCAGCCAATGGGTAGAGACGAGGAGGCTGAAGAGGGGGAGGATGAGGAGCAGGCGTGAACCGGAAGCCGGTTTGAATAGCTGTCCTTGGCATCTGTCCAAAAGAAACAATGAACTTATTTGGGCACCGTGTTGCCTTGTAATAGGATAGTTAATACTTCTATCTTGAGTATGCCTTCGTGCATAAGTACTGAAGCTTTTTGTTCAAAAAACCTTGATTCGAATTTCCTGCAATCAGAAAAATTTGAACTTCGGTGGCGGTTATACCGCCAGCCGGTTTATGATCTTGATATATGTATCAGTAACACAACAAAATAGGTGACACAAATACCTGCCATGTCTGGGCATGAAGCTGGCTTAGCCAAGCTTGAAGCGGAGGTTTTATAAACCATTACCATCAATAAAGCGGGGAGAGAACAGCTCCCATATAAACCGTGCTAAATCAACACAAGCCCCCTTGTTACTCGATGAGGGTAACAGGAAAAAGGTAAACCGGGCCTATGTCTCCGGATTAAAGGGAAATCAAATCCATCGGCTGAACCGGAAACAAAAGGTGTTTTGTTGATATAAAAGAAATCCAACAAAAACAAAGATCAAACAAGCCATGAAAACAACATGGAAACCAAGGCAATGATAAAACCGTTTTGCAAACATATGCTATACTGAGCTATTCAGATGGTATTACCATGGTCGGACAGGATCAAGCCCCCAATAGGTGTGACAATGATTCAAGTCAGCCAGGTCCCCAAATGACTCATGGAATATATGCCAGATCAAGAGGTGTGGCAATGGTTCGGGTTCGACCATGCCCCCAAGTGATTTGATGGCCTTAGGCCGACCAAGAGGCGTGACTGGTTCAGACTTGACCATGTCCCTGTGATCTGGTGGTATGCGCCTATCAAAAGGTGTCGCGTTGGTTCGACTCACCAAGGCCCCTAGTGATATATAAAAAGCAAATGTCAAGGGGTAAACCGGAGGCCGCTTTAAAAATAGAGGTACTCCATGTAACCACACATGATAAGGAAGACAGAGACCCCGCTTTAGCTGAGGCTCCGGTTTTATTATATTCAAGATAATATATACACTGTCATGATATGTACATAGATAGAGCCGATGGCTCAAGTGTAGTAAGGCCGAAGATGAGCTATGTTCCACGGCCTGTTGGTCTCCTCCTCTGATGTGCGTGAGTCTTGACGCTCTCGAATATCAATCAGATAGTATGACCCATTGTGCAGATTCTTGCTGACCACGAAAGGTCCCTCCCAAGGTGGGGATAACTTGTGCATATCTGTCTGGTCTTGGATGAGTCGAAGCACCAAATCTCCTTCTTGAAAGGTTCTGGTTCTAACCCGGCGACTGTGATAACGACGAAGATCTTGCTAGTAAATCGCCGAACGGGCGGCTGCTATATCACGCTCCTCGTCCAATAGGTCCAAAGCGTCTTGCCGTACTGTCTCGTTGTCCGCTTCAACATAAGCTGCCACACGAGGCGAATCGTGCCGGATATTGCTGGGGAGGACTGCCTCTGCTCCATAGACCATGAAGAATGGTGTGTATCCAGTGGACCGGTTTGGCGTAGTATTGATACTCCATAGCACAGATGGTAGCTCTTCAACCCAGCATCCTGGTGTCCTCTGCAATGGGACCATAAGCCGGGTTTTATGCCTCGTAAGATCTCTTGATTAGCTCGCTCGCCTGTCCATTGGACTGGGGTGTGCCATCGATGATACGCTGCCGATGTGCTCACGCTCACGTAACTCCTTCATAGCACCCTTAGATAAATTGGTACCATTGTCAAGAATGATACTGTGGAAAGCCAAACCGAAAATCACCTTTTGATGAACTGCACCGCTGTTGCTGCATCACACTTGCCGACAGTGCTCGCTCGACCCACTTGGTAAATTTATCAACTGCCACCAAAAGGTGGGTTTTCTTATCCTTGGATCTTTTAAAAGGTCCAACCATATCCAGCCCCCAAGTTGCAAACGGCCACGTTATTGGGATCATCCTCAACTCTTGAGCCGGCACATGAGCACGCCTTGAAAATTTCTGACATCCATCACACCGTTTAACCAAATCCTCCGCATCAGCGTGCGCTGTCAACCAGTAAAATCCATGACGAAACGCCTTTGCTACCAGAGACTTTGAACCGGCGTGGTGTCCACAATCCGCTTCATGGATTTCCCTTAAGATTTCACAGCCTTCCTCAGGAGAAACACAATGTTGAAATGCCCCCGATATACTGCAATGATGTAATTCACCATGGAGAATCGTCATAGACTTGGATCGCCGGACTATCTGTCTGGCCAGAATCTCATCTTCTGGCAACTCCCCTCGGGTCATGTATGCAAGAAAAGGAACCGTCCAATCCGGAATAGCATGTAGGGCTGCCATTAATTGAGCCTCCGGATCAGGAATAGCCAAATCCGCTTCACCTGGGAGCTGGACGGACGGGTTGTGCAATACGTCCAAAAAGACATTAGGCGGGACCGGTTTGCGCTAAGAACCCAACCGGCTTAAAGCGTCCGCCGCTTCATTCTTCCGGCGGTCCACATGATCCACTTGATAACCCTTGAAGCAACCCGCAATATTATCCACTTCCCGACGATGTGCGGCCATGAGCGGATCCTTAGAATCCCAAGTTCCAGACACCTGCTGAGCCACAAGGTTCGAGTCACCAAAGCACTTAACCCGGCTTAAGTTCATTTCTTTAGCCATTCGGAGACCATGGAGCAAGGCTTCGTACTCAGCTGCATTATTAGTACAAGGGAACATTAAGCGGAGAACATAACAAAACTTATCACCTCGTGGGGAAGTTAATAGAACTCTAGCCCCCGAGCCTTCCAACTGCCTGGATCCATCAAAATGAATAGTCCAATATGTGTGATCCGGCTTCTCCTCTGGTGCTTGCAACTCCGTCCAATCATTAATGAAATCGACAAGCGCTTGAGACTTCACCGCCGTCCGAGGTACATACTTCATCCATGTGGCCCAAGCTCTATAGCCCACTTATAATCCGCCGCCTCCCTCCGGTCAGATGATATCACCCAAGGGAGCTGAATCGACCAATCGTGATGGGGTGCCCTTGAAAATACTGCTTCAACTTTCGGCTGGCCATGAAGACACCATAGACTAGCTTCTGCCAATGCGGATACCTTTGCTTGGACTCAATGAGTACCTCGCTGATATAATAAACCGGCCGCTGAACCAGATATTCCTTGCCTGCCTCCTTGCGTTCCACCACAATAGCCACGCTAACTACTCGAGCATTGGCTGCTACATACAACAATAGTGGCTCCTTGTCAACTGGAGCTGCAAGAACAGGCGGATTGGCTAGCTGCCGCTTTAAATCCTCAAATGCTTCATCGGTAATGGACTCGAGCATTTAAATTATCTGTCTTCCTCAGCATTTGGTACAAAGGGATGGCCTTCTCTCCAAGGCGGCTGATAAACCGGCTTAGTGCGGCAATTCTGCCCGCCAAACGCTGAACATCATTGATACACTTCGGTTTAGTCAGGGAGGTAATGGCTTTAATCTTCTCCGGATTAGCCTCGATTCCTCTGTTAGACACCAGAAATCCCAATAACTTGCCTGCCGGAACACCAAAGACACATTTGGCTGGATTAAGCATCATTTTGTAAATGCGCAAGTTGTCAAAAGTTTCCTTCAAATCATCCACCAGCGTCTCCTTCTGCCTTGATTTCACCACAATATCATCCGCGTAGGCGTGCACATTGCGGCCGATCTGTTTATGCAGACAATTCTGTACGCACCGCTGATAGGTAGCTTGGGCGCTCTTGAGCCCGAAGGACATAGGTACATAGCAGAAGGCTCCAAAGGGAGTGATAAACGCTGTTTTCTCCTGGTCCTTAACCACCATTTTGATCTGATGATATCCAGAATACGCATCCAAAAAGCTCAAACGTTCACAACCTGCTGTGGCATCAATGATCTGATCAATGCGGGGGAGGGCAAAAGGATCTGCTGGACAGGCCTTGTTAAGATCTGTGTAATCTACACACATACGCCAAGTGCTGTTTTTCTTAAGAACCAGCACCGGATTAGCAAGCCACTCTGGATGAAACACCTCAACGATAAAACCAGCTGCCAAAAGCCTGGCCACTTCCTCTCCAATGGCTTTGCGCCTTTCTTCGTTAAACCGGCGGAGGAATTGTTTCACCGGTTTATACTTAGGATCCACATTAAGAGTGTGCTTAGCGAGTTCCCTCGGTACACCTGGCATGTCAGATGGCTTCCATGCGAAGATGTCCCGGTTCTCACGGATGAACTCGATGAGCGCGCTTTCCTATTTGGGATCCAGGTTGGCACTGATAATGAACTGCTTGGACGAATCGCCGTGCACGAAGTCAACAAGCTTGGTCTCAGCTGCCGATTTAAACTTCAGATCCGAATCATGCTCTGTAGTTGGCTTCTTCAAAGGGGTCATATCTGCCGGATCAACATTGTCCTTATAGAACTTCAACTCCTCCGTGGCATAGACTGACTCTGCATAAGCTGCATCACCTTCCTCACATTCCAATGTGACTCTGTGGCTCCCATGAACCGTTATCATCCCTTTGTAACCCGGCATCTTGAGCTGTAAGTAGATATAACAAGGTCGCGCCATGAACTTAGCATAAGCCGGCCGCCCAAACAAGGCGTGATACGGGCTCCGGATCTTCACCACCTCAAAGGTTAGTTTTTCAGACCGGGAATCGTGCTCGTCTCCAAAAGCCACATCTAGAGCTATCTTTCCAACAGGATATGCAGATTTGCCTGGTACTACCCCATGGAACACCGTATTAGACGGTCTGAGATCCTTGTCTGTTAGACCCATGCGGCGGAATGTATCATAGTATAGTATGTTAATACTGCTTCCTCCATCCATAAGCACCTTAGTGAACTTATAACCCCCACCTGAGGGTCTACCACTAATGCTAGCTGGCCCGGATTATCGACCCGGGGTGGATGATCCTCTCTGCTCCACACGATAGGCTGCTCCGACCAGCGTAAGTAACGTGGCAAGGCCGGTTCAACAGAGTTCACTGCTCGCTTGTGGAGTTTTCGGTCGCGCTTATCCAAGCTAGTCGTGAAAACATGATATTGCCCATTGTTCAACTGCTTTGGCTGGCTCTGATAACCCGACTGCCGTTGTTGCTGCTGCTGGCCGTTCTGATTACTCTGGTTGTTGTGACCGCCCTGATTAAGACCTGAACCGGAAGCTCCATCGTGACCCGGCCCGTGGAAACCGGATCCTGAACCACCACCTGACCCCTGGTCATACCGGAAGGCAGTAGAGTTTTTAAACTCCTCCATAATATAACAATCTTTCCAAAGGTGGTTAGCCGGTGACTCCTTCGTCCCGTGCTTCGGGCAAGGCCGATTCAACAAGTAATTCAAACGGCTTGCGTTAGGATTGGGACCCCCATTATGATTTGCCGCTTTACCTCTGCGCCGCTGCCCCCGGTCCTGTGCATTGGTATTGGCCACAAAGTCCATGTTGCCATCCGCTTTACACTTGCCTCCGTTTCCATGACCCGCCGGTTTGTACTGTTGCCCCTTGGAGTTGCCATTCTTCTTTCCCTTCCCTGCTTCATCGTCATCAGCCTCGGGATCCTTGGTACTGTCCGAATCAGCATACTTCACTAAAGCGGCCATGAGGGTTCCCATGTCATTCGTAACCGCCTCATGCGCCCCAATTTCAATTTTAAAGGCTCAAACCGCGCTTGCCTTCCGTGGTTAAGATTGCGAGTCAGCATTAATCCTGTCAGATGAGTGCAAAATCTCCGAAACGCGGCGTACCCAACGGGTCGTTGATTCTCCTTCCTCCTGGACACAAGCCGCCAGGTCTACTATGGATTTGGGCTGTTTACATGTATCCTTGAAATTCTGGATAAACCAGGCCCGCAACTGGGCCCATGAGCTGATAGAGTTGGTCAGTAGGCTCTTCAACCAAGTACGAGCCGTGCCTTCAAGCATCATGGTGAAGTATTTTGCGCACGCAGTCTCATCCACGTCTAACATCTCCATGGCCATCTCATAACTTTCTACCCACGCTTCAGGGGACAAATCGGCGGTGTAATTTGGTACCTTGCGCGGACCCTTGAAATCTTTAGGCAGGCGCACATTGCGTAAAGCGGGGATCAAACAAGGCACCCCTAAAGCGGATGCGACTCGGTCCGGCGAAGGTGGTAGGGCGGACCGTGTAAGTTGACCAGCGCCATCCTGCGGCCGCTAATTCGCCTCCTTCGCGTGCCGGCCCGTCCACCACCTCCCGAGCATCGCGGATGCCACCTGTCGGGTTATTGCCACGGGCCGCTTCACGGTCCCGCCAGATTGCTCAATATGGCCGGTTCATCCACGCTACCGCTATAGCTCCTGCTTGACGGGCGAGAATGAATCCGATCACGGCTGTCTTTAATATGCTTCCTGCTGAATCGGTGCAGTCCGGAGAAGCTCCTTAACCCGGCGCTGCCTCTACCGCTATGGGAGTCCCTTCGACCGATAGCCTCCAATCATACAAGCGGCTGCAACAAGGTTGTCCATAGGGTTAGAATAATGACCGGGGCGCTCGAACCGTGGAGGAACCACAATGTTCTGCCGAGGAGGCTCCATCAGCGAGGTTGGACCATCGCCCGCCCCGTGCTCAATCCGGTTTGCCTCCGGCTTGCGCGCGACCATCGGGTCCAGCCCCGGGGTCTAAAAGAGATTTCGGGTCGAACCCTAATGGCAGGCGTGATCTATACTTCCGCTTCAACACCTCCTGCGACGCACTCGGTCAAGCATGAGTTTGTAGGCTCGGCGCCAGGCGCCCGCCTGCAGCCATCCTGTCCTTTTCGCCGCTAGATCCGCTTTGGCTTGCGCGATCTGTTCTTTCACTTTCGCAATCTCTGCATTATGGACCTCCTGATCCGCTGGATTGTCCTCTGCCATAAGCGCAGCTAGTGCATCAAACAGATCTGATAGAACTTGAACCGGCGGGCGCTCAAGGCCTCCTGCCCCTGCTGCCACCGCCGCTGTTGATCCGGAAAGCATCGCTGCGGCGGTCGAAGAGTGATTTGCCGCCTGTGTACCGGCCATGAATATTCCAACCCGGTCGATCTGGCCTGGGGGGTCCGGAATACTGTCGCCATCGGAACAGCCCCTAACCATATCGTCTTGTAACTGGTATAGTGATTCAGTCTCTCCTGTTGAGGACTCGTCACCAGAATAGACGACGGTCTCACTACCGTGCTCTGATCTGTCCTCGCGCTCTCCTCCGTGGACGACTCCAACGAAGACACGCTTCACGGCCGGTTTAGCCTGGGTAGGTCTTGCACGCTGAGCCGTCTCGACGAGGTCGGTGCAGATGTCCGGCTCAGGCCCAGGCTCACCGATCTTGCCGATGAAAACGTGTATGCCACCAAAGGGGACCCGGTACCCGTACTCGATTGAATCAGCCTCAGGACCCCATCCTGCATCGTCGATGTAGATCCTACCGCGACGACTCTTGGTCATCCGGCCCACAACATAGCCTTCGAGTCCCTTGAGCTTGCCCTCCAAGATCGTCAAACCATCTTGCGATAGCCCCATGGTGGGCGCCAACTATCGTGGATTTGTCACGGCAGATGTCCTAGTGAAAGGACTTAGTCGTGGAGCCATCGCTACGAGTTTACTTGAAGGGGTTAAAGCGGACACAAAGACACGGGAGTTTTATACTAGTTTGGCCCCTTCGATGAAGGTAAAAGCCTACGTCTAGTTGTGATGGAATTGATGTGGTCTCGATGGCTAGGGAGCAAACAAGCTTCGCCTAGGCTCGAGTTGTGGTTGTCTGTCTTTGAACCGTCGCCGGGTCGCCCCCTTATATACACGGGTGACGCCCGTCGGTTCATAGGATCCCAACCAGTTCATACTCGTATCCCGGTTGGTATCTCTCTATTCCTAACTTACAATACAAGTTATACATCAGGCCGGTTTACGGATACAAGTTCTAAACCGACTACAGGCCTTGGGCCTTTCTCTGCTTTACCACTAATGAAGTTAACCCGGCCCAGGCTGGCTGGTTTACGCCTAGTGGTAATATCTCCAACAGGATCCCTAACAGGATCATCACCGACAACGACACTCAATTCACGAGCCGCACCTTCATGCAGTACGTCCAAGAGCTGGGCACCAAGGTCTATTTCGCTTCTGTTGCTCACCCGAGAAGCAACGGTCAAGCGGAGAGGGCAAATGCTGAAGTGCTGCGCGGGCTCAAGACCAGAACTTTCGACAGGCTGCACAAGTGCGGAAAGAACTGGATCGAGGAGCTGCCGGTGGTTCTTTGGTCGATCAGGACGACGCCAAATCGAGCCACTAGCCAGACACCTTTCGCTCTAGTCTATGGAGCAGAGGCAGTTCTCCCACGGTACTCAGATACGGTCGCCGAGTGCTCGCTTATGATGAGCTTGAGCAAGAATAGCTGCGGCAAGATGACGCTGCTGCCTTGAGGAAGACCGTCTTCAGCTGCCGCAGACGAGCTGCTCGGTACCAGCAAGCTTTGCGCCGCTACCATAGCCGCAGTTAATGCCGAAGTCTTGAGGAAGGCGACCTTGTTCTTCGGCGTGTTCAGTCCGCCAAGAATTCCAACAAGTTGACGCCAAGTGGGAAGGCCTTACCGGTGAAACGAGTCACTAGGCTGGCGCTGTCCGCCTTGAGACCGAAGATGGCTTTCCGATGAGCAACTCGTGGAACATTGAGCATCTTCGCAGTTTTACTCAGAGTAGCGGTTGCGGAACCTGTTCCGCAACCACCTTTTGTACAAGCCTTGCCGCTGTTGCATGTAACCCTTTGTACAAAGCCGGGCGCAGATCCCGTGCATAAATAAAGCTCATGTGCTACGCACATCTTGTCAATTTCATGCTTTCTATTTCTTGCATGTATTATCTGACACTTTGTGCAGCACCGACCCCCGGTAAGCAATAACGAGTCGTAAGGCTCCATATCTTAATTTTCTCTTCTTTCTTTTTCTCAAGAAAAGGGAAGGTTCCCTCGTCCACAAGTTTACCGGGGGGGAGGAGAAGATAATGGTGTGGACCAGGCGTCGTTCAAAGAAAGTCTCGCCTTGCCGGGAAGCAAACGACAGAAAAGCTAAGTTGCCAAAGTTTGAGCAATCAGTTTTAAAAATTTTAAGTTATCTTCCTTGAACGACCGTGCTTTGTATGGAAAACCTGTGCGCGGAGGAACCAACTCGTAGCTAGCTGCGCCCTTACTTTGTTTCGAGTCTGCTCAAAAATTTAAGTGTGCTGCAACTAGTTGCGACAAGGTTTCTTGTCGGTAGCAGCACCGCCAGCAGGCTGCTGACGTTCCGCACTCAGCGCTCGTGGCAAGGGTGCCTGCGCCGGCAAGTTCCCTAAAAGCGTAGGGCAAAAACATACAAAGGAAGGAATCAAGTAAAGGAAATAACATAGCGGTCGATCCCCAAAATAAAGTTATATTACAAGATAACTTGTCGCACTCTAATAAATTGTTCCCGTAACGTGACTAGCAGCGACAAGAAAAGGAGGAAATGGGCGGTCTAATCTACGCGTCCGCCATCAACCCTCTTGACCTCATTCACCTTGTCCACAATGGGTGCGACAAGGGCCTTGAGCGCTTCCAGATCAGCATCCACCGGCAGCTTCTTGAGGACGTTGGTGAGGTTGAGGCCTGGGTTGCGGAAGGCCACCTTCAGCAACACCTTTTGCAGAACTCTGGCACAGATCATGCGCGACTCGTCGGCCAACTGCTTTGGGATCTTTTCCCGGAGTCACTGGAGGGCCGTCGCCACGCCTTTGAAGAACACGGTAAGCTTGGCGCTGGGTTAGAGATTCTCGTTGGAAGGATACCCAAAATTCTCCATCCCCAGCTGCGCCAGCTCCTCGTCAATGACTGCAGCGATGTTCACGAGGCCCTCTGTCCAGAGCTCCACCGTATCCCTAAAGGTGTTCTAGGTTTCGGCGGCCCTCGTCAGCAGCGCTTCGTTGGCCTTGATCTCCTCTCTCAGGGTCACCTCCTGCTCCCTGGCGCTGTCCAATGTCTGGGTCAACGTAGCCAGCTTCAACTCGAGATCGGCGTTGGAGTCCTTGGCGGCGCTCAGCTCCTTGCCCTTTTCGATGAGACGACCCTGCAGCTCGCCGTGGGCGTGGGCGTCCTTCTCGCGCTCACGCTGGAGCGCGGCAAGCTCTTCATCCCTCGCCTTGAGATCGGCCTCTAGCTACGCCACCTTCGTCTCCAGCTCCTTGGCGGCCTCAGCAGCTGCGGCATCATCCTTTGCCTCCTTGAGGGCCCCGCCAAATGTCCGCTCTCGCGCAGCAAGCTCCTCTTTGTGGCTGTCCAGATTGACTTTCCGCTGCGTCAGCTCGCCTTCCCGCGCAGACAGCTCCTCGGCGGCAAGTCTCTGTTGCTCTTCAGCTTCAGCCTTCTCGAGAAGGAAGGCTTTCCGCGCCTCAACGAGCTGCGCCCGCTCCTCTGCAATGGACCGGAGGGCTTCCTGATTGCGGCTCCGGAGCTCCTCCGCATGCTTCTCAATATCAACTCCCGCCTGCGCGACAAGCGCTTCCCGGGATTCCAGTTTGGCTTGTTGGGTGCGGTAGAGTGACACCAGCTTCCGCAGCAGCGGTTCCTCCTCAGACTCGCCGCTGCTGCTGCTTGGCGCGTCGACCAACGTTAGCCCAGCGGAGGTGAGCACCTCTCCGTCAAAAGCTTCTCCTTTGACCGGCGCCCTGGAGCTTGAGGCCCAGGGGAGCTTGATGAAGATGCCCTCGCCGGCCTTCAAGTAGGCACCGGGCTGGGGCTCCTCGGAGCTTGACGCTGCGGCGGCAGAGGGATCGGCGGTCGGCGTAGCGCCTTGCGCTCCTGCGGCCTCAGGGTCGTCAGTGCGATCGCCGGACCCCTCGCCAGCTCCTGCAGCGGCAGCTTTGGCGGCCCCTTTGCCGGCGGGATCCTCAGCACTGGCTTCTTCTTCGGTGGCGGCGGCGTCGTCGGTGTTGCCGCGCGCGTTCTCCTCGCCGGAGGCCTCGGTCTCCATCGGCTCTGTGGAGGGTGGATCTAAAGACCGGAGAAGGAAGAAAAGTCAAGCAAATATCCAAAAAGAAAATCAGAAGAAGAAGAACCCAAGGGAAGTTTTCAAGCAAGAAGGGTTACCTGTGCTAGGGTCTGTAGTCATGGGCTCCACCACCGGGGGGTCACAAGTACTGCCCCTTGCCGGGGAACCGTCCCTTGCCGGAGAACTGTCCCTTGTCGGAGACTTCTCCCTTGCCGGAGAACGCTCCCTTGCCGGGGAATCCTCCCTTGGCGGTGTGGTCGAAGCAGATAGCATCTCGGGGGCGGCTTCCGGTTGCTCCTGGTGAGGCTGCTCTGCTCCTACACAAACCAACAATCAAGATATCAGCAAAGAAAGAACACCCATGCGCGCCTAACAGGGGGAAGTAAAACTATATACTTACGCTGGGGGCTGCGCTGGGGGATGCTTCGGGGAGTAGTTGCTGGGTCCGACAAGGTGGTCTCAGACGCACCCTCTGTTGTCATGGTGGGTTCATCCTCGATGACAACCAGCGGGAACTTGGCTCTCTTCGCTGCTCTCTGGGCCAGAGTCCTGAAAAGGAATGTGTTTAGAGTAAAGCAAGTCAGATACAAAACAGAACAACAAGAATTGAAGAACTACAAGTAACAACAGAGAATCTTACTCTTCTTCTTCCTCGTCGGAGCTGAGTGCGGAGAGGTCAAAGTCCAGCCCACCTTCGGCGCGACGAGGCGGAGGAGTAGGTTCCCTTGGCTGCTTGGCGGGGGTAGTGGTGGTGGTCTGGGAAGACCCCGCTCCAGTTGCCGCAGCGGTGCGTGGCGCTCCTGCGACAACATTGCTTGTTGCGGCAGAGCGCGTCGCGCGGCGCGACGGCTGCTGACTCGTCTGCCGCCCCGCTACATCCCCGGCCTTGCGGAGACGCCTTCTTGGTGGAGCTGGGGGCTGCGTTGAGGGCTCCGCTTGCGGCAAGCTGCCTAAAGGTGGCGGGCCACTCGCACCCTCGGCGGGCTCGCTCGACTCGGCTTCAGAATCGGCAAGCGCTTCCTCGCCGTCAAGCCACTCTCGCTCGGCAAGGCTTGCCACCTCTGCTACCTTTGCCTCCTCCATGGTGAACCCAAATTCGCCCGCGGAGGCGGCTGCCGCCGCCTCTTCCGCTCTGGCGGCGATGCGCTGCATCTCCTCGTCGGTGGTGTCGCGGGTGAGGCTCTTCTGTTCGTTGGGGCGGACCGCCACCTCCACCAAGCCATCAAAGAACTGTTGCATGACATCGTCCGCGGGCTCCTGCCAAGTTGGAACAATTCCATGCGAATCGCACAACGGCATCATTGCACGGATGCGGTCGAGCGAGGAATTGTTGCACAGTGGCACGACGCCCTGTGGCAACCTAAACCATTCGGGATGCTGAGGGTCGTGTTTGAACAGCTCCTTCAGCATCGCATCCAATTCCAAGACAGTAAAGTTGAAGTTGAGGCCAGGGGGCAGCCTCATGATGTCCGCCGGACCCCCGAACATCCAAGCGGGTCTCCTCCTCTCCTGCAGAGGGGCAATGCAGCGGCGAAGGAAATCTGCGCCTACAGCGCCTATAGTGAGCCCGACAAGCCTGAGCCGCAAGATCCGGGTGATGGCAATCTTCAGCTTGTCGTCGTCCGCGGCCAGGGCGCTCCAATCATTGCCGCGCACTGCTGGGGCTTGGCGCAAGGCAGTAAACGGCTGCTGGTTCTCCTCGATGATCCAGCACCAATCTGCTCTCCACTCCTCCCATTTGCTGCGGAGCTCCCCCTCCAGATAGGCCTCCTTATTTCCGGCCCTTGAGATCCAGGCGATCCCGCCGGATAGGGCTTCCCCTCTCTCGACTCGGGGCATGAAGAAGTGGCGGAAAAGGGCTACATTTGGGTGGACTCCGACAAAGTTTTCGCAGAGATGTGCGAAAACTGCCATGGTCAGAATGGCGTTGGGGGTGAAATCAAGGAGGTGGAACCCGTAGGTGTTCATGATATCACAGAAGAACTCAGAGAAGGGCGGGCAGAGCCCGCAGTAGAAGAACAGTGCGAAGAACGGATATCCATTCGAGCCTGTTTGCCGGCGGCGGAGAGTACCTTCGTCGCTGGATGCGCCACGTCTCCGTCGACCAGAAGAGGTAGTACCACTCCCTCAGCTCCTTCGCGGCGAGCTCGGGGGGGGGGGGGGGGGAAGGTTGCCTGCTCCTTTCGCAGCGCCTTGAGCCGCAGCGCCTTGGCCGACTTCGTAGCCTTCCCAGTTTTCGGAGCCATGGCGGAGGTGGTGGTGGAGTTTGATGGCGTTGGTGTCGGCGGCGGCGATGAGGGGCGGAGCGCTGCTCTCTTTCGGTTTTGGAAGAAGGGGGGAGCGGCGGAGATTTCTGAGATTGGAAACAGCAACTGGCGAGATGGGGGAACTGCCCCTGTTTCCCCTGCTTATAAATAGGGAAGAGGCGAACGTTACGCTTTTTCCGAATAAAGAACCACCCACGATCTCTCCCACGATGCCGCATTCGACGCGTGCCGTTAAGGGAGGGCGCAGTGGATACGGAGTGAGAAGCGGTGTGGGCCAGGCGTCGCGTGCCCGTGCCCTGTTTTGGGCCTGGCCCAACAGCGCTCGGCACCGTGTGTGGCCCAGGCCCGGGGGCTCCTGTCGGTGTACTAGAGTCGGGGTACCCTAGTATCCCGAACTTGTGCATGGGCAGTCGCAGCGCCCCACGGCAAGGCTTGCCGGGTGACAGCCAAGGTCCTTCGTGGTTCCTTTGGAGCCATTCAAGAACAAAGTGTTTAAGCCAAGGAGACAAGGCCCCGGCAAGAGGAGCTTGCCGGGAAGGACAAGGCCCCGGCAAGAGGAGCTTGCCGGGAAGGCCAGCCAAGGCATCTCAAGAAACTTGCTGTGATGCGCTACGCGTCCCGGCAAGACCCGGCGAGCGACAAGCTTCCGGACGCGACAAGACAACGACCGCGGCAAGACGCTTGCCGCGGGAGGATACCACTCTGTACCTATGCTCCAGCACATCCGTCAACGTGTCGCCCTGGGACCGTTCCAGGCGCGCTTGGCGAGAGGCTGTGCAGCCAAGCGGTGCGAGGTGGCAAGCGGAGATGACAAGATCGCCATCGTGGCAAGCGGTGGCGCCCCTAACGGTCACTTTTCTGCATTGTTTGGGTGACACAGACGGGCATTTCATGCCTTTGTCCCCTGCCGTCAGGGTTAGGTATGATACACTGTGCAAGTAGGTATACCTACCGCAGTTCTTTTACACTTTTACCCTTGCATGTGTTGCCACCTGTCGGTGACCCCTTGAGCATATAAAAGGAGGCCCATGCGCAACGTAGAAGGGGTTCGAAACCAGAAAACACTCACGCTCGGTTTTGTAGCTCTGAACGCTCCCGAGAAAGAACACAATACAACCCGACAAGCAGCAGTAGGAATATTATCTCTCCGGAGAGCTCCGAAGCTGGGTAAAATCGCTCGTGTGCTTCGCCTCGATCCGCTCTTCGTCGGCGGCTCTCGCCTCCGCCGACGAAAAGGGCCCTGCCCCATAGGTGTTCGTTCCCACGACAAGTCCAGTTGGATGAACTTCTTGACATCAGCAGGAGTAACACCTTCACCAGCCTTGGGAACACCGTTCTTGACAACATACCAGAGATTGGCGTTAATGGCTTTAAGATGCATACGCATCTTATTCTTCTAGTAGGGGTAATCAGTGCCATCGAAGACAGGGCACGCATCGGAGACTTTGATTATCCCTGCAGTCGACATAGCTAAAATCGAGGTGGTTAAACCGAATCAGATAGAACAAGGGAGCACCTTGCTCTGATACCAATTGAAAGTGCTAGTATTCGACTGGAGGGGGTGAATAGGAGATTTTTATGAAAGTCTTCAAAGCAGGGGTGTTTTGAAGACAAACAATAGAAATGAACCTATTGATATGCAGCTGAAGGTAGACTACACTAGACAAGCCATAGTCAAGTAAGCAATGTAGTGAAAGCACGAAGACTATCAGCAGCTAGGTAGTATGGATCAGGATGGATGATAGAATGAAGCCAAACAAACGACAGTCTTCACATAGTGAAGTCAATCAGGTCGGGCAAGTGGGCAAAGACTTCACGGAGACAAACTACAAGTAAGGTGAGAGAGGTAGGATAGAACCAGTTGCTCGGAGAGGACAAGGGATTTGTTGGACCAGTTCCAGTTGCTATGACAACTGTACGTCTGGTTAGGGAGGCTGAGATTCAACTCAGAAGACCATGTCTTCACCTTATTCCCCTTGAGCTAAGAACACCTAGACCACACCCAATCACTCTAGTAAGTCTTCAAGGGAGACTTCCAGACCTTCACAGACTTCGTTCACCGGCAATCCACGATGACTCTTGGATGCTCAGAATGCGACGCCTAACCGGCTGGAGGATTCACAGTCCTCAACTGTAATAAGTCTTCAGATCACACAGACAAAAAGACTTCAGTGATGCCTAACACTCTTTGGCTCTAGGTGTTTTGGGCTTTGTCCTCGCAAGGATTCTCTCTCTCAAAGGCTTCGGAGGTGGGTTGCTCTCAAACGACAAAAGCCGTGCACTAACTCTAAGCAGCCACCAATTTATGGTGTAGGGGGTGGGCTATTTATGGCTAGGAGGCAACCCGACCTGATTTGTCCAAAATGACCCTAGGTCACTAAGGAACTGACACGTGTCCAACGGTCAGATTTCAAACACAGGCAGCAGCTTAGCTTGGGCTACAAGCCAAGCTGACTCATCCAGCTCTGGGTAAGATTGGCTCTCATTGTCTTTGCTCGAAGACATAGGATTTGGTTGAGCATCACATCAGTCACTCTGACTTTGTTCAGTTGGACCCCACGTAACAGTATGGTGGTTCCTATGACTCAACAAAGAAGAAAAGGAAAATACGAAAACAACTATGTCTTCGCACTCCATAGATGATGCGGAGCATCCCTCGACCATCCCCATGGACATCACACCGCAAGCACGGAGAGGACCTACGACAAGAGCTCGCGCACGCATCATCGAAACGGAGGTGAACTCTTTCCTCTTCGGGTCTCTTTTGGTGTCACACGAGAGTCGAATTCTACTCATATGGAAACTCTATGCACTCGTAGGTACCAAGAAGACCGTGAAGAGGCGAGGACGGAGACACAAGGAGATGAAGAGAAGAAGAGCGAGAGAAGAGCGCGAAGCTACGAAGACTCGGACCTGTTCGGGTGGGCGGCCACCAGCACCCCCAGGTGCCCGGCCACCAGCCGCCGATTGGCCAAGGCCCAGGCCACCCCGGGTGCCCGGCCAGGAGGGCCCGGGTGCCCGGCCCTGCCCACCAAGGCGCTGTGCAGCCCACCCCGGTGCTCGGGTCGCCACCCCCGGGTGCCCGGCCTCCTCCCAGCGTGGTCCAGCCCCGCCATCGGGTGCCCGGGCCATCACTCCCGGGTGCCCGGCACAACTCCCAGCCGACCTCGGCCTAGTCCGGGTGCCCGGCCCCTCGCGCCATGGGTGCCCGGTCCTCCTTCGCCCGGCACCTCTGACCGGTCCGGGTGCCCGAACCTCTCCGCGTGCCTGCGTGCACTTTTGGGATTTGGTCCCTTGTATCCCCCTCTTCCTCTATTTTGTCCCTAGACTATATATACCTCTTCCCCTAGCTCATTGAGGGGATAGCTAAGAATAGACACAAATCATAGAGCTTAGCTCATGTATCTCCCCTTGTGGGATTCCTCTTGAGAGTGAAGACTCCGTTGGAGTACAAGACCTCCATTGGAGAAGATCCCTAGGGATTCAAGCCCCCCTTGAGGGAAGGATCTACCTAGATCATCAAGCCCTCATCTCTTTCATAGGATTTGGGATGAACTCTACCATGTATCTTGTTTCCCTTTGATTGTCATGTACCTTGTGGATCTTGTGTGTTTGTTGGTCTAGTGGATTTGTGTTTGGACTTGTTCTTGAGTGTTCCTCTTGTTTTCTCTCTTGTGTTCATCTTGTTCTTGGGGATTCCCCCTCCAATTCGTGAAAGATCTTCACCTAGGGCTCCACCCTACAACATCTTGGTATCTTGAGCCATGGTTTCTCACGAAATTGGCGCCCCTCTTCTTGTTCTCTAGCCTAATTTTGTTGTGTTCTTCCCCAATTTCGAAAATTCCCCACCAAAAATAGCCCCATATTTTTTGTGATTTGTTGGTTTGATGAGATTTTGTTGGATTTGATCCATGGATTTGCTTGGTTTCAAGTGGATCTAGCATTCCCCATCCATCTCCACCTTTCCCTCCATGAAATCCACCAATTTCTTGCATCTTCCCACGAATTTCCGCCCAAATCCGACACCCCCGGGCACCCGGACCTCAAACCCTGCATCTGGACCCCCAAGCAACCTCGCTGACCCCCCCAGGTGCCCGCACCCCAAGCCCTAGGCACCCGCACCCCCGGGCTGTTTGCCCCTGACCACCCCGGGTGCCCGCACCCCCAAACCCCGGGTGCCCGAACCTCCCCGAATTAGCTCACCGACCAACACCGTTTCGGCCATAACTTTTGGTCCCGGAGTCCGTTTTTGACGTTCTTTAGCTCGTTGAGTAGCTATTGACATCCCCCATCCATCTAGGTAGGTTCCAACATCATTTGACTCCATCCAAAATTTGGCATTTTGGCATCTTTGCATAGTCCATCCACCATATCATCCGCAAAACCAACTTCGCTTTCCGCAACTTAATCCATTTTCGATCCATATAGCATTTGTGGTTGCTTGAGTGGTGACTTGAGTCTCCTAAGGTGTTTCAGCTACTTAGGGACGGTTGCTTCGTCATCAACCACCACCGCCACTTCCGCATTGCTAACGCCGGAACCACCAACGCTTTTCGCTACCACCATTTGACATTTTCCTTGAGATTTTGAGTTCGCAGTTTTTTTACCATTTCCTAAGGTGTTTCGGCTACTTAGGGACGGGTCTAAATTATCTTGGTATCTACATCAAGAACACCACCACTCATCATCGTCATGAGGTCGTCATCGACATCGACCACTTCACCATTTTGATAACCTAACCGTAAGCAAGAACGGTAACCTCCATATCACATTGGTATCATGGTATCCCATCTTTGTACATTCTTGCCATTACATTGTGAACCCCTTAGCCCATTTTGTGTCACTTGCCTATCGAGACTAGCCATTTGAGTATTGTCGGCAACGTTACTTGTGCACATTAGTGATCCATACCTTCCATTGCATACCTACCATATCATATTGGTGTCATCTTGGTATCATCATATCATCCCTTGTGTCACAAGATCGTTCCCACATATACACGATTGCTATCTTGGTTTGTGCATTTTGCATAAGTGACCATATAAAAAAAGAATAAGCTTTTAAGCAAAAGGAAAAGAGAGCAAAGAGCTCGTGAGCAAGAGCCATATCATCATACCACAATGCACATAAGATTGTCATATCCGATCATCTTGGATCATCTTGAGAAGAGCATCGGGAACATCATACACATACATACTTGGGATCGAAAGTTCATACATTTTGCATCTTATAGGTTGTGCACAAGTGTCGTATCCGCCTTTTGAGCAATCGTGTTAGCGTCTCTCTTGAGTTGTGCAATACGAGCATTTTCCGTGGACTCCACATTTTCTGCTCATTCCTTGGTTGCACGACCCCGTTTATCTATCCGTGTGGGTGTTACCGTGTGCCACATATTGCTATTGGTCTACTTGTTTCACTTGCGAATTTGTGAATCTTTTCCAACATTACTGAATCTTGCTAACATTTTGCATCAAATTTTTGTGCCACTATCCTCACCGAGCTCCACTATAAGCTTTACTTGATAGGTGTGAGTGAACAAGTCCGGTACCAATTCCACTATTCTTTCATCTCACATTGAGTGAAACGGGATACATCCTCAACTTTGGGAAAAGGTAACTTGGTATTGTTTATCTCATTTCCTACTCACCTCTACTCGAGTCTTGTGATGGATAGGCAAGGCATTTCATCTCCGGTCTTCCACGACAACGACATCGTCAACAACTACATCACCAAAACGTCCATCTTCGGACTACAAATGCAAGGCATTGAGCGACTCGCCATCAACATTCGCCAAAACGAAGCAAGGATAAGGGACTACCTCGACACCAAGTTGGTCGATCAAAGGGATCAAGTACGAGACATGATGGCCAACTACAAGTCTTCTTCCCTTCGTCATCTTCAAGGTGGCGGAGCTCAAGTGGCCAATCTTCGGAACATCATCGAGCTCAAGCACTACAACACCATCAAGATGAAGATGCTCGCGATGCGTACACCTACAAGTCCCAAAAAGCTCTACATCAAGCTACGGCCAAACTTCATGAGCACAAGAGAAGACCGCGAGACAAGCACCACCAAGACGGAGCTACGACTACTACGACCACTTCGGCATCTTCGCTAAGTGCCATCAAGGAATCTTCGCCTTTGGACGTATGGCATCTTCGCCTACCTCCGACGAGTACGCCTACATCGGCCTTCCTCCATGGCGACGGCAACGAGATGGTTGAGCGTGGGATTTTCCCTTCGACCACGGCGACGTATGATGACTTGAGTGACTTGTGCCACCATATTGAGAGTGAGAGTGACTTCACCACTAGCCCCATATATGACGAGTTGCCCCAATTCCCAGGTCAGGAGAGCCACCACCACCACTTGAGTGATTTGAGTGACTCCACCATATGTGACATTGCGTGCACCTACCTTGAGTGAGTGAGTGAGCCACCACCACATAGAGAGAGTGAGGAAGTTGATAGGGCATATGAGGCCATTTTGATTTCTAACAACTTAACCTCTACCTCTTTTGTGTCTTATCATTTGGTGCTAGGTCCCATTTATGATGACGCGCCGATCCTTGACGACTTCGTCCTTCCTTTGGACAAGACGATGGCCATGGTGGAATATGATGCACCCCCCCACATGGTTCCATCAAGACGAAGATGATGACCATCATTTGGTCTTTGCCACCTCACCTACACAACTTGAGTGTAATGAACAAGGTAACATAGGTGAAGGTGATGCTCTTGTCCCACTAGTGGACATTCTTGACATTGATTGCTTGCATGATGTTGATCCACCTATTTCCATGCTTCATGCTAGTGCGATTACCCCATGCGATAAGTTGCCCATTTATGATGAGTATGATGATTCTCATGTGGAGTCTAGTAGTTGTGATGCCATGTTACATAGGATTTCTTGTGACAATTCTCTCGGCCACATCATGTTTGATAATCCGCTTGACTTGTCATATGCTATGCATGAGATCCATCATATGTCATATTTGCAATCTCATCATAGTGACTATGCATATGCCATTAAAATTAATCCAATTTGCACATATGGCATAGATGACAAGCCCATGGTTATTGGCATTTGTTTTTCTTGTGATGATATTGATATGCTTCCTTTGCATCATTTATCTCATATGTCATGCCATGACCATCTAGTTTTGGATATGCATTGTTTTGGATGTTCTCCATTTTCTCCATATGATGTTTCCACTATTGCTCATGAGTACAACCCCATAGTTTCCTCATACATTTTAGGAGATTTTGATTCATCCTATCCATTGCATGATCCCAATACTTGTGTGCACAATATGCTTCCCATGAATAAACATGCTATTGATGTGCCATATACTTCTATGCTAAATTTGCATCCCCATCATGTCATACACAATAACTATTCTTTCATGATGGATGACATGTTCTTATACCATGCATCAAATTTCTTTGAGCGATGTTTATCTTGTGCTAACTCACATGTGCACATACACATCATGATGGATGATGTCTACATTTACCACGCGCACAATTTCTTTGGTTTGTGTTTCTTTTGTGTAGGTACCCATGAATACTTGTCAACCTCGCAATCCCACGAGTTGACAAAACAAGCTCTAGAGAGCAACGATGGCTTGGTATCCCTTGGAGTGTCTTTCCCACCGCTCTCTTCACGCAAAGACTTCACGCATTTCTTCTACATGGATCTCACATGGTTATGGGTTATTTACCACCTCTCACTTTATGCCCATATTGCCATGTTCACTTTGCATGATATGCTCATTCCTATGCCTTTGCCATGCATTTGTTACCCATGCTTTGCATTACACATAATTATTGATTCTACCACTTGTATGTGTATTTGCAAGCTTGGTGGAGATATTGCTTGTTATTGCCATGTTCTACCCATGACCCATGTCTATGATGATACCATGATCTTGCTTTGTGTTCGTGCTTGTGATATGTCATGTGCATTGTCTATGCTTATTATTTGCTCACATGACATGATTGCCATGATTTCCTCAAGTGTGTTGCATCTTCGCTCCACTAGTTTGCACGACTTGATTTCTATGCTTTCTCTTGTTGCATCCACCTCTTGGAATACTTGCTCCTATCACATGTTTGGTTGCAACAATGTCATTCCTTCACATATGCCATGTCCCATTGATTACTACATGCTTGCCTTGATTGCCTCACACGTGATGAACAATTTCTCTTTCTATTGTGTTGAGTGCCACTCGATTTTCACTACACCCTATGCACACTATGCTTGGATTGTATTGCACTTGACACATGTGTTTAGTCATATCATCTTCTTGAGTGTTGTGAATGACTCTTATGACTACCATAGACCGTTCATTGAGTGTCTTATGCATGCTTGCTATGACATTGAGGTCGATGCTTATTCTCTTGAAACACATATTTGCATCACTAACTCACATTTACATGCTTGTTTCCATGATGTCCTTGATGTCCTTGATTTTGCTCAATTTATGTGCTTACATGCCATGCCACAATCCCTTGTCACACCATATATTATGCTTGATGACGACACTTGTTTGGTGAATCACCTCTTGAATGCTTGGTTATGCACTAGTGGTAACCACATTTGTTTTTCCAAGTGTTTGTTATACTTTCTCCTTTTCAAGGAATCACGAGACAGTGCGACATTGGAGAGTGCCCATTTTGAAATTCCACATGACAAGTCCTTGGTGGTTGACAACTTCTACACGGCGTCGCCCTCTCTTTCCCATGGTGATGAAGATCACGATCCGTGGACAGATCTCTCCCAAGGGGGGGAGATGATGCGGAGCATCCCTTGACCATCCCCATGGACGTCATACCGCAAGCACGGAGAGGACCTACGACAAGAGCTCGTGCACGCACCATCGAAACCGAGGTGAACTCTTTCCTCTTTGGGTCTCTTTCGGTGTCACGGATTCTACCTCATATGGAAACTCTATTCACTCGTAGGTACCAAGAAGAAGACTGTGAAGAGGCGAGGACGGAGACACAAGCACATGAAGAGAAGAAGAGCGAGAGAAGAGCGCGAAGCTACAGAAGTCTCATACCCGTCCGGGTGCCCGGCCACGAGCCGCCGGTTGGCCAAGGCCCAAGCCACCCCGGGTGCCCGGCCAGGAGGGCCTGGGTGCCCGGCCCCGCCCACCAAGGTGCTGTGCACCCACCCCGGGTGCCCGGGTCACCACCCCCGGGTGCCCGGCCTCGTCCCAGCGCGGTCCAGCCCCGCCACCGGGTGCCCGGGCCATCACCCCCGGGTGCCCGGCCCAGCTCCCAGCCGACCTTGGCCTAGTCCGGGTGCCCGGCCCCTCGCGCCCTGGGTACCCGGTCCTCCTTCGCCCGGCGCCTCTGACCGGTCCGGGTGCTCGGACCCCCTTTACCCCGGGTGCCCGAACCCCTCCACGTGCCTGCGTGCACTTTTGGGATTTGGTCCCTTGTATCCCCCTCTTCCTCTATTTTGTCCCTAGACTATATATACCTCTCCCCCTAGCTCACTGAGGGGATAGCTAAGAATAGACACAAATCATAGAGCTTAGCTCATGTATCTCCCCTTGTGGGATTCCTCTTGAGAGAGAAGACTCCGTTGGAGTACAAGACCTCCATTGGAGAAGATCCCTAGGGATTCAAGCCCCCCTTGATGGAAGGATCTACCTAGATCTTCAAGCCCTCATCTCTTTCATAGGAATTGGGATGAACTCTACCATGTATCTTGTTTCCCTTTGATTGTTCATGTACCTTGTGGATCTTGTGTGTTTGTTGGTCTAGTGGATGTGTGATTGGACTTGTTCTTGAGTGTTCCTCTTGTTTTCTCTCTTGTGGTCATCTTGTTCTTGGGGATTCCCCCTCCAATCCGTGAAAGATCTTCACCTAGGGTTCCACCCTACAACAATAGTCTTCACGCGATGTCATCTCTTGTCATAGTCTTCAATGTGAATGTTTTCACAGACCACCATTGTCTTCAATGTCTTCACACATTTTTAGGGGTCATCTCTGGTAGGTAAACCGAATTAATATGGGACTACTACCTGTGTTATCCTGCACTTTTCACAAACACATTAGTCCCTCAACCAAGGTTGTCGTCTATACTCCAAAACCAACTAGGGGTGGCACTAGATGCACTTACACATATAGATCAAAGTTTCGACAAATGATAATATAATTGAACTACATCGTCGCTTTAAGAAGTATGTGGTAAGCAAGAGCTCCCCCTAAATTTGTGCATTATTTAAAATTTGCTTTTGAACACAAATGCACAATCGATTAGGATCATGGGTTACTCTTCCATGTCACATACATCTTGGTGGAGCGCTCAAAATGATAGAATTAAGAAATATGCACTCGTCACCAAGGCAAACATGAATGATCATACATAATAGATAAGATACCATCATTCAAGCACACACTAAAGCTTAATATGATCAAACACATGATCATAGGAGTATATCATACACAAGCACAAATAATGTAGCAACCAGAAAAGCAAAAAAACAAGTTGCAAGAGAGGCAAATAAAGCAAAACACACTCTATGTCTCTTTCTTGAAGCCTATGGTCTATACTCTTTCTCCCCCTTTGGCAACAAGTTACCAAAAAGCTCGAAAATGCATAGTGCTATGCGGCTCTCTTAGCACGATCTCTGGGAGCTCCGGAGTGCGAAGGTGGCATGGAGAGGAGTCCTGCAACAAAAGCATCTGAAGAAGACTCTGGAGCTGGTGGGGTTGCAATTGGAGGGGCAACTAGGGCAGTAGCTGCATGTGTTAAACTAGTAGCTCTAGTGTCACTGGTTGGCACAGTTGCAGACCTTTGTGCCCTTGGCACTCTCTGAAAAGCATCAGTGGTAGCTCTCCCTCTTATTTCCTATGCTTCTTCTTGAAGTTGCTCAACTGTAGTCTGGATCTCTATGACTTTCAGGTCTAGATCATAGAATTTGGTTTCAATGATCCTCTCAAGACTTTCTTGATTTTGAGTCAGGGTTGCTAATCCTTTCTCAGTTCTCACTGTGGCTTCAAGCAGATAGCTAAGCTGATCTTGCTTGGTCTTGAGGTGTACAGCTGAGGCATCTGGAACTTTTGAAGTCTGTGTTGCCTTCTCTGCATTTGCTTTCTCCCTCTTCTCCTGAGCCTCTACTGCAGTAGCATGTGATGCATCCATGACAATCTCATTGTACTCAAACTCATGCCTCAGGGGAAGGTGCTCTTTGTCCAAAATATATGTACATGTGCCCATTTTAGAGTTGATGAGCATCTGAATATGTGGGGCATAACCACCTGATCTCTTCTGATCAGTAGCAGTCCTCTTGACTGTTTCAACAATCAAGGCCATCACCTTGAACTTTTCTGGCACATCAAACATATGCAGCAAGTTGATTGAGTGTCCTCTGATCATCTTGTCATCTCCTGATTTGGGCAACAATGTAAATCTCAAAATGGTGTTGATAGTAGGCAGCCCTGAAAGCAGATAGTATATGGAGCCAAATTTGCGAGTCTCCAAGGCAGCATTAGGAATCTCCTTGTACATGTGTGCCATGGAGGTGTGTCCTTTCCTGGGCTTGGCATATACATCCGTGTCTTCTTCATGTTCTTCAGGGTCATTGATTAGCTTGGCCCACTCAGCAACAGAAGATTGGTACATTGTACCCTCAGTCATCTAGACAATCTTTCCATCTGGGTAGAAATGTGCAGTGGAATAGAATTGCATCACCATCTCATCATTCCATTTTGTGAGTTTCTGACCAACAAGCTTATCAACTCGAGTCAATCTGAAGATGTCATGCACTCCTGGGAAATAATCAGCATTTTCATCAATGTATGACCAATCGAGCCATCTCATGTCACTGACAATGGGATTCTTGTCCAAAAGTACTATCTCATAGAAGTCATGCTGCTCCTTGGTGTCGAACCTGTAATCCACAGCAGTCCTTCTCCTGGTGGCATATGGGTCTGTCTGTCTCCATAGCCTGAGACCTACATCTTTCCTCAATTTCATGTTTTTCGCAATAGGATGTGTATCATCATGATCTGGAATTTTAGGTTTGAGCTTCCTGAGCACTTGGGCTTCTTCATTTTCTTGAACCTCAGGCACTGGGGCCTTTTTCTTCTCAGTAGCTGGGATATTCCTTCTAGATCTCTTAGGTGCTGATGGTTTAGAAGCTTGTGCAGCAGCAGCAGCCTTGGGAGCAGTCTTGGGCTTAGATGGAGCAGCCCCTAACTTGATTGCATCCCCCATCAGCTTCTGGGATTTGGCAGGAGGTGCAACAGGCTCTTCCTCCTCCTCTTCATCATATTCCCTGACCATAGATGGCCTTCCAATCACTCTGGCCATGGTCTTATTGACCCTTTCCTTTCTTTCTTGCCCCCAGCAGCCTCCTCTTCCCTTGGCTCAAGGGTGAATTCTATTGTTTCCTGAGCTGAGGCTGGACATTGGGATCCTCTTGGGAGGTGCCTTCTTCTTCATGCTAGGCTTGGTTGAAGCTGCAGTGCCAAACTATTTCTTGACAACTTTCTTCTTTGAGGTGACTTCCTCATCAACCACAAAGTCCTCATCTTCTCTATCCGAGGTTTTCTTCTTCCTCTGCCTGGTTGTAGCCTTTAGGAGATTGCTTGTGGTGCTTCTGCTACCCTCCTCAAAACTACTATTTGACGACTAGTGCCCTCACTCAGGTTGGCCTGCTCCTCAGATCTGTTATGGCTATCACTGTTGTCTGACATGGCTGACACTGAAAGATGACCCTGTGAATAGATAGGTTGAGATAGAGTGGATGAGCATCACAAATTGCAGATATTTCGCAAAACAAATGAGTCAAAAACTTATTTTTAGTTTTCTACATAAAGCATTTCAGAGCTACCGATATGTCAAACTCGGTGACACCAAAGCAACTTTAGAGTCTAAACATGTGAAATCGGTCAGACCGAGGCACAATTCGGTGACTCCGAGATTGCTAGGGTTTCACAGACAAATGAATTCGGTCACACTGATTTGTATGTTTCGGTCAGACCAAAAAATACATGTGCAATAGCCTGGGCCAAATCAGTGAGACCGAATTCTCCAAATCGGTTGGTCAGAGATGAGTTCGGCAGAAACCTAACCCTAAGTTTTTGGATCAAAACTAATCTAGAGGAAGTTCTGGTTGGATAGAAGTATTTCAAACGTGGCAAGAATCATGGCATTGTCCTTAGTGCAAGAATTGGAGTAAAATATTGCACAAGGGGTCGAGTGCATACCCTAATTCGATGGTGAACTCACTACGGCGACAACGATGGCGAAGATTTCCATTCACGGCGGAGGAGATCACCGGCAGGAGGTCGCTGGCACCGACGGAGACAATCTGGAGACCATGAGTTGGCAGAGCTGGACAAGCGTGGGCGAAGGGTTTGGAGAAATTTCCAAATTTTCAGCCCGTGGGTATATATATCCAGACCCTGTCAGTGGGACCGAGTGGAACAACTCGGTGGCACCGAGATGCAGAATCGCAAGCGGTTGCTGCAACTCGGTGTGACCAAAAAGTTCAAATCAGTTGCATCGAGATTAACACCTAGATCAACTTAATGAACTCGGTTTGACCAACTGGAATGGATCGGTCAGACCGAAATGCACTAAGAGGTTTTGGAAGCTTAAGTTTATGACGAATTGGTGGCTCTGAGTGCTCCTTACTCAGAGGGTTCGAATATGACTTGATCAAACTTTGTGATGTAGCATGAATAGAGTTTGAGATGAGAAAGGCATAGATAGCTAGAGGGAGTACTTAGGCATTCTTGTCCATCCATTTGGCAAAAAGAAAAGCCAAACAATCAAAGCAACAAATGGATGTCCTCGAATGGAAAAATTATGCAACCAACATTCTCACACAATAAGATTGCAAATGAAATATGTGGCAAATCATGCACAAACACTCTAGCATCTATCAAATAATTGGCGATGACTATGTCATCTATATATGAGTATATTGACTTAGGAGTCAAATGAGAGCATTTGATCATAGGTCATACTCATCGTTTAAGCACAAGCGGGGTTACCACTTTTACATAATGCATTGTTGTGTTCACACCATTAGAGTTTCTTTAGCTCAATTCTTAGACTAAAGCTCCCCCTAGATGTGACATCCCGTTTTAGAGGGATGAACTAACCTTGGGTTTTGTCGATGATGACTTCATGTAGATGTTGAAGATGTGGAAGCTCAATATTGATGTAGATCATTTGAGCAATCCGTTGGAGTGAGTTGCACTTTCAATACCTACATGGGTTAGTCCCACAAGGAACAAACAAGGATATCCATAGACATAGAGTGAAGTACACATATGATGATGTCCATGAAAGCATTAGGTTACCTTGTCCCTTGACTTACTAGCAAGAGGGTTTGTGACTCCTTGAACTAGTGCAAGATGTGGAAGTTGATTGCACTTGTCCTTACCAATATGAATATGAGTGAAATATGTTGGCGGAGTCACCCTCAAGAACTCTCTAGTTCTTCTTCTTTGGGATCCACATCAACTTGATGGGAATCCTTGGAGTTGTAGTCGTACTTGATGAAGTAGAACTTGAAGTAGTCTTGGGAACCCACTTGACCAAGGCCTTTGGAGCTTCTTCAAATGCATCAATCTCTTCTTGAATCTTGTGCTTGCCTTTTAGCTTGTGTTCTTGCGGTGGAAGATCATCTTGAGCTTGTGTTCCCTTGAAGGAAGTAGGATCATACTTCTCTTGTTGAGGAACAAATTTTGTCTTGGGATACTGATCTTCTTCCCACTCAATTCCATTGGCATTGAACTTTCGTTCAAAACCAACACGTTGATTCTTTCCGGTGCCTTCCTTGCTTGCGTACAATTTCCTCAAATTCGTTACTTACAGCAAGGCTCTTGTAAACACCTTTCTCTATAATTCCCTTCAATAAGCTATTTTCTTGCTCAAGTGTAACTTGACTAAGAGAATCATTAGTGGAATCAAGAGAACTACTAGAAGCAACAATATTGGATTTAGCATGATTATTGTTACTACTAGAAGAAGAAGAATCTTTCTTACTCTTGTTGCTAGATTTTACTTGTGGCATGTAAGTAGACAAGAGTAAACGCTTGGCAATGTAAGAAGAACTTTTCTTCCGAAGATCATCATTGATTGCTTTTAAGAACCCATGCTCTTGCTCTAGTTTGAGCTTTTAAAAGCGTAGCTTCCCATGAGTTTTTAAATTTTTTCGATATTCCTCTAAAGTAGTTTCATGAGCTAACTTAAGAGTGTTTAGTTATTTAGTTAGATGCTCAATCTCCTTATCATTGTCATTTGTTTCATCTTGATTAGCATGATTAATAGCAATTTCATCATAGTTTTCATCACTAGCATTGTCAACAAGTAACTCATCATCACCTAGTAAATCATCTTCATCACTATTGAAATCAATATACTTGGGGTGTGATACCTTAGGGCCTTTAGCCATGAAGCATCTTCCAATTCCTTCATTTGGTGAATCAAATATGTCGTAGGAGTTGCTTGACACAAGTGCAAGACCGGCAACACCTTCGTCTTGAGTATATTCGGAGTCGGAGTGATAACTTCTCTCGGAGTGGTTGTCGGAGTCGGAACCGGATACCCATTCGCCAACATGAGCTTGATGTCTTCATTTTGTGTAGCTCCTTGATGACTTGTCCTTCCTTTCCGAATCATTGCTTCTGCGAGAGGGTCTTCGTTCATAACGACCATCTCTACTCCTTCTCTCTCTTGGAGGTGATTCTTCTCTTCTACTTCTCCTTTTAGGTGAGTCTTCTTTTCTTTTGTAGGGAGCCGTACACTCATTGGAGTAGTGTCCAGGTCTTCCACAATTGTAGCAATTGCGATCATGACTAGAAGATCTTTTGTCATGGTAGGATCTTGACTTGGAGCTTCTCTTTTTGTCTTCTACTCTTGTAGAATTTGTTGAGGTTCTTCACCATTAAGATCAATTCTTCATTAAAGACTTGTTTTTCACTTGATGTGGCAGGAGCATCACATGAAGCTTTATAAGCACCACTAGACTTGTTGTAAAGCTCTTCCTTATCCTTGAGTGACATGTCACGAGCAACAATTCTTCCAATGACTTCTGTTGGCTTGAGATCTTTGTAATTGGGCATCATTTGGATCAATGTGCACACGGTATAATATTTTCCATCCAAGGCTCTTAGGATCTTCTTGATGATGAATCTGTCAGTAATCTCTTCACTTCCTAAGCTGGCAATCTCATTTGTGATGAGAGCAAGCCTAGAGTACATTTCAGTGACACCTTCACCATCCTTCATTTTGAACTTGTCAAGCTGACTTTGAAGCACATCCAACTTGGATTCCTTGACGGACTCAGTACCTTCGTGAATATCAATCAAAGTGTCCCAAATTTCCTTTGCATTCTCAAGACGGCTGATTTTGTTGAATTCTTCGGGGCACGATCCATTAAAGAGGATATCGCAAGCTTGAGCGTTGTGTTGCAGCATCTTAAATTCTTCCGCAGTTGCTTCGCAATTTGGTTCTCTCCCATCAAAGAATTCACCTTGCAAACAAATACACACATTAGCCCAAACAGCGGCGCTCTGTCCAGGAATATGCATTTTCATCTTATGCTTCCAACTAGCAAAAAAATTACCATCAAAGTAAGGACCTCTACGGTGGTAATTTCCCTCGCTAGACGCCATACTCTCCTAGGTTGTGAAACCAAGGCTATGATCACCAAAGCTATGGAAATCAAGGCAAATGGACACCAAAGCTCTGATACCACTTGTAGGATGGAAAGTATGTCTAGAAGGGGGGTGAATAGACTATTTGACCAAATAAAAATCTAGCCTTTTCCCAATTTTCAGTCTTGGTAGATTTTAACAACTTAACACAAGTCAAGCAATGAACCTACACATGCAATTCTAAGAGTGTAGGAGCAGAATGTAAAACATTTCATTTGAAGGTAAAAGGGAAGGGTTTTGAGAGGGCAAACGCAATGTAGACACAGATATTTTTGGCGTGGTTCCGATAGGTGGTGTTATCGTACATCCACGTTGATGGAGACTTCAACCCATGAAGGGTAACGGTTGCGCGAGTCCATGGACGGCTCCACCCACAAAGGGTCCACGAAGAAGCAACCTTGTATATCCCACCATGGCCATCGCCCACGAAGGACTTGCCTCACTTGGGTAGATATTCACGAAGTAGGTGATCTCCTTGCCCTTACAAACTCCTTGGTTCAACTCCCCAATCTTAATGGAGGCTCCCAAGTGACACCTAACCAATCTAGGAGACACCACTCTCCAAAAGGTAATAGATGGTGTGTTGATGATGAACTCCTTGCTCTCGTGCTTCTGATAGTCTCCCCAGCACTCAACTCTCTCTCAAAGATTTGGATATGGTGGAAAAATGATTTGAGTGGAAAGCAACTTGGGGAAAGATAGAGATCAAGATTCTTGTGGTAGGATTGCAATGCCTTGGTCTCAACACATGATTAGGTGGTTCTCTCTCAGAAAATGAGTAGTGGAAGTGTAGGCACATTCTGATGGCTCTCTCAAAAATGGAGAAGGGGGTGCAGGGGTATATATAGCCTCCACACAAAATCTAACCGTTGCACATAATTTACCAAACTCGGTGAGACCGAATAGTGAAACTCGGTGGGACCGATCTAGTTCAAAATGTGAACGTTAGGGTTTTCGGTGGGACGACGAGATCAATTCGGTGGGATCGATGCCCTAGGGTTAGGGCAAAACCTCATCTCGGTGAGGCCGAACGCATGAACTCGGTGAGCTCGATTTCAGTAATAAGTAAACAGAGACTTTGTCAAGCAAACTCGATGGGACCGATCGCTCATTTCGGTAAGACCGAAACGTTACAAAAAGGAAACAAAGAGTTTGCATTACAAACTCGGTGAGGCCGATCTCTCATCTCAGTAAGACCGAAACGTTACGAAGGGAAACAGAGAGTTTGCAATCCCATCTCGGTGAGACCGAGATCCCTATCGGTGAGACTGAACTGATTAGGGTTTCTGGTTATGGCTATGTCAAGTGAACTCGGTGGCACCGGATAGATCAAATTGGTGGGGCCGAGTTTGACTTTAGGTTTAGGATAAATGAGAAAGTGGTTGAGGGCTTTGGAGCATATCACTAAGCATTTTGAGCAAGTAGACCATTAAGCAACACCTCATCCCCTTTTAATAGTATTGGCTTTTCCTATGGACTCAATGTGATCTTGGATCACTAAAATGAGAATGAAGAGTCTTGAGCTTTTGCCAATATGTGTCCTTAGCATTTTGAGGGGTCCACATCTCTAGTCCATGCCATGCCAAACATTGAACTTTCTGAAACATTAATCTTGAATGGATATTAGTTCAATGAGCTATATGTTGTTATGAATTACCAAAACCACCCGGGGATTAGTTGCACTTTCAGAATCCCTGTTGTAGCCTCTGATGTGTAGCGTAGCATAGAACTGCAGTAGAAGCTCTTCATTCCAATGCTCTTTGTGAGTGATGAACAGAAGAAGGTCCACTCCTTTGAAGCAATCAAGAGCCTCTTCAAGGCATGGAAGCCCAGCAATGGCATCACAATCAGGACGCTTGTGCGGAAAAATCATGTCTTGATTGTACAGTATGCAGGAGTAGTAGCTGTGTTACTGACGGCTCCAGAACCTATCGGAGGTGATTTTTGGCTTCGAGTAGGGGTTCTTGGCATTGTTAAAGAAGGTAGTGTGCTCTCTTATAATGCTTAGCACACTCAAGGATCCGTGAGTTGTTACTGCACTAGGAAGCCTTGGCAGCCTGGGCTTCGGCTTCTGCATGTGAGGCCTTTGCTCCACATGATAGTCATATTGTGGACCTGGAGCAGTGGGTGGAATCAGAATAGGCCACCTCATAGTAACAAGCTCACCATGATTGTAAGCGCATTCCATTGTATGAGGCACTGGGAGTGGAACGGCTACATCAGAAGTGGTTTGCTGCACATGGTCTTCTGCGGCAGCATTGACTTCGGGCACCACATCGTCTTCAACCATGACCTCATCATTGGCTTCAGTAGTGATAGTGGTGGTAGCCTGATACGTCTCCAACGTATCTATAATTTTTTATTGTTCCATGATATTGTATTACCTGTTTTGGATGTTTAATGGGCCTTAATATGCTATTTTATATTATTTTTGGGACTAACCTATTAACCAAGGGCCCAGTGCCAGTTTCTGTTTTTTTTTGCCTATTTTAGAGTTTTGTAGAAAAAGAATACCAAATGAAGTCCAAACAGAACGAAACCTTCGCGATGATCTTTCTTGAACCGAAAGCAAACCAGAAGACTTGGAGATGATGTCGGAGACGCAACAAGGAAGCCACGAGGCAGGAGGGCGCGCCCAGGGGGGTAGGCGCGCCCCCATCCTCGTGGGCCTCTCGTGGCTCCCCTGACCTGGTTCCTTCGCCTATATATACTCTTATACCCTAAAAACATCAAGGGGAGCCACAAAACCACTTTTCCACCGCCGCAACCTTCTGTGCCCGTGACATCCCATCTTGGGGCCTTTTTCGGTGATCTGTCAGAGGGGGATTCGATCATGGAGGGTTCTACATCAACACCATTACCTCTCCGATGAAGCATGAGTAGTTTACCACAGACCTTCGGGTCCATAGTTATTAGCTAGATGGCTTCTTCTCTCTCTTTGATTCTCAATACCATGTTCTCCTCAATGTTCTTGGAGATCTATTCGATGTAATACTCTTTTGTGGTGTGTTTGCCGAGAACTAATGAATTGTGGATTTATGATCAAGATTATCTATGAATATTATTTGGTTCTTCTCTGAATTCTTATATGCATGATTTCATATCTTTGCAAGTCTCTTCGAATTATCGGTTTAGTTTGGCCTACTAGATTGATCTTTATTGTAATGGGAGAAGTGCTTAGCTTTGGGTTCAATATTGCGGTGTCATTTCCTAGGGACAGTAGGGGCAGCAAGGCACGTATTGTATTGTTGCCATCGAGGATAACAAGATGGGGTTTTCATCGTATTGCTTGAGTTAATTCCTCTACATCATGTCATCTTGCTTAATGCGTTACTCTGTTCTTTCTGAACTTAATACTCTAGATGCATCCTAGATAGCGGTCGATGTGTGGAGTAATAGTAGTAGAAGCAGGCACGAGTCGGTCTACTTGACACGGACGTGATGCCTATGTTCATGATCATTGCCTTAGATGTCATCATAACTATTGATGACCCACAAGTATAGGGGATCTATCATAGTCCTTTTGATAAGTAAGAGTGTCGAACCCAACGAGGAGCAGAAGGAAATGACAAGCGGTTTTCAGTAAGGTTTTCTCTACAAGCACTGAAATTGTAGGTAACAGATAGTTTTGTGATAAGATAAATTGTAACGGGTAACAAGCAACGAAAGTAAATAAAGTGCCGCAAGGTGGCCCAATCCTTTTTGTAGCAAAGGACAAGCCTGGACAATTTCTTATAATGAGAAAAGAGCTCCCGAGGACACATGGAAATTATCATCAAGCTAGTTTTCATCACGCTCATATGATTCGTGTTCGGTACTTTGATAATTTAATATGTGGGTGGACCGGTGCTTGGTTACTGCCCTTACTTGGACAAGCATCCCACTTATGATTAACCCCTATTGCAAGCATCCCCAACTACAAAATAAGTATTAAGGTAAACCTAACCACAGCATTAGACATATGGATCCAAATCAGCCCCTTATGAAGCAACGCATAAACTAGGGCTTAAGCTTCTATCACTCTAGCAACCCATCATCTACTTATTACGTCCCAATGCCTTCCTCTAGGCCCAAATAATGGTGAAGTGTCATGTAGTCGACGTTCACATAACACCACTAGAGGAAAGACAACATACATCTCATCAAAATATCGAATGAATACCAAATTCACATGACTACTAATAGCAAGACTTCACCTATGTCCTCAGGAACAAACGTAACTACTCACAAAGCATATTCATGTTCATAATCAGAGGAGTAATAATATGCATTAAGGATCTGAACATATGATCTTCCACCACGTAAACGAATTAGCATCAACTACAAGGAGTAATCAACACTACTAGCAACCCATAGGTACCAATTTGTGGTTTTGATACAAGATATGAACTAGAGTTTTGAGAGGAGATGGTGCTGGTGAAGATGTTGATGGAGATTGACCCCCTCCCGATGAGAGGATTGTTGGTGATGACGATGGTGATGATTTCCCCCTCCCGGAGGGAAGTTTCCCCGGCAGAACAGCTCTGCCAGAGCCCTAGATTGGTTCCGCCAAGGTTCCGCCTCGTGGCGTCGGAGTTTCATCTCGTAAGCTTGCCTCTGATTTTTTCCAGGGTAAAAGCCTTCATATAGCATAAGATGGGCACCGGAGGGCCACCAGGGGGCCCAGGAGACAGGGGCGCGCCCAGTAGGGGTGGGTGCGCCCCCCACCCTCCTGGCCAGGGTGTGGGCCCTCTCTGGTGCTTTCTTCGCTCAATAATTCTTATTAATTCCAAAACTGACTTCCGTGGAGTTTCGGGATTTTTGGAGCTATGCAGAGTAGGTTTCCAATATTTGCTCCTTTTCCAGCCAGAATTCCAGCTGCCGGCATTCCCCCTCTTCATAGTAAACCTTGTAAAATAAGAGAGAATAGCCATAAGTATTGAGATATAATGTGCAATAACAACCCATAATGCAATAAATATTGATATAAAAGCATGATGCAAAATGGACGTATCAACTCCCCCAAGCTTAGACCTCGCTTATCCTCAAGCGGAAGCCGATATCGAAAAATATGTCCACATGTTAAGAGATATAGGTGTTGATGAAAATAAAATACGGGCATGAGGGCATCATGATCATTCTTATAACAGCAACATAAATAAATTTTATCATATGATTTCTTATGCTCAAGTAACGATCAATTCACAATGTCAAGTAATGTTCAGAAACTTCATTGGGAACTAACAAACTATAATCTTAGTCGATGAAGCAATTGCAATTTATCATAACATGAGAAAGAGTGAAGAATAGAGCTTTTTAGCAAGTCCACATACTCAACTATCATATAGTCTTCTATAATCGCTAACACTCACGCAGTACTTGTGGTTATGGAGTTTCAGCCGGACACTGCGAAAGATAGGGGCTTATTGTGTTGCCTCCCAACGTATTCACCTTTGGGTGATGTCAACAATAATAATTCATGCTAACTTACATCCAACTGGATATATATATCAAGATCTTTCTAACATGAGGAGCTTGCCAAAGGATAAAATGAAAAAGGGAAAGGTGAAGATCACCTTGACTCAAGCATAAAGTAAAACATAAAGTAAAAGATAGGCCCTTCGCAGAGGGAAGCAGAGGTTGTCATTGTCGGAGTAATGGGCCACGGGTAGCCTCACCTGAGTCCCTGGATTTGTCAAGACTTGGGGCCAGCTTTGCTCCGCTGCGTCCTAAGATGACGCTCCGCCCTCTGGGGGTCGGCTTTCTCGACGGCTGGCCACCGGAGGACGGCCAACCACCTATAGACGGCACCACGAGCGGCTGGCTCAAGTCAGCCGGCCTCTAGAGAGGACAGCGTCGAGCAGGCAGCCCCTGGTGCCCTCAGAGTTTGTGCCCACATCAAGAGGACAAGACGGGGCGTGGCTACAGTGAAGCCCCTCACACCCGAATCTTGGGCTTGGCGTGGCCACAGTGCCCCGTTCAGGCGGAGATCTCCGCACAGTGTGGCACTGTTGCCACCTTTCCCTGACGTCACTCCGGACGGGCGGAGCCCTATTCCCCATGATGGCCTGTCGGTACGGCCCGCAGGCTGTGGGCCCTACTGGGCAGTGACGTCTCAGAAGACGGTGTACGCTGAACCAATCGGACCAGGGGAAGGCCGGCCTCCAGTAGGCGGCCGTCCCTTCCCTCGAAGCAAGTGCACCATTAAGCTGATGAGACCAGGTGTGGCTACAGTGATCCCCCACCAGGCGGCGGGACTGTAGCCACACTGAGCTGACCAAGCCTGCGTCATTAGCGGCACGACTACAGTGACGAGCCACCAACCAGACCCGCCAGCGGCGGGAGCGGCATGTCGACTCCGTACCAGACCAGTCGGCGGGGCCCACCAGGCGGCGGGCCCGAGTAGTCGGCGGAGAAGCCGGAGGCCGGACACACTGACAACCGGGCCCAGCAACCGGCCAGATTACCATTGTACCCCTGGGGGGTAGGCCTATATAAACCCCCCAGGGCACCCATGCAAATTGTTCCCACCCCATTAGATCTAGCCATTTCCCTAGAGCACGAGAGCTAGCCTTGCCTTCTTCTACCTCTAGCATACAGCTCAAGGAGCACCTTTGTATCACTAGTGCCGTAGTGATCATGCGGAGACCCCGCAGAGCAGGACTAGGGGTGTTATCTCCTAGGAGAGTCCCGAACCTGGGTAAAGTACGCCGACATTCGTGTCTACACCTCATCCCGCTTCCAGGCACCGGGGACGTTCTACTCGCCCCCACCATGATAAGCCATCCTTTGGCATATGTCGCACCCAACCCCCGACATTTGGCACCCACCATAGGGCGAGGTGCACCATCTCCCGGAGATCTTTTCTGAATAGGAACCTTGTTCCTTCCTGGCGAGCGAAGCCAGCCCAGCACGCCTGATGGCATCAGCTTCGATGCGCTCATGGCGCAGAGATAGCCTGTGCGGCGAGCTGCCTCGCCGACCTTGTAGGCGAGGTTCACCTCTCTGACGAGCCGGCCTCCGACGTGGGCACCGGCTGCCCCGAGAGCCGTCTCGTCAGCCTCCTCGACCAACTTCACGTCACCAGCGAGCCAGCTGGGGACCTGGAGTTTGTTGGCTCCACCGACCCGATGATCGTCGACTCCGACACGGCGTCGCTTGACGCGTTTCCCACCAACATGGTGATCTACGACGAGCCGCCTCCTCGCGAGCACAGTGGCAGGAGCACCATCATGCAGGTGCTCGTCATCAACAGTGGCGAGCGCTCGGCCGAAGACGCTCGAGACCCACTCGATGCGGCGCTGCGAGACCTGGCGGTGCCCATCCCAGAAGACGCAGACGTTGAGACGCTGGAAGCACGCGACGTCCAGCTCCTCGAGAGCGCTGGCCGACTGGCCAGCATGCGATGCCTCTCGGACGCCTATCGGCATGAGCTGGACTGAGCCGTTGGCGGCACACCGGCTCCTTAGGGGCCTAGCCGCATTGGCCCTATCTGGCAGCATGGCGCGACCATCGCCAGCATGTTCGGGGCAGAACGCCCCATCTACGCCATGCCTGCAGAGAACATCCGGGCCGCCCAGGTGGTGACGAACGAGCTAGACAAGTACGAGGGCGATGATCGTCGCCACATGACGGAGCGAGTCCAGCAGCTCCTGGACGCGGCCGCCGCGCAGCACGAAGCCGGCTGCCGAGCTGAAGTACCCGTCCCGCGGAACGAAGAACCGCCCATTCGCCAGGATCACGGCGCGACATCCCAGACGCCGACTGGCGGCGCCCGCGGAAGACGAGGCAACGAGCCGGCTGCCAGTCGAAGCCGTACTCGCCTTTCCATCGAGTGTGACGAAGACGGCCGCCCTCGAGCGGTGGAGCGCCGAGGCAACCCTCTGCCTCCCCTGCCTCGTGGAGCAAGGCATCCCACTTTGCCGCCTGTCACGCACCCGACACTCGGCGACCGCCTTGGCCGCCGAGAAGGAGTCGGAGAGAATGACGCTCGCCACCGGATCGACCACCTCAACCGATCCTGGCGCTAGAAGAAGAAGACGCACTGGGCCCGCCCTGCTTCAGCCCATGAATCTTAGATGAGCCCTTTCCCAAAGGGTTCACCCTCCCGCGAGATACGCCCAAGTACACCGGCTCCGTGAAGCCAGAGTATTGGCTGGTCGACTACTCGACGGCCGTCAGCATAGCGAACGGCAACAAGCGCGTTGCCGTGAAGTATGTCCCGCTCATGCTCCAGGGCATAGCCCGGACATGGCTTAACAGCCTGAAACCCCGCAACATCAATAGCTAGGTTGATTTCACTGAGGCCTTCATCCGTAACTTCACCAGCACGTACAAGCGGCCTCCCAAGCCCCGACAGCTCTCCTTGTGCGTCCAAGGGCCCAGCGAATCGACTCGCGACTACCTCACGCGCGGGGCCGAGCTGCGCAACTCCTGCGAAGGCATGCACGAGGTGCAGGCAATCAAGTACTTCACCGTTGGGTGCTGAGAGGGCACCCTCCTCAAGCATCGACTCCTCTGCGACGAGCCTGCGACGCTCGATGAGCTGCTGATCATCGCCGACAAGCACGCCACGGCCGACTCCTCCATGAAGGCAGAAATCCTAGTCGATGCGCCGGCAAGGTGGCACCTCAGGCCCCTCGGACTCCGGCTGGTGAGACCAGTCGGCTACAGCATCCAAGCGACAACAAGCGGAAGGCCACTCAGCCGGCTTCCACCAGCCGGCAGGTGGCGACAGTCGAGGACCAGTAGCCGGAGGGGCAACCGGCACCCAAGCGTCAGAAGGGTGGCAAGTCCAATTGGTTGCCCGCCTTCTCTTATGAGCAGACCCTAGATGCACCTTCCAAGTTCCATAGTGGCGCAAAGCCGTCCAACCACACCACTCAGAAGTGTCATTGGCTCAATAGAATCGCCAAGGGAGATGGACTCCTGCCTCCTCCCCCGGCCAGACCACCGCCTCCTCAGCCCCAGCAGCCGGCGACCCGGCCAGTTGGCGCCATACAAGACGAGTATCCAAAGGAACACGGAGCTTATGTTGTGTTCACCAGCGTGGCCGATGACAGACGCAGCAGACGGCATCAACAGCAAGAAGTACAAGCAGTGGCCTCAAATACTCCAGAATTCATGCATTGGTCTGAGAAGCCTATCAGTTGGAGCAGGGCCGACCACCCAGAAGTGATGCCTTCCCCAGGTTCATACGCCCTGGTCCTAGATGCTACCTTTGCAACGGAGAGGCGGGCAGCGCGTTTCTCCAGAGTCTTGATAGATGGCGGTAGCAGCATCAATATCCTGTACCATGACACGATGGTGAAGTTGGAAATCAAGCAGAAGCAGCTCCTTCCTAGTCGGACTGTATTCCATGGCATAGTCCTTGGCCTTTCCTGCTCACCAATCGGCAAGACCCAAATTGACGTTCTCTTTGGAGGCAAGAATCATTTCTGCCGTGAGCCAGTTTGGTTTGAAGTGGTGGACCTTGAAATCCCCTACCATGCACTGCTTGGCCGGCCTGCTCTGGCCAAGTTCATGGCAGTCCCCACTATGCTTACCTCAAGATGAAGATGCCGAGTACCAAGGGGATCCTGACTGTAGTCGGAGACTACAAGAAGTCAACCGCCTGTGCCGCAGATAGCAGCCGGCTGGCCGAGTCCCTCGTGACCGCAGCTGAGAAGCGGCTCCGTGACCGGGTGGTGGCGATGGCAGGCAAGAAGCCGGAAATTTCACCCATCCCCAAGCAGCACTACAAAAAAAAGACACATCCATGACATAATTGGCCGAACGAAAAAAAATTCTGTCATACATATGACACTTCTATGACGATAATTGTGACAAAACCCGGTATCATCATAGATGTGGTGGGCTCCTACTTCTATGACAAAAAATCATGATGGAAAATGGGCTTTTCGTCCTGGGCGTGCCGAAGACGCAGCTGCATGACTTTCTTTGGGCCATCCATGACGGAAAAAACCGTGGTAGAAGCGAGGGGGAGGAAAATTTCGGGGAGTTGCCGGTTACGGTGGGAGGTAGAGGCGGAGCGTCGCGTTTCTCTTATGCGTCTGCGCATGTGTGCGGCGTTAGCTCTAATCGAACCCGAGCGAGGCGTTGGGCTCTAATCAACTGGCGATTACCAGATCGAACTCGTGTTCTTGAACCCGAGGGATCGATCGGCGGTTGTTAATCGAACCCGATGGAGTGATTCGCCGCTCTCGCCGCTAATCAAGCCGATCGATCTGCCTGGGATGAATAGTGGCGTTGCGGGGGAGGTTTGGATGAGCAGTGGCGGTGGTGTTGCCTCTGGATGAACAGGAACCCGTGGTGTGGAGGGCGGATGAGCAGATGAGCGATGGAGGGTGGCGTGCAGGGTGGTTGAGCAGGACCTGTGGTGTGGAGGGCTGGATGAGCGATGAGCGGTGGAGGGGTGCCCGTGGAGGGTGGTTGAGCATGGCGGTGGAGTAGCACGCGATGGAGGCTAGATGAGCAGGAGCCCGTGGAGGCCGGAGGAGGTCGGCGGTAGCCGTGGAGGCCGGAGGAGGTCGACGGTGGAGATGAACGAGATCCGTGGAGTCCGTTTTGTGGTACGCCACACCCTCCCCCGTTTCGACCGTGGCGCTCCAACACAAGTCCGTTTCGTCCGTTTTGCGGTATGTCACACCCCTCCCGATCAACAGGACCCCCGTTTCGACCGTAGGAGGTCTGTTTCGTCCGTTTTGCGGTACGCCACACCCCTCCCGATCAACAGGACCCCTGTTTCGACCGTAGGAGGTCCGTTTTCTCCGTTCTGCGGTACACCACACCCCTCCCGATCAACAGGACCCCCGTATCGACCATATGAGGTCCGTTTCCTCTGTTGTGCGGTACGCCAGGCCTCGTTTCCATCGCCTGTTCCGTCCAAGCCCTCCTGATGAACACGACCATGCCTTTCGTTCTGACCCAGCCGGTTGGCTCCCCATGAACACGACGACGACCCTGTTTCTCCGTTTCGACCCAGCCATGTACGTATGCACGAGTAGGCATTCGAGACCCTTCCCGTATGTACGTACGTGGCCGTATTTTCTTTCTTGCACCCTCGCCGATGTACGTACGTGTACATGCTATGTGCGCGCCTCTACTACCACACGTGCGCGCCTCTACATCTACGACACGTGCGTGCCTCTACATCGACCAGTATGTACGTGCATGTTCGCGACCAGAATGACAACGCTACGTACGCTTCGACCAGGTGGGTCCCGACTGTCAGGCACTTCCTTGCGTGCGAAGATGTAGCTGGTGGGTCCCAGGAGTCAGGGGGGCGAATCGTTTTGGTTTTTTTTTGCCCGGACGCACTTCCTTGCGTGCGAAGATGTACCTGGTGGGTCCCAGAAGTAAGGAGGGCGAATCTTTTTTTTGCCCGGATGCACTTCCTTGCGTGCGAAGGTGTCGCTGGTAGGTCCCAACAATCAGGGGGGGAAATCGTTTTGTTTTTTGCCCGGATGCACTTCCTTGCGTGCGAAGATGTAGCTGGTGGGTCCCAGCAGTCAGGGGGAAACGTTTTTTTTCGTGAAATACCATGGACCGTCCGATGGGTCCCGGCTGTCAGGTGGAGGAATCATTATTTTCCGCGTAATAAGGAGGCACTTCCTTGTTGCGACCGTGGACCCAGCTGTCGGCCTCTCCACGTACAGTCCACGTCCGATGGAAGTCGTTCCTTGACCACGTTGACCATGCTGCGCCGAGAGCACCAGGGCGGTGGACGACGGCAAGGCCTAGGAAGGGGACGACGGGGAGCCGGGGAAGACGCGGCAGTGGAAGCCCGCGCGGAGAGGAGTACGAGGGTTCACTGGTTCGGCTACGAGTGAGGTCGTCGTCGTCGTTGCGAGCACTGGCCAGCGGTGGGAATACTAGGGCGGTGAGGCCTCATGGCAAGACCTGTTGGCCACAGGAGGCGAGGAGCATGCGGCATGACCGCGCTGCTTTGGCGGCCGGAGCAAGAAGACTAGAGGTTGAAGAAGCGAGACGGCCGTTGGATGGACATCGTCACGGTCCTTTGGAGCTAGAATCGTTCATATTGACTAAAGTTGACAAAGGCCCCGTCGATCAACTTAGTAGGCCCACAAGTCAGCCTCCCACCATGGTGGGTCCCAGCTAGCAAGGGGAGTATTCATTTTTTTGTGCGTAATAAGGAGGCACTTCCGGTGGGTCCGAGCTGACAGTGCGGGGAACGTTTTTTTTCGCGAAATACGCTGGCCCGTCCGGTGGGTCCCAGCTGTCAGGGGGGAAACGTTTTTTTCACGAAATAAGGTGGCCCATCCGATGGGTCCCTGCTGTCAGGTGGAGGAATAATTATTTTGCGCGTAATAAGGAGGCACTTCCTTGTAGCCGCTGGACCAGTATCGGCCTCTCCACGTCTGATACTCTTCCGATGGAAGTCGATCGTTGACCACGTTGACCATGCCGCGCCGAGAGCACCAGGGCGGTGGTCTGGACGACGGCGAGGCCTAGGAAGGGGACGACGCGGAGCAGGGGAAGACGCAGCAGTGGTAGCCCACGCGGAGAGGAGTACGAGGGTTCACTAGTTCGGCTGCGGCGTGAGGCTACCGTCGCCGCAGAATAACAGGGGGTGTGGGTGAGTAGAGGGATACCCTGGGCCAGCGGTGGGAGTAGTAGGGGGCGGTGAGGCCTCCGCGGCATCACAGCCGGCCACGAGAGGCAGGAGCACACGACACGACCGGCGCTGCTTTGGGCGGCTGGAGCAAGAAGACCAGAGGTTGAAGAAGCACTATGGCCGTTGGATGGACATCGTATAGTCACTGGAGCTAGAATCGTTCATATTGATTAAGTTGACAAAGCCCTCCGTCCCCGTCAACTTAGTTGGCCCACAAGTCATCCTCCCACTATGGTGGGTCCCATCTAGCAGGGTGGGTATTCATTTTTTGTGCGTAATAAGGAGGCACTTCCTTGCGTGCGAAGATATAGCTGGTGGGTCCGACATGTCGGTGGGAACGTTTTTTGCGAATCTGAGGCCCTTCCGTGGGTCCCAATTGTCGGTGGAGGAATCATTATTTTCTTGCGTCTGATCCACGGTGATGGATGTCGTTCGTTGACCATGTTGACCAGGCCGCACCGAGAGCACCATGGAGGTGGACGACGGCGAGGCCTAGGAAGGAACGCCACGGGGCCGGGAAGACTTCGGCAATGGTTGCCTGCGCATGGGGGAGGAGAGTTTCTTGGTCCCATTTCTGTCAGCCGGAAAATAACAGGAGGTGTGGGTGAGTAGAGGAACGGCCTAGCCAAAGAATGAAGTAGGGTGGGCGATGCGGCTCAGTGGCAAAGACAAATGACCACGGAGGCGGAGCGAGCGGTCCCACGGAGCTGGTTTGGGCGGCTGGAGCAAGAAGATCAGATATTGAAGAAGCAGCACGGCCGTTGGATTAACATCCAACGGTCACTACTGCTAGAATCGTTTGTGGACTAAGTTGACAAAGCCAAAGGACACGTCAACCTAGTAGACCCACAAGTCAGCCTCCAAATCTGTCCCAAACAGCATACAGCCCGAAATTTCTAGCCGGATTCAAATTAATTTTAAATCTAAATATACCTTAATTTAAATTCAATGAAATTTTACCCGCACAAAAAATGAAATTTAAAATATCAAAATCCGAAAGAAAACAGTATTTGGGAACTAATTGCCTGTTTGCTGTATTTTTTTCATTTTACAGCCCATTTATTATTACTTATAGCCCATTTCCTATTACTTATAGCCCATTTTCTGGGCAAAATGCATCCCTCCTCGTCTTGAAAGATTTCCGGCCCAGCAGGGCATAGAAAAGCAAGTAGGCCTATGTTGGTTATTCTGCAAAAAACAAAATAGCTGGCTAGCCATTTTTCAGAAAGGAAAAAAACAAACTGGGCTGGTCATGTGCTAAACATATGAAATAAAAGCCTGGACTAGATGGGCCACAGGTCCCGCACAACCCAATTGATACCCTTCTCCGTCCCAAAAAAACAAAATTACTGCGCGCGCTGCTGGGTCCCTACTGTTATCCTCACCATGTACAGTCATCTTCTTATTCCTCTCGGTTGTTGACCATGTTGACAACACCGGAGGGCGGCGCCGCGGCGAGCACGGAGGACGATGGTGAGGCCTCGGACGGGAACGAACAGGAGTCGGGGAAGATCACAGCCACTCATGGGAGGCAGGAGCAGGCGGTCCCGCCGGCGCTGGTTTGGCTTTTATGGCTCGAGGAAGAAGAGATCAAGAAATCGACAAATGTTGAATGTCAATCGAGCGGTCATGGTTGGCACAATCATTTTTGACTAAGCGCACACCAAGTAGCATACTTTTTATATATAGGAAGAAAACTGCGAGGAAAATCGTTCGTCTGCCGTCCTCCTCACGGGGAACGTTCGCCACATAAGTGACTAGCACCCTTGGTTTTCAACCGAGAGGTCTTGGGTTCGAGTCCGAGGAACTCTCAATTTTGTCCTCCTTCCTTTCTCGCAAAAAAGGAAAGAAAATCAAAGACTTGGGAAGGCGTACAGAACAAGCTAGTGTACCAGTAAAGAGACGTTGCCGAGTTTTAGAAAAAAGAAAGGCGTGCTCCTGTAGCTGGTTTGAATCCAAACCTAGACTATGACTATATATGGTGCTATGCTACTCTGCAAGTAATGAAACTGACATATCCAACGTTCGCTTCTCCTCTTCTCTACTTACTTTGCCTAGCATCAGAAGCTCCAGCCGCAGCAACCATGTCCGCTGGCTGCTCGTCCACCTGCTCTTCAGCAGGAAACAACCAGATATAGGCCAAGTCGCCACCCGTACCATCGCCTGTGGGTCTCATCACACCCCCGCCGGCACGCGCACCGCAGCCGATTGCTCATCGCAACTCGCTGCCGTTGGTGTGGTGCCACTACTGCAAATCACGCAGAGTCATCCGTCGCGTCTCAACCACAATCCACAACCCTGGCCGAGCCTTCTACAAATGCTCGAATCATGGGGTAATAATATGTTTAAGTGTTGTTTTGCTGCTTTTAGTTGCTGATTTTTTAATATTTTGGTTGATGATCTTCTAATTTGATTCGTGCAGAAAAGGGAAGATTCGTGTGATTTGTATTTTTGGGAAGTTGCTGATGTGGGGGAATGCAACTACGCTGATTACTTGGTTAGCCGAGGAATCCCAATACCAGCAGGTTGGGGTGTTGGACAAGTAACTGAAGGAACGGCAGAAGAGGAAGATGCAGAGCAAAAGGTTAAAGACACAGTTCCTCTGATCATGGCCAAGCAACAGCTGCTGAACAGCCTTGACAGCAATGAGGAGATGAAAGAGCTTGTGAAGATAATGGGAAAAATCGATGTGCTCTGTAGGATGATTGTCTCTTTATTTGCAGTGTATGTAGCACTCGTGATGTATTCAGTGGCTACGACATGAGCACTTTGCTGAAACTAGTAATGAATGAAACCTGTGTAGCAGGCTGGGCGTAGTGTTGTGAACATCTAATGATTTCTATTAACGGAAATCAGGGGGTATCCCCTTTTGCTCATATAAATAAATAGATAGCAGAGGCCCTCTCGGGTCAGCTTTGTTCTCATTCGAAGACGTCGAGCAAATTGCAGTCCAACAGCAAACTATGTCATCAAATTCAAGTTTCACAGCCAAATATGAGTACAACTAAACAACAATGTCATCATGTTTTAGTTGTCATACAATCACCAAACACAAATCAGCATACATAACAAGTGATGTTCTCACAGCAAAATACTAAACAACATGTTCATCAAGTTTCAGGTTGTCATAGCAAACACAATTTCACATAGTAGATAAAAAATGTCTTGGACGAGCAAATCGACAAAAGCAATGTAATCATCATCCGCAGCAGCAGCGTCAACATCTTCGCCATGTGTATCAGTCTGAATCGTAATTTCCCACGGTGTCATCTTCTTCTTCGTCCTCAATGTCCTCGAACGTTGGCTTCTTCTTGATCAACTCTTGTATGTCCACAGCACGATAGGCAATCTTTTCGCCGGTGTCATTGACGTGATGGTTCTCAAAGATATTAGGAACATCTGTGTTATCTTGTACATCAGGAGCAGTGTAAGCTTCATCTTGTTGTGCAACTTCATTAAACGAATTCCTCTGCTCAAACTTATGCAATACTCTCCAGTCATCGCTACGTGCAAATGTGTCTTCCAAGAAAAATATCTGTGTTGCTTGATTTGCCAAAATAAAAGGCTCGTTGGTCTGGTACGCCGCCTTGACATTGATGGATTTGAAATAATCATCAGCTCTGGGTTTTGCGATCCTGGAAAACAGGTTATACCAACGACAAAGACAACAGTAACCACACACCGATGATCCTCGGCGAAGATATCTGCAATCGAACAATGTCTGTTATGTTAGCATACATTTCAGTTTTCTCTTTGTCATATGTATCCGTGCTCATGATGGCACTGTTTTGTGTCTTCCTGCCTTCGTCTCGTGCAAGGGTGTTGTAGCGCACATCTCCAACAACGCAAGATTCAGAATGTCTTACCCGAGTATCAGGACCCATTGCTAGTGAGTAAAGGGCATCATCAACTGCCTGTCCATCCTCCCGCATCTTCTTAACCTATGGTTAGAAAATAGACAAGTTGATCATCTTATGTACTCAATATATTAAAAAAACTGAAAGTGCACTTCAAAAGCTTACATGGTTCTTGAACCATTTCGCAAATCCTGCCATAACCAGTTTGTCAATGTTTCTTGGATTTTGCGGCAGTAACTCCTCTTTGTACATGCTGCACAACATAGTGGTCGCGTCAAACATCTAAATATATAAGAATGTGCTGCAAGTTTAGTAGATTACGATGTATAAGTTGTAGTACTGCACTTACTTGATATAAGGTAGTATCTCAGGACAGTTATTCAACACATACCAAACCATTTTGTCCAAATCTTTAGGTTTGTCCTCTTGTCGACTCTTCCACAGTAACTTTCGAGCAGAATAATCGAAAACATTGAGCCGGGATTGTCTTCACCCACCTCTTTGCTAAGCTGATCAGTTGTTTCAATGTATTTTGAGCGAGAATGTCAATGCTTTTGTAGCAATGTAGGCCTCGCAATGGAACCCTCGGGTCTAGCTCTGTTCCTAACATAGCCCTTGAAAGTGCCTAGCCGCCTTTCAATAGGGTACATCCAACCATCTTGTACTTAGACCTCTAAGTAGTGCCTCATCGGGTAGATGAATAGCCAAATGCACCATCACATCAAAGAAGGCCGGAGGATATATCTTCTCAAGGTCGCATAGGATAGTTGGTATCTTGTCTCTAAGGCGCTCCAAAGCATCTATCCTCGATATTTCTCTGCAGAGTTCCTCAAGAATTGTCCCAACTCTACAACTGCTCAGATAAGTCGTATGGCCCAATCCTCTAAGGATATGAGTAAAACCCTTTGAAGTAGGATGTGGCGGTCATGAGTTTTCAACCCTTGTACCTTGTTTCCATCTCAGACCGACTCTCCTTTCGGGGTTGTAAGAAAATCCATGTGGGAATCTCACACGTGAGGACCTCGCAAAATTCTTTTCTTTTTACCTTGTCCAAGGCGCATACAGCTGGTGCCATATCCGTGGTTTACCTTCATCTTGCACCGGAAATCCTTTCGATACCAAGTGTGTCAAATCAATCCTAGATTTTAAGTTATCTTTCGTCTTGCCTTCAATGTTAAGAAGTGTGCCGATAATGTTGTCACATATATTTTTCTCGATGTGCATCACATCAAGATTATGCCGCAGATCCAAATCTTTCCAATACTCCAAGTCCCACAAAGTGGACCTGCGGGTAAACAATAATCTCTCTTCTACCGTGCCATGCTTCCTTTTCCCGCTACCATTACCAGGATGGATTCCTGGTGTAATATGCCTGACCTTCTCTAATTCCACTTGCAACTCATCGGCGGTGAGCCTCTTTGGCGCATCACGGTTTTCATGCTTTGCATTGAACACATGTCTTTGGTATTTTCTAGGATGCGGCTTGTCCTTGGCAAGGAAACGGCGGTGTCCAATGTAACAGATCTTGCTAAGTATTGCGTATCACAGTGGATTCCTATCACAGCGAACACATGCATTGTAACCATGTGTCGTTCGCCCTGACATAGTGCCCAAAGCCGGATAATCATGGATGCACCAAATTACAACAGCATGCAGAAAGAAATCAGCTGGTGGGCTGCTATATAGGTTTCGAATGAGAACACCCTTCCATAGTTGTCGAAGTTCCTCCACAAGAGGCTCCATGAACAAATCAAAATCCTTTCCAGGACTTTTTGGACCTAGGATGAGCAAGGCCATCATGTAGTTTGATTCTTTGGTGTAGACATTTGGAGGCATGTTGTAAGGGATAACAAGCACTGTCCACATGCTATATGTGGCGCTCTGGTGGCCAAATGGGTTAAATCCATCTTAACCTAAGCCAAGTCTAATGTTTCTCGGGTCAGCAGCAAATTCTTTGTGTTTATCATTGAAGCTTTTCCACTCACTACCATGAGATGGATGGCTCATTACATTCTGATCTCTGTACTCTGGTTCCTAGAATGCCACAAGACATCCTCTCTTGTTTGACATCATGAAACAACCTCTGCAATCTTGGTGTAATTGGAAAATGTCTCAGAACATTATGAGGAACCCTCTTCACAGCATCGCCATCTTTCTATCTTGATGATTTGCATTTCGGGCATTCACTTAAGTTGGCATAATCCTTCCAGAACAGAACACAATTATTCTTACAAACATGGATCATATCATATCCAATTCCAACTGCACAAAGGAAATTCTTCATTTCACTGTAGGTGTGTGGCAGCTCAGACGCATCTGGGAAAGATTTGCGGAAAGCAGCCAACATCGCATGGAATGATTTGTTGGTCATCCGCTCAGATGTCTTCACCTGAAGAAAGGTGACCATAGCTGAGAATCTGGACAGCTTATTTCACGGGTGACAACAACGTTGCATTGTTCCAACATGCGGGCCCACCGTTTTCTTCTGCGGTGAAAGTTCACGGAATGCACGAGCATTTAGTAGCATTGTTTCAATGTTGGTCAAACTCACTGGCTCCGCCACCACCACCTCCTCCTCCTCTTCCACCGAGCATCGAGGCGAGATCAAGATGGTGATCTGCTGCTTCCACGTAGTCAATAACATTGGCGTTCACAGCTTCACCATGATGAACCCACCTAGTATATGTGACCAACATCCCATACAAGTGTAGATGATTTTGCACGAGTTGGTGGGGTCTTGTAACTGAATTCATACAATTGCTACACGGCGAGCACATCTGATTTTGGACCACCGTACTCAGCTCTGATAAAGTTCATGAAGTTTTCAACCCCCTCGACATATGCAACGGAGAATCTTTGAGCAGAAGTTATCCAAGTCCTGTCCATCTGTTAGACATACAAATTAGTTCTTCTACTAGATATTACAGGAAAAACATATATGCTTTTTTATGAAGTCCAGAAAAAAAAATACCTAGGTCGATGTCTAAAGCTATGGCAAGATATTTGGACGAGCAGATCTAAGTAACGAAATATATGTACAGCTAATTCAGCAAACAGATTTGAGTGCTAAATTATGGCAGACTGTTTCAGCAGTCAATGAGCTCGAGCACACAGCCATCAAACTATCGAAGGCCATCGCAACAACAAAGATCGAGTATAAAATGGTGTAGAGCTATTTCACCTAACAGATTGGCTACTAGACCATGGCAATCCACGTCACAATAAATATATGGCAGGATATTTAGTAACTAATCAGCCTTGGCATGCCATCTCAGCTAAGCAGATTGAGTGCAGAACAGGGCAAGGAAGCTTCTTAAGCAGAGCATATTGACAGTAAACTACTTCGGCAAACAGTGAGACTAACAGCGTCTATCAGCTAACATTCAGCGCTACACCGACATGAACGGGGCCTCAGTCTAGAATGCGCGTACTGTGGGAGAAGCTGACCGCCGTGCGTCTCCACATGAATGTCGCCAGCGGTGGCAGCGCAGACCGCCGTGCGCCTCCACAAGAACGTATCCAGAGGTGGTGGCGTGGCTAGAGGACGGCAGTCTATGAGAGCGTACTGTGGGAGCGAGAGGATCGCCATGTGTCCCCTCGACGAACCGCGGCGCCGACATATCGGCGCGGCGGGGAGGGCGGCTTTGGGGAGCAAATGGAGTGGAGGGGGGACGGGGGGTTGGGGAATATTTGGCCGAAGGGCGGTTGAATCGAATTTGGGGGGAATTTTTGTGGGGGGGGAGGATTTTCGCGCGGTGGGCGGGGGAGTTTGGCGCATGGTCGGTTTCTCCATGTCCAGTCCCACGTGTAAGTGAAGAGGCAAGCCGAAGCGCGTTCCGTTTGCGTGAGCCGTGTGTAGGACCGAACGTGGGTGGGGTGCAATGCGACCGCGACAGGAGTGCTATGAGTGTACCGCCTTTTTTCCTTTTAAACTAGGTGCTTCGCCCCCTCAAAAAAATGTTGCTTCACGCGATCCATCGATACTACTACTAGTAATCTGGTAATCCCGACTAAAACGGCGCGACCGGGTCTTTTACCGCGCGATATGCTGGGAGGTTGGCTTAGTTGGGTTTTTTAGATTTGTCTCGGTTCAATAAAAAGCAGAGTTGGTGATTATGGTGTGCCTGTCATCCTGCAATATAGGCCGTCCGATCTATATCTAACGGATAGGAAGGAAACTATGACAATTTACCCGCACTCCTCTCCACATTTGCAGATAAGGCTTTCTCTTGTTCATCCTTTTCTCCCACAAGATCTTGATCTTCCATGCACTAGTAGTCCTACAATATGTATATTATTGTGAAATTTCATATACACCGGCCGAGATTAATGCAAACACGGCAGATTTCATTACATTTCGAACTTTTATAAGACAGAAAAATAAAAGAAACCCGACCCTAAACCTATTCTACGGCGGCGACCGACGTCCTCCATCTACGATCTCTATGTACGGGGGCGGGGTTCAAGATCCGTGAAGTGAAGGTGCGGTCTCCGGCGAGGAAGAGTAGAACACGGGATACAGACCAGCCAGTTGGCACACCATGCCCTGCCGCCTCCCATGCCCTACTCATCCTCGGAGGAGTCCCCGACCTCGGCGGTGCCGGACATTGGACGGCGGCAAGTAGGACGCGTGGCTGACGGTTCTCCCGTCATCGGCCGCCAGCATGGCCACCACTTGTGCGGTCGCATCCGCGTCCGGCTACGCCGCTATTGCGTCGCGAGAGGCGAATTAAGCGAGGGCAGCGACCTCGAGCTTCATCCCCGAAGATAAGCTCTCCCGCAGAGTGTTCGCACTTGCGGTCATGGCAGATGTGGTGTCAGGTATGAGGACGATGCGCTATGGTGTGGAGGTTAGCTGGACGTTGCCGCTTTAAGCAGCGCATTCCGGTGAGGCCAAGCGTCCGGGTGCGTCATTAAGTCGCCGGAGTTGGTTCCTCGGGCACCGAGCCTCTTAACGACGACATACGAACGGACGGCATGAATGCGGGCAGCTGGCGTCGGCTGGAAACGCACCGCGCGATGATGCGAGGGACGAGGGCTTTGGTGTGCCAGGGTAGTCAGCTGCGGTCGTGGCAACGTTGGAGATGCCCTTTGCTCAAATGCGATCCCCGCATGTCATTGAAAAAGCAAGACGACCCGGCATGGTCTCAGGTCTAGAGGATGCAGTTGGCCGCACTACACCACTCCGCGGACGCGTCGTGGCGCCCCGTGCATCCTCGACGAGCCGGGTGTTGGGGTGTGTTTGGATTGTGGCCAAAGTGCACCTTACCAAAATTTTGGTCATGACCCAAAGATTGATCTTTGTTTGGATGGTTGCCATTTCTTTCGCATGCCAATGAACTCTAGCCAACTCTAGTTCATTTTTCTTGCCAATGTCAGCCAAATCATGGGCAACCAATACCTCAACCAAAATTTTGGCTACCCAATGCTTTGATGGGGCAACCTTGGGCACAAACCAAACATACCGTTGGTCGTGCCACAGCACAAACGCCACCCTCGACACACTGAAACCGACTGTGTCTATCGACGATATGAGCGTGTCGCTCACCGCGGTCGCCGTGTCCAGAGGCGGTGCTGGAGCTGCACCCCGTTGTTGGCCCCAAAGACCCACATGAATGGTTGTCGGTGGCGAGGAGGTCGTGGGCCAGCTCCTCCATTGGACTAGTCTGCGCTACATCGTCCCGACAGGTGTGCCCCACATGTCGGTTTCCCTGTTTTCCCGACCATATTCGAGCGTTAGTGCTCCGCTTTGCGCATTAGGCCTTTCACTATGTAGGCTAAGCGAGATAACTTATTGTTTATTTGAGTCGTTCAAGTGTAATCATGTGGCGTTTGCTTATTTCTCATTCCTCTCCAACCCTCTTCTCCGTCGATCATGTCGCCCTCCAGTCGAGTCCATCCTCCCGCATGCCTCATTTGAACATTCCGCCGAGTATCATTCGCATGTACCCACCCTAGTCCTCTTTCAATAGATCTCCGGACCCCGAGATGGAATCGAGAGGGAATGAGTGGGGGCACGTGATACCTAAGGCGGATTCCAAATTTTGAACCGGTGATCATAGCATCTGCAAATCATATATAAAGGGTATTCAATGTTTGTTTCGTTTTTGAACGTACAATATACTCCCTCCTATCCTTTCTACCTTACATATAAGTTTTATGTGTAGTCAAAGTATCTCTACTATGATAAAAAAAAGGTATCAACATTCAACAATGCCCAATCAATATTGTTAGATTCGTACGTACTCCTAGATTTGTACTCGAGATGGTTTCCAATTTGACTATTGACAAGATTAATAGTACTCCTTTCACATAGGTGAGTAAGTCATCTTAGGCTGTGCACCGTGACCAAGGAGGAGGGGAAAACGAGAGACATTAATGTTTATTTGCTAATTAATAGTATTGCATGCAATTAACTAACCACTGCATGTCATGTTTGATAGTCTCGAGTCATTAAAAGCATGCACACCTCATCTCTTATTGGTTCATATGTCAAGAAACAAGAAACGAGGTAGAAGTTAATGCACCACGCCTCGTGTTTTGGGATTATTTGGTTTTAAGTAAGATGACTTACACACCTAGACGGAGGAGTACATGAGATGTATAATGTGAAAATTATATCATTGGAAACTCCTTTCACATACGAAATTGACCATATGCTTTGTGTAAGTTGCATGTCATATATTATTACTCGAACATTTGGTCAAAGTTAGCCTCGAAAACAGCATTAGACCCTGTATGCTTTGTGTAAGTTGCATGTCATATATTATTACTCTAACATTTGTGTAAGTTGCATGTCATATATTATTACTCTAACATTTGGTCAAAGTAGTATAGTGTAAGTGGATCCTCTGACGTAGGTATACCTGCCTTACCCTCCCTTTCGGTCACTTACTGGCGGATCCCATGCTTGCTAGGCCCCGCATGTCAGTTACTCAATGGGTTCGGCCACGTCGGGGGATCCTCATCCGTAGTATACTCCCTCTGTTTTTATTTACTCCGCATAAAACGGAGGGAGTAGTGGTATAATAAATGACGCGAGCAGGGAAGGGGGAGGGACGTCGGATTGCTCTCAACTGCGGTCCCACAAGCGAGCGAAAACGCAAGACGAAGCGCGTTCCATTCGGTGAGCAACATGGAGGGTCTAGCATGCCGGGCTGCAACGCGAACGCGACAAGAGCGATGTACAGTCAAAACTGATTGACCGGTCGTCACCGGAACCACTATTCACACCAGAACCTTCTCTGCTCGGCCTACGCCAGCCATTGCCCTAAAACCAGACCAAATCTCCAGCCCATTCCCCCACCTTTCGATCCCCTAGCCCGCATCAAGCGTCCCCTAGTTCGCCGGAAAGCCATGGTGCGCCGCAAGATCACTTACTACAAGATGCTGACGCCGGAGCGCCGCGCAGAAATCACAACGGCGGTCAGTGCCACAGACCTCCGTTCCCAAGCTCGCTCTGCGGCGGGCCAATCCCCGAGTTCTCTGGAGCCAAGCTACGAGGAGGAGGAAGCCGATCCAATGTTCACTGCGGAGGTCGCGGCGCAGAAGGCCCCCGATGGGTATGAGACGATGGACGTCGACTTCGTGCCGGTGTCCGAGTCCCCCATGGTGCAGGCAGACCAGCGGTTCAACATGGCGATACTAAAGGAGGACCGGGAGGCAGAGGCTCAACTCGACACGGAGCGCGTGCATGCCGCTGCCATCGAGGCTCTCCTACAGGCGGAATCGGATGTCGTGGATGTGAACCAGGCGGCGGAGGCTCAAGAGGCGGAGCGCACGGATGCTGCTGCCATCGAGGCCCTCCTGCAGGCGGAACCGGACGTCCTGGACATGAACCGGGCGGCAGAGGCTCGACTCGACGCAGAGGGCGCGGATGCCGCTCTCATCGACGCCCACCTGCAGGCGGAACCGAAAGTCCTGGACTTGAACCGGGCGGCAGAGGCTCGACTCGACGCGGAGCGCGCGAATGCCGCTCTCACCGACGCCCTCCTGCAGGCGGAACTGGAAGTCCTGGACTTGAACCGGGCGGCGGAGGCTCGACTCGACGCGGACCGCGCGAATGCCACTGCCATCGAGGCCCTCCTGCAGGCGGAACCAGACGTCCTCGACTTGAACCGGCTGTGCTCTCGTCCGTCAGAGCGCCCAGACGCTCCGCTTGAATGAGTAGCTGGAGGCCGAGGACAACCACGGTGCGGAGACACACGTCGGCAGCGACGGCTGGTTCATGCCGGCAGCCAAAGACGACGAGGCCGTCTCTTTCTACGAGCAGTGATAGTTTTTCTTTATGGTGTTGTTTTTATTATTACGGATCTTTTGCTGTGTAAAAACATACTATTTGTTATGAAAGTCGCCTGAGTCTACCATTTCAGGCGGTTGGATGAATATCCTACGTCTCCTAACCCTTCTTTCCTTCTTCCTCACCTCTTCTTCTTCCCCAATGCATCCACCGCACGGGGCCGTCACGGATACTCGGTTGGAGAAACATACTCTATGAGCGAAAGTTATGTGTCGGTGATAGGATGGCTGAGTTTGGTTTGTTCACATGCGACAAAGATGTGTCGAGGGTGTGTTCCTTGGTTGGGTTTGCGGCGTGCGGTGAGCAAAGTGTGAGGGCGTGGTGCGACTACGGCGTCTGAGGCGACCGTGTGAGGGTGCGGTGCGACCGCGACACCCGTCTTGCAAGTGTACCTCCTTCTCATTTTGAAAACTTTAGGCAAGCTTGGCAAAATGTATGGCGAAGTTTGGCAATGCAAGGCCTAGACCCAAACAGGATAAATCACGTATTACCTCTGTCCAGTTTATTGGTCCCCATTGTATTTAGTGCTAATTTTGACCATAGATTAAACTAAGAAAACGTTCACGCATGTCACCAAACATTATATTTTTCAAAACTATGTTCAAATACGAATCCAATGAGATAATTTTTCTTGACATGCATTAACATTTTGTTAGTTAAATCTTTAGTCAAAATTTGGCACAAACTATAAAAGGGACCTATAAACTAGGACGGAGGTAGTACGTACTAGGAGTACTAGTGTTAAAAAAGAAAGGCGGGGTTTTCCTTCGATACAAATCCTCGTTTCACGTGTCAATTAATGCGTTTTTTTTCTCGAAAGACCAAAGAGCTAACCATCTCACTCCTCATCGCTTGATTAATGCAGCACCATATAAATGAACCTTCTCACTTCCGCATGCATGCAGGGGATATTAATGTCCTTGGTTTCTAACCCCATCAATTTTGCCTCGATTAGTGTTAGTGGCCCTTTGCAAATTGTAATTTTGATATACTGGCCTTGTGCACAAAAAATGGAGGTAGTAACTATATTTGAATTCCTTGCCCATTGCGGTGACGTTGACGACTTTTTTTTTGTGGTTTGGCGAAGTGCGTTCGACGGAGAACACCATTGAGGGAGACCACGGTAAGTCGTTCGCAAGTGTCGCCTGCAAGCCGAGACAACCGCCTTATTTGCATCCAGGAAGTCCTTTACTAGTACTACTACTAGGAGTACTACTGCGGTGAGATGGTTTCTCGAAGAAGACGATGGAGAAGCGGAGTCAGCGAAGAGTGAAATGATAGTTGCTTCGTCCATGTTTTGTGATTTGACGCCTCACTGCTTTGTGATTTGTGATAGAAGGGACAGGGAGTAGACTCATGCTCTATCTTTGTACTACTCCTACATGCGTCCAAGCATGGGAGAAAGAGGAGAGCGTTGCATTTTCTATTCCTTCAATCAATCAATCAGGGAGCTTCGGTTCCATCTTTTTGGCTTTGGCAACGCCGTCCACAATGGTTCCCACGATGCCAAAAGCTATTTTCACATTTGGCTACACATTGTGGATGCCCTTAACCGTACCACTTGGTTTTTCTCCTGTGTGCTATCTATACAAATCTCAATTATATTGATCTAAAAAATTATAGAATCAAAGCTTAGTAAAAAGGAGGTGATTTTGCCACACGGATGGCGGGGGAGGTTTCTTATTTTCGGAGGACGTTGTCCTGGCGGTTTGCTAACATGCGGTCCCACGTGTCAGTGCTTTACCAAGCTGATATGCGTCCCACATGAGGCAGAACAAAGGCAGAAGCAACACGTGGTTAAGTTGAAGAAGATGAGGGAGAAGCGACCAAGTTGATCCGTGTCCCACATGAGGCAGAACAACGGCAGAAGCAACACGTGGTTAAGTTCAAGAAGATGAGGGAGAAGCGGATTCAGCAACGAGTGAAATGATGGTTGCTTCCTCCCTCCAACTTCTTTTTTTAGCATTATTACTTCGTCCTTCCAACTTAACTGCGGGAAAGGTGCAGCTTTGTGATTTGACGCCTCATTGCTCATTACTACGCCGGCGCCATGACTAGGGTGCTTCACCCTGGCTACTCTGCACTGTATTCCGGTATGGCACGTGGACCCGGTAGCTTGATGTCCCACATGTCGGCGAAAGGGACTAGAAGATTTATGAAAGCGGCGCCCACTCTTCTGACGAGAGGACTAGACGACACGACGGCCCGATGGAACTGTCACTTGTCTTGATAGTACTATAGTTTTGCTGTTTCATACGATCCATCGATACAAACCCGATTAAACAGGAAAGGGCGGGATTTTTCCCGCGCGGTAGATGATACTGGCCATACATTTCAAGGGCAATTGTAACGTATGCAAACTGAATAATTATAAGTAACAATATGATGTCTAGTAAAACTAAAAACACATATGATTTATTGTGTTAGAGTGTAGTAGTAGTGCTGTATTGCATAGTTGTTAGATGTAACATGCGAGAACATGTAGAGATGTAGTTTTAGAGGGCCTATAGAGAGAAAAATGTAGTACGGTCACCAAACTTCAGAATAAGCTGATTACGGTCACTATATGCGTTTTGCGGTGATTATCCGGTCACTTGCTCACAGTTCAGCATCGGATTGCACTCTGTTGACCGGCCAAATAGTCTGCGTGGCGCCATGTTGACTAGTTAAATTGACCACGTTCCTTGTGGGTCCCACCTATCAGTTCGCATAGGGAAAAGGTCAGATAAACACAAATTTACACAGGCGCGACAATGCTCCAACCCGTGTGCGGGAATCACCTGGTTGTGTATGTGTCTGTCAGGGCCTGATGTGTGTGCATGTACATGTAGGTTGAGCACTTGAGCGTGAGAGTGTGTGTTGGTCGTGTGGTGTACTGGTGTGTGCATGCATGCGTGCATGTGTGCGTGTGAGTGTTGCGTGCGTGGCTGCGTGTGTACGTGTGAGTGTTGTGTGTGTGCATGGGTGCATGTGTTTATGTGAGTGTTGCGTGGATGGAGTTCGTGTGCATGCGTGCGTGTGTGTATAATCGCCACACCAGCTCCTGTGTGTTAAAACAGACGGCTCAGCATACCAATACAAGGCCACCTTGTCCGCTGTGCCCACGGTCATGACTTCGCACCACCGTCAAAATATCCTTTTGTCGTTTGTTTTCATTCTTACTAGCAAGATGCCCGTGCGTTGCATGTAACATCAAGATGCATTTGTATGACTTGTTTATCTTGTGAGAGAAAAGGATGAACGAGGGAAGGCCTTATTTGCAAATGTGGAGAGGTGTGTGGGTACCTTTTTGCAAAACTGCCATAGTTTCTTTCCTATCCATCAGATATAAATCGGACGGCCTATATTGCAGGATGGCAGGCACACCATCATCACCAACTCTGTTTTTATAAGAGTGTATTTTATGTATTTTATAATAGTGTAGATGTAGAGTAGATACAAGTCGACAGGTGGGCACGATGTTAGTGAGATAATGTGATGCAACACTAGATCGGTGCCACGTGGAGCGTTCAACTGTCAACTAGTCATGTCATGAGCAAATACAAAGTTGTACGGTGAGCCCGTGACTGTATAATAACCACTAAACATAAACGGTGACCGTAATGAGTGGATTATGAAGTCCAATGTATGTATCGTGCTTTCGCTTCAAATACAATGATCATCATTGCATATATCGCGAGAGAAAGATGAAACACGCGTGAATTTTGTGGGGGCTTACTTTTAGAGGACATGGAGATAGTTTTGTGTGCATACGTGAAAGGGGCGTACAGGGGGGGTATGCGATGGAGAGAGAGATGCTCTTCGTTTCTCTTTATTATGACTAACTTTGTATATAGTATAAAAATATACAAATTCACGGTCTTGGAATAAATATCATTGTGGGCACAATGCAATGCAAATTAAGCGTTAGACTCCTCCATATAACTTTGTAACGTTGTATATATGTAGAAACTCTAAAATAATTTTTTGGCCACACTTTATTCAAAAGGAATGTTGTATGCGAAATAAACATGAAGAGAGGGCTTTTTAGATCAATGGGGTATGTGATGTAACATGTGTGAATGTGTAGTTGATGAATTTGGCGGGGCCTAGAGAGGTATGTGTGTGTATTACATATTCGAGAGAGGCATGGATAGAGGGGCCGACGGGGGGGGGGGGGGGTGGGAGAGATAGCATGAGAAATGAGGCTGGTCTAGAGAGAGAGAGACGAATATGACATCACGACAAGATATTCCATTACCTTGAGTGTGTATATGCAAGGGGGGAGGGAATAGAGGCACCAGGAGAATTTTTCTCTGTGTGTGGTGTTTGTGTTGGTATGTGTGCGTGTGAGAAGATAATGAGACGTGGGGGCAGAGGGTGTGTCACCGCGTGAGGTCTGGTGGGTCGAGGTGAGGCCCTTTGTTCGGTTCCGTCCTGCGCCACATTGGTCGGCCCATGACACATTTAGGAAGACCCATGGATGACTAGTCGTACAAGACAAAGATAGCAGAATTGTGAAGGACTCTGTGTCCACTAACAAAGCCGGCTAGGATTTGTAACCCTAGGTTCTCGGACTAAGGTAACCCCTTTATCTCGACATTACTATTCATCAACCTAACTTTAAGGGCATCCTCTGAGAATGCTCTGCTAGAATCATACTAAATCGATTAGGAAGAGAGGTGTGAGATAATGCGTGAGAGACAGGCGTAAAGATAATGTGCGTACATGAGACACGTAGGCAGGTCCATGTATATAGAAAGGGTCGATGAGGATTGTGCATGTGTATGTTTGCGAGAGGAAGAGTGCTTGTGATAAAGGTTAGCGAAAATGGTTGTAAATGGTTACGAGAGGGAGGGAGGGTTATATCTAGAGAATGTGTGCGAGAAAGACACCTCGGGAGAGAGTGTGTGAGCATGTGCGAGAGACCACCGATGGAGAGTGAAACTACACGTAAAAGACTGCGCTACACATTGATTAAAGATATAAATTGTATCCAAATATTAGGATGGGATCATGATATTTGCAATTCGAGTAAGGAGCGGTCATTGATCCATCAGACATCTAGATTCTATCGAATTTGAGAATGTCTATGTTATTATTTGACACAATTGATCCACATAGTTAGTATTTTGAACTCCAGACAGTGCATCGCTTTAGCAATCGAATATAAAGCTGAGTATAGTTCATGTTGTGCACGTGTTGGTCACCCTTGACGAAAGCACTTCTATGACGCACGATTGATCGTCATGGAAGTGGACCCTTCCGTGATGATAATTTTGGTAATGTCATGGAACACTTCTACGACATCACAGGTATGAGTATCTTAATTCTGTCATAAATTTGTCATGGATGTACATGCATGACAGAAAATGCGATCTACTGTGACAAACACGTATCATCACGGAAATGTATTTTTTTGTAGTGGAGTCAGAGGTTGAGGGCTCGTTCAAGCCGGCCAAGGAAACAAAGAAGATACCTTTGGACCTGGAGCACCCGGAGAGGCACGCTATCATAGGTGCAAACCTTGACAGCAAATAGGAAAGCGAGCTCGTCGATTTCCTCCGTGAGAATCGGGACATCGTCGCATGGTCTCCCAAAGATATGCCGGGTGTTCCGATGGATTTCGCCGAGCACAAGTTACATGTCCGACCTGATGCTAGGCCGGTCAGGCAGCCCATGTGCCGCCTGTCAGAAGAGAAGGGAAGAGTTGTCGGAGAAGAGATAGCCCGGCTTCTAGCAGTCGGATTCATCATGGAAGTGTTCTTTCCAGAGTGGCTGGCCAACCCAGTCCTAGTGTTGAAGAAGAATAAGCAGTGGCGCATGTGTATTGACTATACTAGCCTCAACAAAGCTTGCCCCAAAGATCCCTTTGCCCTACCAAGAATTGACCAAGTGATAGACTCCACAACCGGATGCGAGCTGTTGAGTTTCTTGGATGCATACTCAGGGTACCATCAGATAAAGCTGAACCCGGCCGACAGGCTGAAGACCGCCTTCATCACACCATTCG